>VWZZ01002596.1:54299-213059 GCA_013399095.1 Psophia crepitans
GGCTGAGGGAGCTGGGTCTCTTTAGCTTGGAGAAGAGGAGACTGAGGGGTGACCTTATCAACATTTATAAATATGTTAAGGGTGAGTGTCAAGAAGATGGAGCGAGGCTCTTCTCGGTGTCATTAAGCGATAGGACAAGGGGCAATGGGTTCAAGCTAGAGCATAGGAGGTTCCGGGTTAACATGAGGAAAAACTTTTTCACTGTGAGGGTGACAGAGCACTGGAACAGGCTGCCCAGAGAGGTTGTGGAGTCTCCATCTCTGGAGACATTCAAAACCCAACTGGACACGTTCCTGAGTGATGTGCTCTAGGTGGTCCTGCCTTGGTGGGGGGGTTGGACTAGATGATCTTTGGAGGTCCCTTCCGACCTCTACGATTCTGTGATTCTGTGATACTGTTTTAAGAGTACATTACTTTGAAATTTTTTTTTAAACTTTTGTGCGGAAAAGCTGTTCATTCATGCTTGGGAGGCAAGAGTCCTGTGTCTATGCCCCATTTTTTCTTATGATGAGACCTTAAATATATATCACTGCTGGTGTTTGGCTGATACTCTGCATCTCTGAGAGGGCATAATCTGGTCTTAGAAGATGACGAAGGCATTTTAAAGTAGTGATTTTCCATATATTTTGAGCAAATCAACAATATCTTGTCTGGAAGGCCTTCTTGCATCTTGTAGCCTTTGCAGTAGCCAGAATTTCTGTGGGTGAGCATGTTGTGGTGCTTGTTCGCCTTACATTTACAGTAATTCTGTTTGCAAAGATTCATGCTAAAGCAGTAATTTGTATTTTGTGGGACCCCAAGTTAACCAGATCAGGAGATTTAGCATATCTATACATTATTCCTAACCTTTTGGCCTTGCTACTCATGATTATTAAAGGATTTATTAATCCTTTTAATAGAGGTCAATCTCTGCTTGCCTTCTTTTTCTGTCCTGCTACCTTTAAAGATGTTCTGCTGCAATGGTAATCTTACTGTTAAATATGTACATATGGCATACGGTTACTAATAGAGTCAATGAGACTTTATTAATTAGATTTGCATAGTTATAGAAGTCTAGAGTAGTATTAATAAATGGAATCTTTTAATTTAATATTCATCTTTTGCCTTTATAAGCTTGCAAAAACCTGATCAAAACCCGTTATCTAAGACATCTAGATCAGCTTATTCTGATTTGAATAATAGAACTTTAGTGGCTAATAATAGAGAAAGTGAAACTTTCAGCTTTGAAGGTCATGGTAATTCCTTTCATGTAACTCCTTTATTTTGTAATTTTCTTTCCACAGTGTAAAAAAAAAAATAAAAAAAAAATTATTTTCTTTAACTATTAAGACAATACAGTGGGCTGTATTCATGCTTCATTGACCAGTAAGCTTTTTTCTCCTTCTATGTCAGGCTTCCCATGGGATACAATAGAGTGTATTTTTTCAGATGATGTGTTGCTGCAGGAAAGGTGATTGTCAGCAGTAAGCAAACTACTGAGTCCAACAAAAGGCTGACACAGCTTTTTCCTGCTTTGGCTTAATCTTCACTCTCTTTGTATTTACTGATTTTGTTTTTATGATCACATTTTTTATTTGTAACGCAGTGCTTGTGTGATGTTGGTGACTAGTAGAATGTCATCAAGAGAGGGATCAAAATAGGACTTCAAAGTTATCTACTAGGATGTAGCATCAAAGGTGACTTGTATCTAACCATATTTTAACGTGCACAAAATAATAATCTAAATCATGTACACTTACAAGGCACCTTACTTCCTGTGACAGAGGAGAAACAGAATCTTTTCATCCCTGTAGAACCATAATGGTCAAAGAGATAATTTATTCTGTTAGATATGAAGATACCTGCCCCTGTAACAGAGCATTCAAGATCCATCCACTGCATCCACCTCTGTTTCAGAACTTTCTGTTGCACAAGGATTATTAATCTGCTAACAAAATTTAAATCTCTGAGAGCTTTGCTGATTCTTGACTATCTGATTGCACTGAGTATTGCCTGCTGGGATTCTACATTGCTCCCTCTCTGTGTTGCAACAACAGTCACCCAAGGACTGGATTTTTTTCTTACATTTTGGAGGTGCTGAAAACTGTTTCACCCTGATAAGTCCACCCTATCCCTTACCCATGCAGAAAAGTTCCTTTTTGGTCATTCCTAGTGCTGTCACCAAACTAAGGGTCAATGTCATTCCTCCAACTTCAGGAACACAATGGGATCATAGAATCATAGAACGCTTTGTGTTGGAAGCGACCTAGAAGACCATCTGGTTCCAACCTCCCTGCCGTGGGCAGGGATGCCACCCCCTAGATCAGGTTGGCCAGGGCCCCATCCAACTTGGCCTTGAACACTTCCAGGGATATGGGGCATCCACAGCTTCTCTGGGCAACCTGTGCCAGTGCCTCACCACCCTTACAGTGAAGAATTTCTTCCTAACATCTAACCCAAATCTGTCCTCTGTTAGTTTAAAACCATTGCCCTTTGTCCTATCATTATCTATCCGAGTAAAGAGTCCCTCTCCATTCTTTTTATAAGACCATTTAAGTATTGACAGTCCTCAACCAGGTCACCCCAGACCCCTCTCTTCTCCAGGCTGAACATCCCCAGCTCTCTCAGCCTTTCTTTATAGGAGAGGTGCTCCAGCCTTCTGATCATCTTCATGGGTTCCTTTGGACTCGCTCTAACAGGTCCACATCTTTCTTCTGCTGGGGGGCCCCAGCACTGGATGCAGTACTCCAGGTGGGGTCTCACGAGGGCAGAGTAGAGGGGGACAATCATCTCCTTTGACCTGCTGGTCACACCCCTTTTTCGTGCAGCGCAGGACACAGTTGGCCTTCCGGGCTGCAAGCGAACAATGACAGCTCAAAATGTCTGTCTTCCAACTTTTATGCCCCTTCCAGGAAGGGTTAAACATGGTTTGGGTCATTTGAGGATGGCTCTTTTTCCCTTCTGCGCCTATGCCAACTTTAGCTGGCCATCCGGGCAGTCAGTGTGTGGTGACAGGAATGGCATGCATAGGAACTGCCTGGCAGATTCCATTTCTTTCACAGGTTCAAAGAAAAAATGTGCAGAATATATGCCATAGTGAAATATAATCTTTTTGAGAAAATACTAAACTGCCATTTGTTTCTCTTGTATGAAAAGTTTACATCACTTGCCACTTACAAAATCTCCTAGAATTCTGGCAATTCAGAAAGGATGTGCTTGGTGGTCACATAATTTCTATCCAAAATTTACTATGTAATTTTATATTAGCAGTCTTATATACTGTAGTGTGATGCCTTCATACTATATAATTTTACTGTAGATGCACCTTTTTTTCCGAAACTTTAAACCTAAAATGTGTTACAGTAATGTAGCTATGCAAACCATTTCTCTAACACAGAAAAGCATGTGACTGTAAACCAAAAATATTTAAATGCATTTTGAACAGAATACTTGAATAATTATTTCAGAGCAAAATTAGGGAACTGTTAACATTCTAATAATACTTTATACTATATTTTGGAATAATTACTTTATGAAGAAAGCTGGAGAGGGACTGTTTGCAAGGGCATCTAGTGATGGCCTTAAACTGAAGGTATGCTTTGGATTACATAAACGGAAAAAAATCTTCACTATGATGGTGGTGAGGCCCTGGAACAGATTGCCCCAGAGAAGCTGATGCTCCATACCTGGAAGCGTTCAAGGCCAGGTTGAATGGGGCTTTGGGCAACTGGTCTAGTGTAGGGTGTCCCTGCCCATGGCAGGGGGGTTGGAACTAGATGATCTCTATGGTCACTTCCAACCCAAACCATTCTATGGTTCAGCGATTGCAACTTATGTGTAATAGCTGCTCTGACTCCATAATAGAATCTGTTTCTTAATTTAGTTATTTTTCCTTAATTTTTTTTTTATTACCACTCTACTTTTTTTTTTATTGCTTCAAGACATTATAGTGCAAATACTTAAACAGGGAAATGCATGTGAATAATTCAGATTTGTAGATTATTCCATATTTTTTAAAATAAATTTTTTTAGGTGCTTGCATAACATATTAGTATGTATGCATGTGAATATGTTTTATTTTTAATTTTTGTTTTGCTCACAGACAGCCTTTTGATTGATTACCAGTTTACCTTCAGCTTATTACAAGAGGATGATCGCCATCACACTGCCATAAACTTTATAGCAAATCCAGAACAGGTAAGAAAATGTTATTAACTTCAAGCCAGTTTTGGACAGTTATGATCAAGATTTCCATTGTATTTGATTGCAACTAAAGGTTTGACAAGTGTCTCTAGCGTACTAGAATATTTCAAATCTTTTTGAAAACTGAAAATTATTCCAGTGCATTCATTGAGACAAGTTTCTAAATGGTAGATGTACTTCAGATAAACTAATACTCAAAAAAATTATCAGCTAGATTATGTTATTGTTTTACTGTCTTCCTGAGATGAATTAAAGGAGTATACCCTTCAGTTAAGAAATCTTTATTAGCAGATGAGAGAAGTAATTTTGGAATTCTGATTAAAATTTAGCCATTTGCCATGTATTTTTTCTTTAATTTTATAAATAAAAATATTTCATTATTTATGTCACAATCTAAAAAGATAACTGGTGTAGTTATATGCTTACTTGTACCCTGCTCTTACAAAAGCAAAAGACAATATTAGCTTTGACTCTGAATTATTACCATTTCTATTTATGTTTAAAATTAAAAACAAAATATTATTAAATAGTTATACTCAGTTATGTGCAATAGAGGTATATGCAACGCAGTCTCATATATTTTGTTAACTTCAATATATTTTCTTTTTCTTAATCCAGTCAAATAAAAATTTGGATATATCAATTAATGCATCAAACAACTTCAACCTCAATATTACATGGTCTATTGGCTCTACAGGTGAGGGTGAATTTTGGTACGACGACTGTTTCCCATCTGATTTCATGATCCTTTAAGCTATTTTAACCCAATTGTCTCTTTGTTGCTAATTTTGATAATAAAACTTTACCAAATGTGTTCTTTTGCCATTATCATTATGCCATTATTAATTATATTATTTAAACCCCTGAAGATAATTTTCAATCTGAACAAAGCTTCATTAATATGTTAACTTTCTCTCCTATTCAATTAAAATTACTTTGGTAGGAAAAGCTTGTAGTCTATTTAAATTTTTAAAATGACAGTGTTATGAAATGCTGTGATTTTAATTAAGATAAATTGCTTCCTTAACTACTGCAGAGACTGAGATTTTAATTTCTTTGTTTCAGTGTTCAAGCTAAAAATTTAATTATTAACCTTAACATTGATATCAAACAATAAAATTCTTCTGTGTATGCTGATATAAGGAGCTGCTTATCTATTTTTCTCCAACTTTGAACCCCATTACTCTTCTTTGTTTTAATAAGAAGGAAGAAAAGCTTTATTTAGACAGTTTCTCTGAATTGGTTCTATTGACTTTCTGAAAACACATCCAAGGAGAAGCATGATGCTGAAAATGAAATTGTACTAAAATAAAAAAAAGACAGTTCAATTTGTCTTACATAAACTCATGAATTTCTTCATCAGTGTAATTCTGAAGTATTTTAACATACCACAGTTAGTAAATTCTATCCCTTTATTTCAACTTAGCACATTCACCCATATATTTGCAGAAAAGAAGATACATGTTTATTAGTAGCTATGTTATTAAAGCTTTCGTGAGCAATTAAAACTCTACAGCAGTAATGAAAGAGGTAGACAAATTAACTTGTATGCTTTATTAACCTATGAGTTTTTATTGAAATAAAATATAAATCAGTAGAGCAAAGCAAATTATCTGTTTACCTGACCATAACAACTTTCTTCTAAAATTCATGTAACTTCTATCGACTGTATGATTCAATCATAATCTTTTGAAACCAGAGTAAGAGTTTCTGTGAATTCCCTGTACGTATATGAAATATACCTCATGTGCCATGTAAACTGTGATAAAGGGTGAAAACACCAGAAGTATTTTAGGAATTTAAGTTTGTTGAGCAAATTTACTTTGGCATAAATATGTATCTACATATGGTTTTTTTTAGCTGGAACAATATCTGGAGAAGAGATTCCTGTTGTTTCTAAGGCGAATATTAAGGAATACAGAGATAGTTTTTCCTGTGAAAAATTTAACTTTCGGAGCAACCCAAACATCACTTTCTATGTCTATGTCAGCAATTTCTCCTGGCCAATAAAAATACAGGTTAGTATAAATATTTTGTGCTTATGAAGATGTCTTAGCTTTACACTGAATGTCGTGTTTTTCCTCGTACATAAAGTATACAGATAGTATTATTTGTGTGCTCTATTTTCTGTGTTTAGGAATTATATTGTGATGCTCATGTTTTCCATAGTGATTCAGACTTCGGACTGCTGATTTCAAAATCTGAAGTTAAAATAATTGCACATAAATTTTTATTTGTGATATACCCTAAACATTTAGATGTGTACATAAAAGAAAGCATACAAACGTGTATGTACCTAGATATTTGTGTGTAATCTTTCATTAATCATAAACTTTCTTAGCCTCTGATTTTCTTAAAGGTTGAATGTCTACATCATATTATAATACTACAAACTTCAGTTAACACCAAGTATATTTGGTTAGAATTTATATTCTTCTTTGACTTAACTGGAATCAATTTCACTGAGTATTTTCTGGAACAGTAAGATACTGTGCAGTGGCAGACTCAAAAAAAAATCCATGCAATGATGGTTGGTTCCCCCCTCCCCAAAGTTTCAGCACTGTTCGTAGTTATCATTGCTATAGCTGCATTCGTAAATACTGTGTCCCCTGCACCAATGAAGGAGCTCTTTATGTGGATGACCAGCTTTTGGCTATAGTTCCCTTACAGAATTAATGCCTAACAATTAAATTGTTAAAATGATACTAAAATTTTATAATTCCTAATGATTTGCTCAGGAAACCAGAACAAGCTCAAAATTCTTGCCACTTAACCATAATTACAAATATTCTACAGATTTCCAGTTTGGTGGGGAAAATCCCTGTTTTTATGAAATGTAGAGGCTTTTTCAAATACATGTGTATGTGTATATATAAAATAAAGTCATCTGCTGAAGAGCCTCTTGGATTAAAACAATCATCTAAGTAAACTGACAAATATTATCCCTGTGTTAAGTAAAGCTAGAGTTTTCTTAAAAATACATAAATGTTAACTGTAAATGTGTTACACAGAGTTGAAGGGTGAATTTGTGGAACTTATTAACATTTATACATGTGCTACTTTACATAAAAAATACCTTAAGATTTGCTGCTTTCTTTTACACTTCATATTAAGGGTAATTTTTACACTCAGCAATCTCACTTTCTAAGGATAGAACTTCAATTGCCAAATAGCCTTCCTAAATAAACCCATGGAGCAATTTAAGCTGTAAATGCATTACATACTCCTTTCACCTTTAAGATTGAAGGTGCCTATATGATCATTGTAGGACAAACGTTCTTAAGGTGATGTATTCCTAAGGTGTGCAACTCTTTGTCAGATGTCAGCAGATTGCAGCTCCTTCTCGCGCTGTTTCCACTGTAGCAAAACACTTTAGTGGCAACAGGTTTTAATGCATGATAAAGGGAATCGCTGATCAATGGTTACATCACTTCTTTTTTTTTTTTTTTTATTAATCAGACTTTTCTTTATCTGCCACAGTTCCACAGATTGGTTTTTTTTTGTTTAGTTTTGAGGCACACTGAAGTTCATCAGTCTAGACAGTCCTGTCTTAGAGATGATGATGATGCTTGAGTATTGCATTCCTTTCCTGTCCTGCTAATTTTTCATAAAAGTCTTCTTCCAACTAGAAATCACGTTACTCCAGTTTTATTCAGCGGAAAAGGACTGCTAAGGTCCGGTTATGGAAACTTTTTCAGGATGTTAATATTGTCCTTTGTATTTGCCTTCCTAAATCAAACAGACTATTATTTAACGTTCAACTTTTTTATGCTGTTCTTTTACAAGGAAATATCTGAAGTTCACATTACCCGTATAGATTTCTTATGTTTGATGCTCTAGCCGTAGTTAAGGTCTTCAAATGTTAAACGGAGTAGGGAGCTTTTCAGAGAAAACAAGTTTAGTTTTATATGTTAATGTTATAATTCAGTATATAATAGACATTTAAAAAATATACAAACCTTCCTATGACTTAGGGTTAAGAGAGGGAAATCATGGTTCAACTCTATGGGGCTGAAGTTTCCAAGGCCGGTACTAAATGGTCTCACAGTTCTAATAGTAATGATCTTCTGCGTCTACATCTCAGCATGCCAGATTTCACCTTCACAATAAGCAAAGGTGGTTCATATTTAAGTGGATTAGAGAGCATCCACTTAAAGGATGATAATTTTTACAAAAACGATGTTACTGTTATACTGATGAAAGGACTCTTTCAAGGTACTGATGATGGATTCAAGTTCTGATTCAGAATGAGGAACTCTTCTAGATGGTCTCTGAATTAATTTTCAAATACTCTAGAAATTAGTTTCCCGAATTACCCACCTTTGCCTTTCTGTGGTGATTAGATTGTTAGCTCCATGTTCTAGTGCAAGGCTTTGGATGTCATGGAAGCTGGCCTATGCATAAATGATCTTAGACACCAAACTATTTGCATGATAGTCCTTTTCACCAATGCTGTCATGCTGCATTGGTCAGATTGTGTTGGTTAAAAATGTAGTGGTATTTTATATCAACTCAGCACCGAAGGTTTCATTTAATCCTGTTTAAGATAAGGGAGTAACTTGTTGTTGTTGCTTTGCATTTTACCACCCTTCTTTTATGCCTCCTGTTATGCTGGTGCTGGAGCTCAGATTACTTGTGTCTTTCATTGGCAAGGTTTGGCTGTTGATGTTGGAGTTACTGCTCTTACCATTTTGGTTTCTGTTGCAGAAGGAACAGCACTCTTTATACAAAACAGTTTAATTTTCTGTCAAAGTCACCTATACTGTCTCTATTTTTGCATTCAAGTTGTCTTGAAGATTTCCATGACTACAAGTAAAAATTGTCCATCCCAACAGGTGATTGCTTATTTGGATCAATGGCTCACAGTTGCTTCCTTAAGTACTTTTATTATGCATGTTACCTGTTCAGCAAGCTTGGAGGTGGTTTTTTTTTTCCTAGATCTTAATAAATCCCTAGTGAGTCTAACACAAAATACGTTCTTTTGAAATATGATTCCTGACTTTGAAAAAAGGATATGTAATGGTTGTGTCCATGCAACAATTTCCTGAAGATGTGCTTGGTTGAGAAAACTCTTTGCCAGCAACTACCCAATGACCCATTTTATTTTTGTTACTGGTGAGCCTAATGAGCTCAGAATACAAGTTACTCAGCACTGGATAGCAGTGAATTACTTGCCAATCATAGAAACTATGTAGGAAATTTTCAGTTTCAGATGAAGTCCTGCTCTCTTTACAAAATTGTACTCTAGATTCCCATTAGTCAGCACCCTTCTGCTGTCCATAATGGCTACGGGCGCACAACTGGGTGCTCAGTCAGTTAGAGAGCTCTGCAGCCCTCAGGGAAAAATGCATTTAAATTTCCTGATGCTAAAAGCATTTTATTTAGCTGTAAGATCTCTTCTTCCTTGACATCAAAGGAGAAGCAGAAATGTGACATAGTTGCATAAGGGGTTGTTAGAAAGATGGTGATATAGGACATCTTCAGCTTAGAGCTGTTTCCACAAATAGATCTCTTATCGGGTGTAACATGGGCAGCTACCAGTTTTTCTCAGATGTAGTAAATATATGCTGGCAGACAAATATTGGATATCTTCCTGTCAAATTATTGGAAGAGTTTATACCACACTTCTTCCCATTTCCTGTACTGTGGAGTGAACCGGAAAGTAAAGATGAGGACAGACCTTTAAGCTTAGCTGTTCCAGACTTTCATAGGCACCAGTAGTTTATGCATCTTTTCAGAGGAAATCTGTATAAAATATCTTTGTTAGAGGGTTGAAGTGTCCGAGTAATAGGATGTCATTTATCATCCGGGTTTACCATCCCTACATTTGTCTTTCACAGTCTCAACCCTTTAGGTGAACCATGTCTTTTCTATTTGTTAGGTAGGACTCCATGAGAAAATACTGTTGTCTTAAATAGGCTAGATTTCTGGACAGAATATATGGCAAAGCCCCATAACTTGTTTCTGCTCATTTTTATTTTATTTTGAGAGTAGATGTAATTCAGACTCCACTGGTAATGGAATTTGAAGGCTGTAACATTTATTGAAAAGCAGTAATTCAGTTTGTAGCCAGCACCTCAAATAATGGTCAGTGGTCCCTGAAGTAGTAAGCAGTGATAAAGCTTGGGCTTCTGACAGCTATGCAAATATTAATAACAGCAGTAATAACATGTTCTTCAATCTCAGGAAACTAATTTTATAGCAAGGGATTTTTGACATTGAAGCTGGTAACAGATGTCATTCCTTTTTTTTCATCAGTTGCTCCCATATTCTGAAAAGTACCAAGTACATCTGAAACAAGCAAATACCCTTAAAACACTGTCCTGGCTCTCCGGCTGATGTACTCTGTCCCTAAGGACAGCAATAGCATTCCTGCTTCTGGATCAGCTGCTTTTGTGCACCTATATCTCTTTATAACTGTCAAACTTGTAAGTCTGATCTCAACTTGTGCCTGAGCAGCAAAATTTTCTACCAGTTTTAAAGCCATATCTGGAGATAATAATAACTGTTCTGCTAGTTATTTCCTTTCCTCCCTGAAGTGTAAATGAAAGATTCACAAGTGTCTGAGTTTTAATTGGCAGGGTCAGTTTAAATTATAAGGTTCAACCTCAGCAGCAAAGCACTGCCTGACAAAATTAGGTTTGTATTTAATGAAAAAACCCTTTGTATTCATTTTTGATCATAGAATAGTTAATCCCTTACATGTTTCCGTAGCATAGAATAATTATTGTTACAGTGACACTAGACATGATGCCAGTGTACATGTAGAATGCCCGAACGTGTTGGAAAGAAGGAATTTAATTATTCTTAAACAAGCCTACTGCAAGGTTTAGTAGCATCTTGTTGCATTCTTTTTTTTTTTTTTTCTGCACTGTTGTTTCTGAGGAAAACTGTATTTGGCACCCTGTATTAGTTTGTATGCCAGAACAGACTAATGAATTATGGCAAAGATTTACATTTTATTTGTATGTAGCACCAGAAATAATCAAAACTACTACAAATATAAATTTTCAAGGGATTTTTTTTTTTAAAGGGGAAACTAGTGTTCTTTCAGCTTACTGGCTCCTTTTTCAGAATTGATTTTCTTTCCCCTGTTAATAGCCTGCCTGTAGCAACTGAGGGAGGAGTGTAATGTAAATCAAGAAGCATATCTACCCTTATAATAAAATTTACTGTGTAGCATAATTTATTTCATCTTTGTTTGTTTGTTTTGAAGTTCATTTAGAATTTTTAACATTCACGAGTTATTTACACTGTTGTAAAAGCTCCAAGAAGTAAAACTTGTCAGTCGCTGCCGTAAGAAGTTACACCAGCAGCACAAACCTAATTACTCAATTAACAAATAAAGATCAGAACTCTTTGGGTTTTAAGACCTATCTGAATTCTGCAAAGGTCATGATTTTGGAATCTTTGCTTGGGAAAAGTGCTCATATCCACACCTAGTTGTGCGTGTACAGAACCTCCTCCCATCAGTGACTGCATTGCTAAATCTAATCTCTATGATTTATGGCGAACGATTCAGTTTCTAAGTGCCTTAATGGTTTTCATAGAGACTGCTGAGTAACTGCATATAGCTATGTGTGAAGACACTATAACTCTTGAAACACTAAACAGGTATTGATGGTGAAGTGGATACATTAGCTTCCAAAATGACTTTGATGTATTCTTACAGTAAATATAAAACCCCTCTTAAAAAGAGGTTTGAAGGTAGTATAGCAAGAACAAAAAACTGGTAAATCTACCAAACCATCATTTAGTTACAATTCTGCAAGGAACATGAAATTTCTTTTTGAACAGAAAAGACAACAAACTCCACACCAGGAAAAGGCGGCATCTAGCAGTATAGGGTGAGTTAGAGTTTATTATGATTGAGGATTGATAATAATAATTAAAAAAAAATTATGAAAATTATCCTCAACAGAGTGGACGCAAAACTTGAGCTTAATGTGGTCAGACTAGGCATCAGGTAATATCCATTCTAGAATCAGAAAGAAGTGACTTTCTGTGAAATTCCAGAGTCAGAAGCAGGAGAGTAGTACATGAGACTGGAGAAAAGCAAATGCAAGTTAGTTATCTGAACACAGCAGATAAGTGATTCAGGTAACAACAGATTTAGTGGTATGCCGTGCTCTGGAAAAGATTTTGAAGGAGGGTTTCAGTATAGTATTTAGTGTTTTGCATTGACAGTTGGCTTTAATTTGGACAGTAAGGGAATTAGCTGACGATTGTAAAGTAGAAGAATGTAGATCTAAGATTGTAGATCTAAGGACACAGATTTCAGTAGCAGATCATGGGGCTGCTCACGATACATTTGTGCTTTGATACTCTGCCCAAGTGGCTCATCTGATTACCTTTCCAGGCATGGCAGAGTGGAAACATTTAGTTTGTTTGACAGAAAAGGTCTGGATACTCAGATTTATATCTCACATAGGATTGTTTGTTATATCTGATTAAAGTATATGAAAATTTGTTTTTATTGTTTCTCAGTTCAGTGTAAATAGAGTTTTTGCTCTTGCTGCTTTTGTTTTTAGAAGAAACAACTCCACAAAGTGAAAGAATTAAAAACTATTTTAAAATTTAAATCAGTCAGACAGTAACATGGAGGTAAAGGTTCATTTATTTCAGCACTAGACTCTAAAACTAAACTCCATTCTTTTTTTTAACACATTAAATAGCATTATTAAAAATTCTGTGTTATAGTTACATTATTACAGGTATGTCCATTACATGTATAATTATTACATTATAAAAAGTAATTGAAAATTGCCACCCAAATGTGGACTGTTACAGTAATTATGGTTACCTTTTTTCTTTCTGAGGTAATCAAATATAATACCAGAAACCTACTGGTTCTTGCCTAGGAAAACTGACTCTGTATAATATCTATAATTTATTTCCTTGTAGTTGCAAGGTCAATTGTGTGGAGAATAAATCAGAGGACTGTATAATATTCCCAAAAAGCTTAATGTGCCCAAATCCAATATAGTGTTTTCCAAAATGCTTCCTTTGAATCTTGAAGTATTGCTAAAATGAGGAGATGTTTTCTGATGCTTAGGTTATACTTTTCTTCTTTAACAAATAATGATAGAGCTGTTAACCTTTGTCTTAAAATTTACCAGAACAAGGTCACCAACCATGTTATGCCAGCTTCTATACCACTCTAATAAATGTAAATGTTAATTTCATTACTCTCCCTGGTACATTTCTTTTCCCAATCACCTTAGAAAACGTTTAATACAAGCCACCAGAATATCTGTAAATATTTAATGTAGTTGATATATTTCTCAGAAAGCAGAAGCACTATTAATAGTTCAGCTGATGATTTAAGGGAACCAAAACACCTAATTAAGAGATAATTAGTTCTCAATGATGCATAGTTTTAATTGGTGTATAATTTCAGTGTCTAAGATAAGAACTCCTGTAACTGATGTGCCAATTGTATAGGGTTTTATTTTCCAGACAGGCCAAGGCACCATCTACTGGTAGCTGTAGAACACAATAGAGATGTATAGATACGGTATTTGCTAATAAAAATTATCTCCCTGTGATGTTTAGCAAGTAGATATTGAGATTTTTTTTCTGTAACTTCCATTTCCCTTATCTACTTAATTAAGTAAATTTTAGTTAGAACATTTAGAATGAAACAGAAAATATTGTTCTGAGATAGCTTTTATTTGTTCAGGCCTTTTGATTAGCTATAGGAAAATAAATCAATTATTCAGCCTGGGACTTTGGGAGGGAACATATGACAGAGTATAAAACCCATTTTTTTAATAATAAGAAAAAAACCCTTCAAAGACTAAGATTCTTCCTGAAGAAAATATCCATGCCTTGTTGAACTGCAGAAGCCTATAAAGGTCATACACAGTGGCTCCTACAGAGTCAGAATAATTTGAAAGTAAATGTTTGGCTCACAGGGATTCAGAATGGAAATAGGAAGATAGTGGTAGGGAATAGATATTTTCATCCTATTTATCATGACTGTCCGCTCTAGAAACCTTAGTTACCCTCTCTAACCAGGATTTTGTAGATAAATGTTAACAATGTGTAGGATTTCTGTTTCTCATATTTTTATGTTTAAATTTAGATTTGTGCCAAACTGGACCAAGTCCACTTTTTTCAACATTTCTTAATAAACAAAATGTCAGTGGCACAAAATCAACTTAAAAATCCCGTGGTAAGGCGTGTGTGTTGTAGGCTTCTTGAGAACTCCATATCTTCTGAGTAGTGATGACAACCTTGTCAGCCTCACCAGCATGATCGTGGTCCTGACAATGACAAGAATTTAAGATTTTCAAGTTAGAGTAGCTTTTGGGTTTCCTAGGGGCTTCTAGTTACAGCTGGTTTTGCTGATCAGGCTGCTCTGAATTGTCATTCAGAGCTATGAGGTACCTGAACTAACTGGATCCGCTGTCTAAAAACACAAACCCGAGCTCATTTACATCATAGGGTTGTCCTTCACCAGCAGCAAATGGTCACTTGTCCCATGAATTGAAGGCTCAAAATCTGACCTCCCAGGTATGTCATGGTGAACTGTCTCTGAGACAGCGACCCTGGAAACAGTAGTTTCCAACTCTAGGTAAACTTGACAGCAATGAGTGGAAATACAGCTCTTGGATTTTGTTTATGACTTCAGAGTTTAATTCCTTAGGCTGCAGCAAACTAGCTGGGAACTATAGAGGTACTTACACGTGAGTTTGCAGAGCACTCTAAGTCCCAGCTTTCCAAAAGCACAGAAACTTCAAACTTTAAACAGCCTCAATAGACTGTTTATCTGCAAGAACATTCTCAGGAGTGAGCTAAGGTGCCACCAGCATCCTCAGCATGAAGAGTCCTACCTTAGATTAAGCAAACATTCATGCTTAAGAATGTTTATTTTAGTGATCAGTATTTTTTGCAGCACTCTAATGTGTAGGAGTTATTGCAGTTACAGATGCAAGGAGTTAAACTTTATATATGCTACCAGGAGGCAATCCTTGAGAATGGAAAATAGTTGTCTTCTGTTGAACTTTGAGACCTCTTCTAAGGTATTTTTTTGTTGTGATTAAATATTTCGTGTAGACATCTATTTTATTTTTTTTTGCAAAGCTAAGTATTAATCTTTTAACCATATGGTCAATGTATTAATTTCTATGATGAAATAACAAAATAATAATATTAGTCAGTGAGACTCCAGGATTTTTAAATCTAGAGCCATTTTGTAGATCTTCATGGGTTAACTAATGCTTATATGGGTTGAGCTGAGCTAACCAACATGAAGAGGTGAGGAAGTCAAAGTCCACAAACATGATACCTGAGAAACACAGAAAGAACAGCACAAGGTTGGGCAGAATCACAAGCTCTTCGTTCAGCAAGAAGACAAGCTCAAATCTCCAAACTTGACTGTTAATTGGGCAAATATTGGGAAGCTACTGTGCTCTTTGTTAGATTACAGTGTGAAGGCTCACTTTTTAGTCTGTGCAAAAGGATGTTAGGGCTGTGATGTGGTTTATTTTTATTATGAATTGTTGATTATTAGTTTTTATTTGGAAATATTTTGAGGACCTTTAAATTGTGTTAATGATGTAATTTTTAAAATCTCTTGAATTCTTTGTTATCAAGAAATTAATTGCATGTATTTTGAAGAAGTGGAAAAAAACCCCAAAACAACAAACCCATCAAAAAAACCTAGCCCAAGAATACTGCTTGGTCTGTATTAGGTAAACATATTCTATACCTTCAGAGAAGCAGTGCAAACAACTGGCAGGCACAGATAGCCAGATAAGTGTATTAAACAAGAGAGTGGCGAGCTTGCAGGTAGTCTGCTTTTTTAAAAAAAATCTGGCTTTAGGTACATTAGTTACTTGTCATTACTTTTTCATGTAAGCACTTGATTTCATTGCTACCTTGGTGTTATGTCTCATAGATGATAAATCCAGAAGGGGCTGCTGTGATCATATAATCTGGAATGAGACATAAACTAAAGCATAGACTTTCACAAATTAATTGCAGTTTGAAATAGACCGTATATTTAAAAAAAAAAAAAGATCCAGTCTTGGCTTAAGTATTTCTAGAAATGGGATACGCACTAGACTCCTACTAAATAGTTCTGACTGTTAATTATTATCACTGTTTAAAAACATTTGATTCATGGTAAGTGTAGCTTTCCACAGGCTAGTCTTGAAATACAGTTTTATGCTAGAAAGAAGAGCTTCCTCCTCTAAAGGATGTGCTGCTGTTGTAAATACTTACCATGTAATCCATCACCCTTTCTTCGGTTTTTCCTCCGGTCTTACTGTCATTCTTGTGGCTTCCCTCTGAACCCTCCAGTATTTCAGTATCCCTTGGGAATTATGGATGCCAGAACTAGATATGCTTTTCCAAGCGCGATTACATCTGTTTCAGATACAGAGTTAATGATGTGCTTGAGGGGGCAGAAAAAGTGTGCTTTTCAGCGGCTCTGCCCCATGGGCCACGCTGTGCTGCTGGAGGAAGCAGAGCTTCGCACCGCTGTTCCTGCTCTTTCTTTTTGTGACTCCAGTCTACTCTTTTCACAAAAATCAGTATTTGCTTCTATACATCCAGGATGACCATAGCCCTTTCATCACAGCATTGGGAATTTAATGATTACCTACCGTAATCCCAAATGTTTTTCAGTGTCACTGAGTCCAGAATAGCATCCTTGAGAATGATCTTCGTTTTTTGATTCCACATTTATACAATCATAGAATCTTAGAATAATTACGGTTGGAAGAGACTTCAAGGATCATCTAGTCCAACTGTCTCCCTACCACCTATTACCCACTAAACCACATCCAACCTTTCTTTAAACAGACCCAGGGACAATGACTCCACCACCTCCCTGGGCAACCCGTTCCAATGCCCAACCACCCTTTCCGAGAAGAAATTTCTCCTAATCTCCAACCTAAACTTCCCCTGGCGCAACTTGCAGCCGTTCCCCCTTGTCCTGTCACTAGTTATCTGCGAGAAGAGGCCGACCCCCAGCACACCACAACTTCCTTTCAGGTAGTTGTAGAGGACAATAACGTCTCCCCTGAGCCTCCTCTTCTCCAGACTAAACAGTCCCAGTTCCCTCAGCTGCTCCTCACAGAACTTGTGCTCCAGCCCCTTCACCAGTTTCGTTGCCCTAAAGGCAGTTAGGCAGTTTTTATTACTTTTACCTTCCCCTTATCCTTCCATACAAATGGCTTGGTAAAAGTGACCTGTTATTTTCACTTTCTTCTCTCAGCATGACAAATAAAAATATATTAGTAATTGTATTGTTTTCTTGCCAAATATTGAAAAAACCACAACTTTAAATAGCACTAGAAAACAAAGAACCAAGAATCTTTCTGTGCCTTGCATTAGAAACACATTTGTAGAAATGCAAACCTCTCTTTGCAATTACATTTCACATTGGTTAAAGTTTAATACCTGCCATATTGAATCTGTATTATTACAGTTTCTCAAAGTGGTGCTTTTGCCAGCAGGATTAATACAATCTCTTTGTATGTGTCAACAGGAAAATATTCAGATGGAGCAGAAGTTCTGTTACTTGTATTGCTATGTATGTTGGGATTAGGAGATAGTCTGTGTAGGCACGAGTTGGAGATTAGGGATCTCATATGAAAACGTGTCAGAACTGCTGGCTGTAGAATTCTTGTTTTGAACAGATATATTCTTAAAATAGATAAAATGAATTTTTAGACAAATATGCTCTACAAATTTTCATTTCTATTCCTATGTTATCACTTAAGTTGAACTTTATTCACGGTTCTAATCTTTCATTCTGTTACCCCTTGATGAACATACCTTACACAAAACTGGAGGAAGGTGAATCTTTTCCCTTTCTTTCCTTTCTTTTTTCTTTTTGTTTTATGATGTCCTCATTTTACTTTCTTGTCTTTTCCTTTTATTATTATTCTTTACTGTGACAAGAAAACTACGCAAGACTGACATTGTTACAGATTGAAGTCTTGTTAAAATTGCCATATTAACTAGCAGTCCAGGTAGTGAAAAACCATTCAAGCTGTCAGATATTCTCAAATGGGTGAAATAAAAGCTGTTTGTATGTATATAGAATCATCATTACTCCTTTGTTTCATAATACCATCTTTGTGCAAGCTTTGAATAGTTTTCATGTAAGGAAATTTTATTTTTGTTTTATTCCCAGTGGTAGTGCCTGACATTCTGTGCTGTGTACATATGAGTTTTACAGAAATGACTACTTTTCTGCTGATAACAAAGTTTTTGTATTAAGTATCTCTAACTGTAGTGTTTCATATTGGGTTTCTTCATCAAATTAATATAGATATAGCACAAAATTCACTTGCTGTGGATACAGAAGTTCTGAGTCTGGGAAATACAGAATAGTTTATGTTGGAAGAACCTCTGGAGGTTTCCAATCAAAATCCCTGCTAAGAGCAGGGCCAACTTCAAAGTTAGATCTGACTATTCAGATCCTTGTCCAGTAATTTTTTTTCCTTGTTTATCATGGTGCAGTTTGTGTCCATTGTATTTAATTCTCTTTCTGTGCACCTCTGAGAAGAGCCTGACTCTTATTTTCTCTGCAATTCACCCATCAGGTCATTGGAGACAGCTATAAGACCCCTTCTGTACCCTCTCCTTAAGACATTCAAAGTTAATGACTTACTGCTATGTAGTAAGTGTGAGCTTAATGAATTTACAGAAGACAGTAGGATCAGTCCCAGGAATTCAGTGCATTCTTCTTGAAAGTCCTTCCAATCTCAAGGACTTAAAAATAACAAAAGTGGTTAAAAATCTTGAGGTCATTACTTAATAAGTTGTATAATATAAATACAAGATTGTTTATTTTGGTATTTATCCAGCTGTTAGGCCTTTTCAGCTCCATATTTTTATCTGCCATCTTGAAGAAAAAAGTTACTTAAATGGCATCTGGATAGTCTAAGACAGAATGTGGCTTTTGTAGACACTAATTCTAATCATCATCATAACAAAATGTGTGAATAATATTTTCTGAGAGAAATGCAGTTTTAAATTTTATCCTGTTGGATCTTAATTTTTCCCTGTTAGAAGCTGTCCTGGCTTCTTTCATGACTGCAAGTTGCTTATTATGCCTGCATAGATGAATCAACATGTAATGCTAGAAAGTGATATGAGCAGATGTTTCTCTCAAAAAACCCACCTGAGAACCTTGTAACTCTTATCGTGGAAGGGACCCTGTACTACTTGCAGTTGCAAGCCACATCCATTGTACAGTGCGTTACGTATGAAGTGCCTTCCTAGTTTAATCTTTCTTTTCAGCTGATACCTTTCTTGTGCTGCAGAATCATTGTCCTTATTAAAGTCTGGATTTATTTTTTTCCCCTTTCTGTCATATGATTATTTAAATATACATTCCTGTATTGAAAACTTAGCAGTGCCTCTGTGTATGGAGTCGAGATTGGAAAGAACAAGGATGAAGTGCATTTCTTCAGCAACAGCGAGGATAAAAAAGCGGAAATAGTGTAAAGCAGCATTTAAGCTGAAATATTTGGGTGGAAGCTGACAATTTCTTATTGTTAGTGTTCCACTTAGCAGAATTGGTGGTGAGATGTCAGTGGAGAAAGTATTCATAACGTGTATATTCAAAGGGTTTAAAAGGAACTTGTTGGCTCTGGTTTCTCACTGGGGATGTGTTCTTGCAACACTGATTAAGAAGAGCATGGTGTAACTGTATCACTGCGTCCATGCCAAAGTGAAGGCATTCGGTGGCATTCTTTGAAGTGCTTAAGTCAGCTCTTCGGTGAGAATATAACAAAAGATGTGTGTTCTGCCCTAAGTAACAGCTACATTAACACTCTTGTGGTTACGTCCCACGTGCATCAGTAAGAATAGATTTTTTTCCTTAGCTGTTGCCTTCTCTTTAGGCGTTAGAAAAGGTGGAAAGCTATTTAATTCATATCATACCTGTATTAACTACTGTAAGCTGATAATGCTTTTTCTGTAAAATGATTATACTGAATTTTATTTTATTTTTTTCTGAACTAAGAACACTTCATTTGTATTCTATGGGCATTAACCACAGAACTTAATTTGATTTGAAAATTCTTTTTAAAGCTGTATTCATCTGTGGTAAGACTAGTGGTGGTAAAAAATCAATTGCAGCTGTATTATTTGCAAAGTAATCAATTCACTTCTCCATTCTAACTAGAAGAGGCAGCCTGAGGAGCTGGAAAAATTACACTAATCTGATATGCTTGATCTTGTCTTTGTTTCATTGATACTCATCTCTTTATGTCCACTTCCTTTGAATTCTATTTAGAGCTCTTATAAATAAGGGGTACTTGAAAATGTCTTGAACATGGATATGATCACCCTGTTCTTTTGACAGTCCTATGTCTTATTTGGTCCTATTTTAGCACTTATGAACTGGGCATATTTAAATGATGTGTTCATCTTCTGTGTTAATTATCGTGACCTGAACAGTGTCTCAAATTATGTGTTTAAAGTATGTTTAGAAGGGAAACACACAGTAACTCTTCAGTCCATGGTTTTAATACATAATAAGAATTATTCTATTCAAGGTTTGATTCCATTATTAACATTTTCATTAAAACAAATTTTACTTACTTTTTCGCAAACTGCCAGTGTACATAGTAATTTACGGAAAGTGAAGGGCTACAAGTTTTATGTGCTGGGCTCTAAGTCTTGCAAATACACATGGAACATTAAAGTTGTCTTCAAACATCTTAGTAACATGCGTAGGGCCATCAGGAATGTTTTCCATCCTCAAGATGATCTTACCTCATGTAGCAAGCAAAGGTTTTCTTAAACTCATCCATCTGTTTTTACAAAGCAGATTTGTTCAGTAATTGAACTTAAAATATTTTCACAAAGCTCCTTTGTTTGCACAAATGTAATAATTCAATTTACACATATTTGTTATTGTGCAACCATTTTCTATAACATTAGTAGTTCTTAATTTTTCCTGTTGTTTACCCCCTTTCATATATTTATACACAGCAATTATATTCCCTATCGGCCTTTGATTTACCCAGCTAAACAAGCTCTACTCTTTGCCTTTGGTAAGATTCATTTTCTGTTCCCCTCCTGGCCACCCTAATGGTTCTTCACCTTCAGTTTGAATCTGTCTTTGAATAGAGTGGCAGTGCAGTGTACAGTTATTAGTCTGTCAAGACATCATTTTGCAGTTAGAAGATTAAATTGCACAGTACTGCTGTTATTGTTACAATTTTGGTTACTCCATTAAGATGCCTCACATTCCATTTGCAGTTTTCTTTATGCTTGGTTGGTGTAGTCTGAGCAAGTTACTTGAGCGTTGATTATTCTATACTTTTTGTAGTAGCCAAATGTAAAAGAGCCAGGACTTTTGATTTTTGCAGAAAAAAATAATTTAACATAAAATAATAAACTGATCTCATTTGAGGTGACAAGTTCAAATGATATTCTAGTATGACAGAATTTAATCTTTTAAAGCAATCACTGAAAATCTGTGTGCATAGCTACAATGTGAAGACTCCTTATCATACTAGTGGTGATGTGAGTTCGTACTCCTGAACTCACACGTGCTCAATCAGATTATTAAATGGAGAGTCACCTGTGGGATGCTTTCACACAGTTTATCATTTACGGTGATAAACTGCATGATACTATGATGTTAAACCATCAGTTTCTGTTCAGGTCCACTCTCTCCACTAGCATGAATACTGAGCTACTGGGGTTGTACTCGCTATGGATGAATTGCTTTGTGTGTGAATTTTTATGAAAAACGCTACTACTTAAATTCTTGATCGTATTTTTAAACTGATTTTCATGATATTTAAACATTACCTTTTTAAACTTTGTTTAACTGCATTCAGTATGGTGAAATCAAGCAAGTTACGGAGGAGGGTGTTTTTTTATTTTGGTATTTTTGCTTTAAATGGACAAATATACAAGATATAGTAATGAGAAATTACTAACAATGTGATAGCAGGTGTGCTAAGGTTAACTGTGTTTTATATCAGAAATAACTTAATGGTAAATTGTACATCATTGCGATAACGTTTCTGGAGTTCATAGAAGGAAAGAAATTATTTTTTTATTAATAATATATAATATTAATAAGGCTTTTAAATGCTTTTTATACTTACAATGAAGTGAAAGCAAGCTGTTATTTAAATAATCATACTAAGTAATGTTATACTTCTAAAATTCTATTGCTAAGCTGACACTTCTTGTGTTAATGTTGTTGAAACGGTAACTCAGGATACAAAGGGAACAAAATGAAAATGAATGCAAAGACGTAAAGTGGAATTAGTTACCTTGAAGAGCAGTGTTTTAAGTGGAACCTGTAAAGCAGTCCTTTTGCTTTGCTCAGCTTTTTCTGATTTCAACTTGAGAGTTCAGAGGACAGTAAAAATTGCAAAGTGATCTAGAAGAAATGGCTTGAAGGAATGCTGAAATGATTCTACTTGTTAATCTCATGAAGGGAAAATTTAAAGGGTGATACTGCAGGCAGGCACCTAAAGATGTCTGTCTGATGATGGGGGAAGGAGATGGAGAAAGAGGGCTAGAAGAAATAGGCCTTAACATTAGTAAGAGAGATTTAGTTTAGACATGCTAAAAGGAAAGGTGGCACAGGTAGTTTCTGAAATCTCTAAAATTAGAGGTTTTAAAAAGAAATTATATAACCATCTATCTAGATAGGTTTGATTCTCCTTTGGGAAGCAGGTATGTCCCATCTGCTGTACTTGCTGTGCTTTTATTATGTTTTCTGTGATAGAATTTTCTTTTTTTTCAATATTCCATGTTTTTTTCCTTTTTGATAGAGTAATTTGTAATAACAAAAGTGAGTTGACTCCATTGGTGTCGTGTTAGAGAAATGAAATCATCCTTCTCATGATATGACAGACAGGTGCCCTACTAGTCATTCTTAGGAATTGTAGAGGGAAAACAGTGGTGAGCATGAAGAGTGTTCACAATTATCTCTGAAATTTTTGAGAGGGACGAATAATTCATAATTTTGAAAAAACGTCTTTCATAGATCTCAGCGGTGATTACTAGAAAGCAGTTAATGGACTTCAGAAAAGGAGGATTAAACATTTTTCAGCTTTGTAAGTTTTGTGTGAACATTTTAAAAACAAATGAAATTGGTCTTTTACCAATTAACTCTTCTTTCACTGCCAGTTTGTTGACACTTAGAGCCCTTTGCTCCACAAGGAATGAAAATACAATTGGTCTAGTACATACTCTTTAATTGAATTGACTATTTTGCCCTGCTGCTCAGGGAATTGATAAATTGCTACAACCTTCTGTTCTGAAAGTTGGTGGGGGTTCCTTTGTCTTTTTTCTAAGGAATATGAAGAAACTATGAAAAAATAGCATTCAGAATTGGTTAAAGACATAGCTGAATTTGGTTTACCTAATGATATTATTGCAGTCTTAGTTCTGTGAAATATTTTAGGAATTAATCAGTGTTTACTGTCATTTCCATTTCCCGTTTAATCATGTAGATAAAATAAACTTTCATGTTCAATATGCCACTACTGCTAGAATATAATCAAATACTATGAACTTTCAACAGCAAAGTTGTTTCTTTGAACTGAACATACTGTTAAGGAGATTCTTTCTTTGACCTCATAAGATGAGTATTAATATTGTTTTTGTAAAAGGCAGTTAAACTGCAGACACAATTTGGATGTCATTTTATTTTTAAGCAGTTTAACTGAAGTTTCCAAAATAATGATTTAATCAAGAAAATATAGCAGGAAACTTTTTTTTGAGCCAAATCACTATTTTTATTGATAATTGCTAGTGTCCTGCCCCCTTCTTCACAAATACATTTCCCACTTCTCAGATTCTGGAAGTCACAGATAATAGCTAAGAAGCGTTTTTTAAGTCATCTAGATTTTTGGATGCTCGTTTTCTGGAGCGGTTCAGGCATCTGAGTATTATCAACGACTTTAGAAATATTATCCCTTATTTATCTTTGACTTAATTCATATCCTGTTATGTATAGGTGCCTTCCGGTTATTAGGAAGGAATGGAGGAAATGAAAAGGGTTGCTTTGCCTTCAGTCATGCATTGGATAAATAAGGGTGGACCGCCATACTGTCGAGCATAACAAGGCATAGATTGTTCTTAAGTGACAATCTTTTATTCTTGAAGCACATCAAAGATGATGGGGAAGTTGGGGAAGAAGAGACAAAATACATGCAGTGTCTCCTTTGGAGGAATTGTTGCAGACACTTCATTTTTATCACTTTCTTGTCATTCCCTTAAGTCGTTCAATTTTGCGTTGTGGAGAGGTTACCCATTTATCCACTTATAGAAGGAGACCACCACCGTTGCTTCGTAAAATCACCATATGAGTTTTGGAGAGCTCTGTGGGTTTGCGTGTCCTCTGCAGCTGAACCCGTGGCTGGGTATATCAGAGGATTTAATATCTACAAAATTTTTATACAAACCTATCTTTATCTTGCTTGATCTTTTTTTAGTCTACTTTAATCCTAACGTGTCAATAGTTTATGAGTTGTTTACTGAAAAACCTGTCCAAGCCCGAAACCATGAAAACATGAATTAGTAAGTGATGGAAAGGAGCCGGTTCTCAAACAAAAGGAAGCTATGTTATGCTGCTGAAAATTAAGAAATAGCTTTCACTCCTTTTCTCAGTTTCTTCTTTTTTTTTTTTTTTTAATTTTGTTTGGGGTTTTTTGGTTTGTTTTGGGGGTGTGGGGTTTTTTTTTTTTCTATTTATGATATCTGTGTAAGTAAATTTTATTCCGTATGAAATAAACATGCTTTCAGCAAATGTTATAAATGGATATTTGATCTGAGGAAAAGCTTAAACTTTTTTTTTTACAAGGGTAAACCCTTGCTTTACCCAAGATAGACTACAGTTCTCACTAATACAGAAAGAAAAGCACATCATTAGGCCACAGTTGGGAAGTTTGTGGGAGTGTTTGGCATGCTTTTCCATTGATTCATTTTTGACATTATTCATGATTATAATTAATTTAGGAAATCCACTAAAAATGCATTTTTATATCTTACATTTGAAACTGTATAAAACATTCAGATGACCTTGAGGAGATGCAATGTACTATGTATTTCCTGGAAGGATGTCCATTTTATTTTTTTTTTTAAGCAGTTGTACTGCTCTTGTGTTTTTCTAAGGCCCCTGACTTTTGACGGAGTTGGCCAAATATCCTACTGCTGCAAGTAATGATAATTTGATTAACCGCTGACCAAAGATAACTGTGTCCATCGGGATATACAGAAGCTTAGTTAAACTATATGGTTTTGGTAGAGGTTCTAGGAGTCTGAGAAGACGCTTATCAAATGCTTATTAATCAGATGAGCATAATTTTATTTTTTTTTACCCTTCTATCAGTGAAATAAAATAAATCACAGCCCAAAAGTTAATCAAAATTGCTGCTAGGGTTTTAAGGCATGACTCCATTAACTTAATGTAGTTTGCATTACTCATGCAAGAGGTGAGTTTGCCATTTATTTTTTTAAGCTACATTAGTTCGTCAAAGGTTTTTCTCCCTTCAAGTAATAGTGAAGCTCAGCTTTTGGTCATCATGGCAAAATCAGATAAGTGTTCCATACGGTTTTACTTCAGTTCTGTGTATTTTATTACTAAAAGAGCACACTTTTGTCTAAACAGAGTATAAAAGGCTTTGAAGGATGCCAGATTATAGTAAATAATAATGCATAGCATCTCTAGCTGTGAGTGAGGAGCTGCTAGTTAATGGGTTATTTTCCGTGAGACAAAACATTCCTTAGACATTCACTGTGCTTGTGTGTATGCTGAATTACCCTGTTCCAGGAGAGGAATTAGAAGTATTTTCTACGTCTTTCTCATGAAGGTGACCATCCATCTCTTACTAAAAGAGGTCAGCCTTCATTGCATTCGTCGTGTGAGTGAAAATGAAAATTAAATCAATCTATTGAACATTATTCAGTCAAACAATGTGTGGTATATTTTTAATTATCTCCCTGGTTTTATAGAGTTTAATCACAAAGCTGTTTTATTTTGCTCTATTACAGCATTGAATTATATGCTTGGAACAAGTAGCCTAGGTGTTGCTTAATGCTTGATGCTGTTGAAACAGTCCTTAGTATTTTTTGTACTTGTTACCCCAAATAGTAATAAATAGCATACAAGAAAGATTGTTGTACTTTAAAATATGGCTTGGACATTTCCAGGTAGAAAAGTCATTAAAGCTTTGTAGCAGCTCTCTGTTTTCAGAACCTGGTAGTCAGTAAGTGCAGGAGGAAACTGTGCCTTGAAAAGATCTCCTGCACTGCGCTATTACTGTGCTCTGAGAAGATAAGAACCTTGTTGAAGGACATTCAGAACTGTATGCTAGAACTCAAAAGAGAAACAAACTTGCACTGAGGTTAGAGCTAAGACGTTTCAAGAGGAGAACTGGAGTGGAGACTCCTTCAGGTCAAACACTGAGATTACTTTTGTGCTGATGAAGCTAATGGAAGTAAAGGCAAGGCATGGAAATATCAAAAAGAAGCATTATGAGGATTGATATGAAGTATTATGACATGATTGATTATAATTTTTTATTGAAACACGATAGAAATAAATTTCATGTTAACTATCAAAATATGTGATGATGGAATTAAGTTTTTGAGGTTAGGAAATCTGCATCTTTGAAGAAAGTGCTTGATAAGCTAAGGAGCATGGTGTTTCTACCAAATATGATTTTCAAACAAAACATTCTTCTTCTTATGTCCTTGTCTACTTTGGTTTTCATATATGTAGACATTTTTGCTGTCCGACAGTGTAAACTGTTCCTGTTTCATCCTTCTTTCTCCTAGGATAGCTGATATGAAATGCATATAAAATACCTTGTGAAAATCCTTCAAATGGACAAAAATTCCTTGAGATTAAGAACACAGATAATGTTTTTAGATAATTGAGGATGGTACTTAAAAAAATAGAAGTAATTTAGGGTTTGAAGTCTAATAAGGGCTGTACTTTTATTTTTGTTTCAGATATTCCAAATGTAAAGACATTTGTGCCAATAAGTTCCATTTTACAAAGTAGTCAGAATGATCTATTGGCACCCCATAGTCATCAAGGAAATTTTCAAACAAGTTTAACCGATTTAAATTCTATGTCCTAAGTCCAGTTTTCCGTAATAATATGGTCCCATATTTGTGTACACATTTTTTCCTTCAGTGAAGCATTCCATTATTTAGAAGCAGAAAGAGCAAAAAAATTTCCTGTCTACATCAGTCATTTAGTCTTCCAAAACAAAGTATTCTATCTTCCAGGTAGAATTTGGTAGATGTTTAATGTAAAAAATATAAATTTTTATGATTTTGTTTTCCTTTCAGTTGTCCCTTGTATCTGCAAACACAATACAGATAATTGTTCTTGTTTAAGCATCATTATACTGCTTGCAGTTACATATCTACTATTTCTAATTTGATAGTTATCATATGCTAAAGTCTTCTGAAGAAATAAAGTAGTGTCCGTGTGCATGCTAGGAGGGTAGTTTTCTTCCTGTTTACTGATGTCTGTGGTCTGAACCTATTTTATCACATAATCATAAAATCTTTAAGGTTGGAAAAGACCTCTAAGATCATCGAGTCCAACCATCAACCCAACACCACCATGTCTACTAGACCATGTCCCGAAGTGCCCTGTCTACATGCTTTTTGAACGCTTCCAGGGACGGTGACTCCACCACCTCTGGGGAGCCTGTTCTAATGCCTGACTACTCTTTCAGTGAAGAATTTTTTCATAATAAGCAAACTAAACCTCCCTTGGAGCAATTTGAGGCCGTTTCCTCTTGCCCTATCACTTGGTACTTGGGAGAGGAGACCAATACCCACCTCACGGCTCCTCTTCTCCAGACTAAACAACCCCAGTTCCTTCAGCCACTCATTGTAAGACTTGTGGTCCAGCCCCTTCATCAGCTTTGTTGCCCTTCTCTGGACACACTCCAGCACCTCAAAGTCTTTCTTGTAGTGAGGGCCCCAAAACTGGACACAGTACTCGAGGTGAGACCTCACCAGAGCCGAGTACAGGGCGACAATCACTTCCCTACTCCTGCTGGCCATACTGTTCCTGATACAAGCTAGGATGCTGTTGGCCTTCTTGGCTGCCTGGGCACACTGATGGCTCATGTCAACCAGCACCCCCAGTTCCTTTTCCTCCAGGCAGCTTTCCAGCCACTCTGCTCCAAGCCTGTAGCATTGCCTGGAATTGTTGTGATCGAAGTGCAGGACCCGGCACTTGGCCTTGTTAAACCTCATACAGTTGGCCTCAGCCCATCGATCCAGCCTGTCCAGATCCCTTTGCAGAGCCTTCCTAGCCCTGAGCAGATTGACACTCCCTCCCAACTTAGTGTCATCCGCAAACTGACTGCTTGGTGCCCTCATCCAGATAGTTGATAAAGATATTCAACAAGATTGGTCCCAAGACTGAATCCTGAGGAGCACCGCTTGTGACCAGCCATGACTGGATTCAAGTCCATTCACCTCTACTCTTTGGGCTCGGCCTTCCAGCTAGCTTTTTACTCAGGGAAGATTACACCTGTCCAAGCCATGAGCCGCCAGCTTCTCTAGGAGAATATTGCGGGAGACCATGTTGAAGGCTTTACTGAAGTCCAGGTAGATGACATCCACAGCCTTTCCCTCATCCACTAGATGGGTCACCAGGTCATATAAGGAAATCAGGGTGGTCAAGCAGGACCTGCCTTTCATGAACCCATGCTAGCTGGGCCTGATCCCCTGGTTGTCTAGCACATGCTTGGTGAGTGCACCTGAGATGAACTGTTCAATAATATTTGTTTTCACTGTTTTCCTGCTGTTAGATAAGCCACCTTCTGTTCCCACTCTATCGACAGTCTTACCTTCCTTCAATTCATTTTCCTTAAAAAGTTCCTCTGTCCCCCAAGCAGTGGGTGGTAAACATGGGCATTTATTAATATTAATCTATTAATAGCAATAATTGTGATGTAATGCCAGTGCTGAATCAAAGCCTCATTGTGGTGGACTGCATAAACAGAGAACGAAAGGAAATTATTTCCTCATTCTCAGATTTCTTCCTTTGTGAGGAATCCAAAATGGCTTTCACCAGCTGCTGTCCTGCATGGTAGCTGTCATGTCAGCAGTGTCACCCTTCCTGATGGTAGCAGGTACATCGCTGACAGTAGCTGTGTTGACAGTCTCTTCTGTTTAGGCTTCTGTTGAAATGTCACTGGATCCCTGGATTTTCAATTTCTTTCCCTCAACTTTTGAAGAGCTATTTTAATAATCTTCTTTAAATTTGTGTAGGAACTCTTTCATTTAAGAAATGTGTAATGCAAACCCTCTAATTCAGCTTTAGAAAACATTACTGTATGTATTAAGCTCAGTTTTAGCTTTAGAATTAGTCTGAGGTCGTCTTCTCTTAGTTTAGGGTAATTTTTTCATGTCTCTTCAGTACCTTCTTTTCAAACCCCTATCATTAACTCAGTATTCACTTCTCAATGAAAACAAATTCCTCCTATGGTTGGGGGCTGTGATGAATAGCCTGAGTATTGCATGTTGATTGTTCAAAAATTGTTATATATATGAACTCCTTATTTTTGCTTTGTGATGAACTAAACAAGATGTATTATCTTTTATAAAGGAATGAGTGTAGTTAATAGAAAAAGTGGTATAAGGAATTACTGGTCCTTCTCTCAGGAAAAAAGATAGGAAGTGTTTGTGCAGTTAGGAAAAGCTAAACTGTATGGATTATGGAGCTTATAGGACATTTTGAGGCATTTTCAGAAGAGGCTTTTTTCCTGACCTTGTATGAGACATGACTGCCAGAAAAATTAGGTTCATATGATGTTAAAACTTATTTTCAGTGTTAAAGTTATTTTCCTAATCACACTCACAACCATAACAATCTGCTGCAAAGCAGCATCAGTTTTCTACAGTAGGAATTTGCTAATCCTTCTTTCACCAGGAACAGATTTTGTTTGGTCACAAACCTGATTTTTAACTATAAGCCTGAAACTAATTTTTCACAAGTACTGCATCAATATTCAAATAACCTTGTTCAACAATATTATCTCGCTTTTATTTCATACCTTCCCCTTGCCTATTCTGTTGTACTAGAAATAAAGTATGTCAGGGAATTGGTGATAGGCATAAGAAGATACTAAACTGAGGAGATAAACTGAATGGGAGATATCGATATCTAAAGCTGAATGTGGCCTGGTGGGCATTTTCCTGATGCCATTTATTTTGCATTTATATATATATATTAAAAATATATAGATATGGAACATTGTGTATGTTCCTTGACATAATTCTTTTCCATACATTTCCATATTCATTTCCATATACAAGTCAGAATTATTTCAGTGTCAGAACTGTGTATTTTTATAATCCTATTTGTCCTGAGATTGAATTAAAATCTGCCAATTTATGCTGTTCATTATGGTTCATGTTGTTAGTAAAATCATCATTTCTCGAATAATGTTTTGGGTTTTAATATATTCGTCTAGATGATGGGGCAGAGTGTACCCTCAGCAAGTTTGCTGTTGACATAAAAGTGGGAGAAGTGACTCATATGCCACAGGATTATGCTGCCATCCAGAGAGACCTGGACAGGCTGGAGAAATGGCCTCACAGGATCCTAATGAAGTCCAACAAAGTGAAATGCAGAGTTCTGCACCTGGGGAAGAACAACCCCATGCGCCAGTATGTGCTTGGTGGGCTGCCCAGCTGGAATGCAGCTTTGCAGAAAAAGCTCTGGAGGTCCTGGTAGACACCAAGCTGACCATGAGCCAGCAAAGTGGTAAAGAAGGTGAAAGTTATCCTGGGTTGAATTAGGCAGCGTTGTCAGCAGATTGAGGTAGGTGGTGCTTGTCCTCTACTCAGCACTGGTGAGGCCACACCTGAGTACTGTGTCCAGGTCTGGGCTCTCCAGTACAAGAGCTCAGGATAGAGTCCAGCAAAGGGCCTCTAAGATGATGAAGGGACTGGAGCATCTCTCCTATGAGGGAAGGCTGAGAGAGCTGGGACTGTTCAGCTTGGAGAAGAGAAAGGTTGGGGGGATGCCATCAATGTATATGAATGCCTGAAGTGAGGGTGCAAAGAGGATGAAGCAAGGTTCTTTTCAGTGGTGACCAGTGACAGGACCAGAGGTGATGGGCACACAAGAATTTCTGTCCAAACATTGGGAAGAAATTTTTTTTTACCATGAGAGTCAACCACTGAATGAGGTTACCCAGGGACATTGTGGAGTCTCCCACCTTGGAGATATTTAAAGTCTGTTGTAGGTGGCCCTGCTTGAGCAGGGGGGTTGGACAATTCCAGAGATCCCTTCCAACCACAACCACTCTGTGAAACCCTGATACACACTAAAAGATTTGATCAGGTTAAAATATAAATACATTAAAAATATGTTAGTAGGAGATGTAGATTTTTTTCCCCTCAGTGTCCTCCTTTCAGCTGACACGGAGTTGATTTTCTTTCTAGGAGCTGGTATAGTACTGTTTTGGATTTAGTATGAGAAAAACGTTGATAACACACTGATGTCTGTAGCTGTTGCTAGGTAGTTGTAGTGTCTACAGTAAGTCAAGGATTTTTCAGCTTCTCGTGTCATGCCAAGTGCACAAAAAGCTGGGAGAGTACAGCCAGGACAGCTGCCTCAGACCTACCGAAGGGATATTCCCTACCATATGATGTCATTTTCTGTATATGTCTGTGGAGGCTAGCCAGGAGTCAGAATCACTGAAACAGACTGGATATTGGGTTATTTTTTTCCCTTCTGCATGTGGTGAGAAATTGTAATTATGCATCACTTGTTTTATTATTGTTACTACTATTCTTATTCTCTCCCTTTTGTTATCCTTTTAAACTGTCTTTATCTCAGCTCACTATTATGTGTTTTGGTTTTTTTTCCATTCTCCTCCCCATCTCCTTGGGTGGGAGGAGGGATGAGTGAGTGGCTATATGGTGCTCAGTTATCAGCTGGGGTTAAACCACAACACCCAGTTAGTCACCACAGCACTCAGATTTTGTCCTGCAATATTTGCAGAATTATAGAATAGTTTGGGTTGGAAAGGACCTCAAAGATCATCTAGTTCCAATCCCCGTGCCATGGGCAGGGACACCCTCCACTAGACCAGGTTGCCCAAAGCCCCATCCAACCTGGCCTTGAACACTTCCAGAAACGAGGCAGCCACAGCTTCTCTGGGCAACCTGTTCCCATGCCTCAACACACTGTCAGGGAAGAACTTCCTCCTGATACCTAACCTAAATCTGCCCCCTTTCAGCTTGAGGCCATTGGCCGTTGCCCTATCACTCCATGCCCTTGTAAACAGTCCCTCTCCAACTTCCCTGTAGGCCCCCTTTAGGTACTGGAAGGCTGCTATAAGGTCTCCCTAGAGCCTTCTCTTCTCCAGGTTGAACAACACCAACTCTCTCAGCTTGTCTCCATAGGAGAGGTGCTCCAGCCCTCTGATCATCTTTGCGGCCTCTTCTGGACTCGCTCCAGCAGCTCCATGTCTTTCCTGTACTGGAAGCCCCAGAGCTGGATGCAGTACTGCAGGTNGCAGTACTCCAGGTGAGGTCTCACGAGAGTGGAGTAGAGGTCCAGAATCCCCTCACTCAACCTGCTGGCCACATGTTTTTGATGCAGCCCAGGACACAGTTGGCTTTCTGGGCTACAGGTGCACATTACTGTCTCATGTTGAGCTTTTAATCAACCAGCACCCCCACGTTCTTCTCAGGGCTGCTCTCAATCCATTCTCCACCCAGCCTGTACTGGTGCTTGGGATTGTCCCAACCCGTGCGCGGGACCTTGCACTTGGCCTTGTTGAACTTCATGAGGTTCACACAGGCCAACCTATAAGCTTGTCAAGGTCCCTCTGGATGGCATCCCTTCCCTTCAGTGTGTCGACTTGGTGATCTTGGCAAACTCAATCCCACTGTCCATGTTGTTGACAAAGCTGTTAAACAGTGCAGGTTGAATGAAATGATAAGAGGGGAAAAAAAGTGTCTTATCTTTATAGCTTCTTTAACTGTGCCTTACACCTCTGCTGCTTTTCTCATAAAATCCTTCACTATTTTTCTTAAAATGTATTTCAACAAGTAAAGCATCTGTTTTCAGAGTGCTGCAAGTATATTGCAGACAACTGTATTAATGACTTGAGGGCAAAATATTTTTTTCCAACAGTGAGCAAAACAAGGAAAGAATTATATCCCTAAGCCTCAAATGTTTAATACACGAAGTGCAGAAACGGATAAAAACCTTTAAATTGTACAATGTATATTGGTGTAGATACATTTTGTGATTCTTTTGTATCCCAGAGGCAGAGCTTCTTATCATGTATCTGACTGTTATCATGGCAGTTTTTAATTTTTAGTAAATATTGAAAAATGAAATTCTAATAAATTGCCAGATTAAAGTTTTTTATTGCTCTTTGTAGCTTTAGCATGAGTACAGCTATGTAAATAGCAACTGATGGGTTTATCCTGATATTTAGCAAATTTTTATTTATGAAACTGTGTTAGATATAGATTGTCATAGCTTAGATTTACGGATGTTCACCTGTCATGAAGTTAAGACCAGTAAGTGCAATATTGTTGGAAAAAAAGCTGTCAATTTGGTGTATTTTTCTTTAAAGTGCCCTTTCATTGTACTTTCACATAGTAATATTAGAAGATCTTAAATGCAAAAGATGATAGAACTCTGTAAGGTCACTGTGAGTAACTCCCTNTATTTTTCTTTAAAGTGCCCTTTCATTGTACTTTCACATAGTAATATTAGAAGATCTTAAATGCAAAAGATGATAGAACTCTGTAAGGTCACTGTGAGTAACTCCCTGAAGATCTCAAAATTCAAGCATATTCGGGAGGGAGGTCTGGTATCGTGGATCTGGGAGGAACAAGAGGCTCTTTCATTGTCTCTCGATAACTAGAAGACCCTCTGGCATGCGGCAAGCCTGGGAGAGCCTGCTTGATTGTGAAGAGTTCCCAAGGGGGTGATTCAGTGGCAAGTCTCAGAGAACTTCTCTCCTAAAAAAATCCATGTTGTCTGTCTCTGAATAGTCATAGTTAAGTTGTTCCTGTCCATTTCCTTCAAACCATTTTGAGAAAACAACTGGTTAGCAACAAAAGTCAGTCACAAAAATAGTGTTCTCAGTGCAAATTAGCAAAATGGCTATATACCATGATGGTAATATATGCTATTATGATTCAGTCACATTGCAGTTGTTGTGGCTGCCATCCAAGATGCACGTTGTCTTGTGTTGGTGTTTTCAAGCTGGTTAAGTATGAAAACTCTGGTACAAGTTAGGCTGTGTGTTTTTATACTTTAAAATTTATAAACATTTTGTGTCAGTGAGAGACCATTGGGTTGTTGTTCTGAAGTCTATGCAGACGTATCATGTACCATGAATTACACCTTGATACCATTACAGTTTTGCAGGAAAAGGAATGCAACGTGTTTTTTCAGACTGTTGAATAGAACTGCTGAGGGTTGAAGCAGTGTTTTGTTCGTGTTCGGTGGTTTATTTTGTTGGGTTTTTTTCTTGTTTGTTTGGGGTTGGGTGTTTGTTGAGTAAACTAAAGAGTATACAATGAAAGTATGTATTTATATTCCAACCCTGCATATACAAAGGTTGTGATGAGATTCAGCAAAGGATTGTGATCCAGAAGGGTCCTATTGATTTCCTAATGTGATAAGGTCTTTGAAGTCTTTGGTTGCCATTGTCTTTGCTTCTCAAGATAACACAGTCGTGAGTTTCATGCTTTTCTTATTTTTTTTTTTTAAATCCTAGCAGCAGAATAACATAAATTGTTCAGACTTTCTATGGCATGGCCTCCAGATTATGAAGGCAGCAAACATCATTGCAATATCCAGATATTTATAGAGTAGTAAAGGATATTAGAATTGTGTAAACAGATGGATTTTTGATGTTGATTTCATTCAGCTAAGGTGCTCGGCTACTGATGAATAACTTTTCACCTCTTCATCTCATTCTTTTCTAACTAGATTATTATTAAGTGTTTAATATGACTTAATTCCTTAACCATTTTTTAGCCAAAGGTGGGCATCCAAAACCTTGTCCAAAGAAGATGAATCTGAATATTTGCTGATCTAAAAGATAAATTTAGAGCTGAGAGTAATTTTTATTTCTTCATCATTGTATGTAAAAGGGTTTTGAAAATGATTTTGCAAGTTAATCTTTACAGGAGGTAGGCTACAAGAACTGGGTCGTTTCTTTGGACCACTGGGCTATTTTATTTAAAAAATCTCCTCTATTTTCAAATAATCTGTAAGATTCTTTTATTCCTTTAAAATTTTCCCTCGATAAAAAAGTAAAATACATTAAATATTCTTTTATGTTAAGTTTGAAACTACGTTTTATGGCCACATGATTAAAGAAATCTAAACTTCAAACACTACTGTACTGTATTTTTGAACAGCAGTGGTTGTAGCTATATCTTTCACAAGGATAAGCCCACGTTAGTGTGCCCTGTTTTATAAAATAGGCAGTGCGTTTGTAGCTCCGTTTGTTTGCACAGGAATATATTTTTTCTGCATGCTAGAAAAAATACGCTGAAGAGCTCATTAGCATGGATTCCAGATATAATTTTATTAACATTTGGTTTTATGCTTTCTAATACTGCTTTAGAAAGAACAAAAAAAAACAAACCAACCCAAACCCAAACTATTATAGATTAAACAGTAGTAACTTGAGAAACTTAAGTACTTTATATTCTTATGCAATAGTTTACTAATCAACATTTATATATAACAGCTAAAATTGAATTAAATTAGATTGAAACTAAATTACAAGGTCCTGAGTAAATTGGATTTGGTAATTTACTATTGAGTCAATCTGCAACTGATGTCATAATTTAGATTTGCTTCTTATGTGAGAATGATGCCAAGAATTATTCTTCCCTTTGCAGTTTCAATTTGTGAAGCGTGAAGAGGAATGTACTTTCGCAGACGATCGTGCCTGCAGTGCAAAACTAGTAACTGACCAGATGTTAATAATGAATGTGTTAAGATGCCATTACAGGTTTTTCAGCTCATCTTTGCTCAAACTTGAGAGACAGAGCTGGGACTCAATGACTCTCAAGCATGCTCAAAGTAAGAGGTGTGTTATGGTTTCTGTAGTAAACCAGACAAGATTCAAGATGTAGGAGAAACGTTCCAGGTGTCATATTTAGCTGTATTTATATTCGCTGTTTTTATGTGCATTAAAGTCTGTCTTGTGAGCTTTAAGAAATTTTTAGCTTTTGCCCACTGACCTGCTTATGGTTTATCACCCTAAATTCTGACAGCTGACTTAATTTCCCATACATTTCACAAGTATTTTTGTAACAGGTATTTGAGAATGAGGTCCATATCAACATTTTTTTTTCCATTTTAGTTAGCCTTCAAAATATATATTTCATTTTTTTGAATCTTAGTAAGGGATGGTTTGACATGATTTCTTGCTCTCAGATATAAATCAGGAGATTGTTTTATTACATAATAGCATGGCTTGCTTAAATGCACTCCATTTGTGAAACCTTTTATATATTTAGGAAAATTTCATAGTATGTCATATTACTGTGAGTTTTTCTTCCCAGCTGGAACAATGGCCTTGGGCATGAAGCCACACAGTTGGGCCAAATAATGGCATCATTTTATAGCTTGATAATGGCACCATTAGCACAAGATATTATCATATCACCTTTTTATGGATACTTGTATTTTAAACCAAGCTCTGTTATATGACATACAAGTGCCGCATTGGAACAGACTTCAAAAAATAAAAGTGTAATTTCTCTTTCAATGAGTTAAATATTGTACCATTTATCTAGCTATTATCTTTATTCTTTATAAAACAGTGAGCTTCTCCTTTAGATGTTTAATAAACCGAGCAATTTTGCATCTGATATAGGTACTGAGGTGTAAGGTGTTTCTTGACCCATTGAGTGTGACTTTTACTCCCAAACAGGTGGATGAAAGGTCTGCTGCTTGGCCAGTCTGATGCAGGTTCTGATTCTTCCAGTTTGGTAGAGCTGCTGGTACTTTGGAAATTGTACAAACCACAGGTTCAAAAAAATCAATTTCTGACTGTTCTCGAAACTGACTTTTGAACTCTAGTCTCAGTTTTGAATTGGTGATCCAATTACAGAGTGTAGCTTCATCTTTTGAACTCAGGCATTGCCTCTAATAGCACATCTCCAATTGCAATTCAAATATTGTGGAAGATCTACTCCCTCAGACAATCAGCTTTTTTAGGACAGTCGAATCCACAGAAGTAAAGGTTTCTGAGAATTTTTGTATTCTTTAATAGGTCAGTCTTGACTATGAAAGAACTACAGATACTGAAGTCTGTGGACAAACACTCAGACCATAGACACTAAAAACCTGTCTTCCTCCACACTCTAGTGGTTTTTTTATAAGTCCATTTAACATCATAGCTTGCTCTTTCTTAGTACCGAATCATGTCTCCTGGTTCTCATCTTCTGAAGCTGCCAGCAAATGGCTATATCATAGTGTTTGTCTCATCATCTTCAACTCACCACCACTCCCTAAGTTTTTTTTTTTATGTCTCCTATATGGTGACTCAGAGCTTATTCTCTTTCCTCTTGAAAGTACACCATGAGTGTACTAGTTTACTCTTTCTATGATACTCAGACAACAAATTCAAATTTGGAGGTTCATATATAGACAAATGCAGATTAACAGTAATTGGTCACAATCCACAGTTGAATATCAGGCTTTACATATTCAAGATATTAAAAAAAAATGCAGCAAGTAAGCTCAGGTTAGTAGGATAAAAATATAAAATCTGGAATATCACTTATTTCATAACACCTTAGGTTTTGGTTTTTTTAACGGATATATTGTGCAATTTTGTTATAACTACTTTGAATAAAATTCAAGATCATCTTCTTACCTGTTTGAAGTTACCTATCCCAAAGAATAGATGAATTATTGCTTAAATATGTGATCTTGAAATTTGTTGAGCAGCCTGAAGTTTCAAATAAAGAACACAGTTGTGATAAATTGTATTGAAAGAATGATCAAAAATTTTGAGGATTTTGGTTTGATTTGGGAGCTGTAACTTCTTTCCCTTTAGCAAGAATTCTTACATTCCAAAACCAACATCTATAACAGATATGTCAGATGGAATATTGTTATAATGACTTTGCCTAGGAAATAGATCAAAACCTATCAACGTTCAATAAAGAAGTTGACCTGAAATTGCACTTGAGTTCGGGTATTTCTTATTCCTGCCAGGCTTTTAAATTATAGTATAATGAATATATGGAGACCTTGAAGAGTCATTAAAACTTACAGATAGAATTTCAGTAGATAAGATGGAAAGGAAAATAAGGATAAATTCTTCCTTTAATAACAAGGTGGCAATCAGAAATTTTTATGCTAGAGATGTGATTCCATATTGAGACATGTTCATCCTTGGCATTAAGATTTTTTTTTTTCATGTTAAAGAAAAAGTTAATAAATTATTCAAAAATAAGCAAAGAATATAAAGATTACAACAGAGCAGCAATTTCTAATTTACATAGTTTTAACTGAAAAAAATAGGCAAAGATTTATTGGTAATACATCCATCCATTAATCTTTAATTTCAGAACACTTAAAACCTCTCAGTTGAGTTGGTTAATTTTGGAAAGATATTAAGCAGAATTGATTAACTACATTTTTCTGTTTTGGTTTTTCTTTTTTTTTTAAGACTATGATTGGAAATATATCAGTTAAGAATGAATAAGCTTCTTGGTTGGTTTTTGTTTGTTTGGTTTGGTTTTGTTTTTTAATGATAATTTTGAAGACTTGTAAAGCTTTAGGGCCTGTGACTTATTGTATATTAGCATTGTTGGAAATTGAAAGTCAATGCATATTGCATGGCACCAGAGTATCAAAAGACAATATTCTGAACTGCTATGGAAGAATAAGACAATCCTGGTTCAGATAATTTACAATATAAATTTTAAAAACCCAAACAAACAACAATATAAATTAAAAAAAAATCACAAGCAAATTACATTTTTAGAATTTCTCATTTCTAGTGTTCATTCTGAGATATAAAACATAGATCTCGATGCTTTGCCTTCTAGACATTCTGTATTTAAGCTATGTGTGACTTTCTTGCTATAAAAATGAAAATTCTAGGTCTGGTCTGAAAAGAATTATATTTCTAGTATGCTGATACATCATATACAGATTTCCCTTCAATTTATTTTGACTATAATACATGAATATTCTGTCTTTGAAAGGAGAATATGTATGTGCGTGTGCGTACGTATGAAGACTCTCAATATAAAGCATACCTAGTGTGTTACATCTTTGACTTTTTTTCTGTAGTCATTCTGTATTTGAATTGGTACATTCTCTATCCTATTTTTAATCCAGTCATTGAAACTGGGACAGGGCATTTTCAAATAATGATGATGATGCAATAAAGACTTCTGGTTTTAGTAAAGAGAAATTTTAGCTAAGGCCGGTACAGTACAAATGCAGACATGTGAAGGGATTTTTTTTTTCCTCGTGCTTTATTAAACTCCTAAGTTTAAGAACTATAAATCACCAGGGATTAGTTGTGCAAATCAGATGGTTTAAAGTTTCATGGTTGTGACTCACATGAAGAACATGCTGGTGACTGCCATTGCATTTTATATTCAGTATCTTTTTCTGGATTCTAATGTAGTAGCTTGAAGAAAGTTTATGCTGGCCAACACCTTATTAATAGATTTTCTAGTAGATCTGGTTGTAGAGGTATTGATATCTGGGATATTTCAAGCAACCTATGTGTATATGTGCATAGCATATATCAATCTATATTCTTTTTCATTACCATTCTGTATTGAATTCTGCAGCTATTGAGTTTCTAAATTAAGTGCAAAGAATTTTAATACTGTAGTTAAGATTTTATGCATACCAGGAATCAGGATGGGGAAAGATAGGCTTACTACAGCAATTTCAGCTCTTGCCTCTTAGTTTTGTTGGTATCTCAGAATCATACGGTGGTTTAGGTTGGAAGGGACCTCTGGAGGTCACCTTGTCCAATCCCCCTGCTCAAGCAGAGTCAGCTAGTACAGGTTGCCCAGAACCATGTCCTGATGGATTTTTATTATCTCCAAAGATATTAGGTGTCTTCCTTCCCTCTCTCCCTCCTTCCCTCCTTAGTTGATGGATTTTTTTATTCCCATGTAAGATTTTATTTTAAATACCAGCAAATGCAGCTTGTGTCTGAGTTACAGCATGTCTTGTGTGTTCTGTAGACCTTGGTAAACTAGCCATCATGATGGAATGCCTTTCACTGTGGGAGGCTGTATCTGATCATCCTGTTCCGTTCTCCACACTCCTATTTGTCTCTGTCACATAAATTTGAATGTTCCAACTTTTCTCTATGTAAAATTCAACCTGTCATCACATTCACCTAATTCATGTAAAGGACATGTTTAACATTCAATTACGGTGCACAGTTGTTACAAATGTTCTAAATTAAAACAGTTTAATAATAAGCAGTTTAATAAATCCCTAATCAAGGAACAGCAAAAGAGGCCAGAAGGGTGCCATCAGGTTTGTGGGCTCCATTAGTTGTCACAAAATGTGATCAGTTTTCCAGCTTGTCTAGTAGGAAAAACAATTTTAACTCTTTAGGTAGGTCAAATTTAAATGAGTGGTATTGTACAAACAATGAGTCATTGAATAAATATAACAATTCTTCAGACCAATAGCGAAAAAGTATAGAAGTGCTCTTTACAAGCTATAAGCATTATATTGGTGCTTCTGCTATAGCATGTTGCAGTAAATGTTTATTAGATGACATTGTAGCGTTAAACATTTGTTGTCAGGGCATTTTTTTAGGAACTTTTGATATAACAAACTTCAAATGATTACTCTATCAAAATATAAGTTGGTACTTTTTTGGTGTGTGATATAAATGGACATTCACAAGTTATCCCTTAATTTATGAAACGGCTTGGAAATTAATAAAAAGCATAGGTGTCTTTGGTAAAATACATGGAAAAGGTTAAGTTTGGTTTGGATTAGATAGTATTTGTTGGTTTAAATTAACACCTTTAACATGGATGTCTCTGCACTTGTCAGCTTTGGAAGAGTGGAAAGAAAATCAAATCTCTCAGAAATCCTTTTTCTGCCTTGTCTCCTCTTACTGGCACAGGGGCCTATGTAACCCATACTAACAACCTGTGAGAAGGGAAATAATCATGCTTAATTGTAGAATCATGGAATGATTGTGGTTGGAAAAGACCATCTGGAGATTGTCTGACCCCTCAAAGCAGGGTCAGCTAAAACAAGTTCTCCAGTGCTTTTTTTCCAGTCAGGTTTTGAATATGGGAGAATGAAGAATGGAGACTCTATACCCAACCTATCTGAGCAGCCTGTTCCAACTTCGATCATCTTTACAGTATGAAAAAATTCTTATGTTTAAATGAAATTTCCTGTATTTCAATTTGAGCTGATTTAGGTTCAAGTTTAAAAAGGCAATTGGTACATAAAAGACTGTAACTTAACATTTTTTTGAAAAAATATTATTGAGAATGTATTTGTACTGCAAGAATCTTGCAAAATTCACAAATCTCATTTGTGAAAATCCCCTGTAACCTTTGAATATGGTCACGTGGTTTATTTTCTTTGAACTGTTTCCCAACAGGCTAAGTCAAGTAAACAACATAAATCAGCATTAAGCCCTCTACAGATGCATAAAATAATTAGAAAACAAACTCACTTGCAGCTAGAAAGCAATTAAGCATTAGTTCTCAGAAATAATAAATATACAAAATCTTCTCTATTGTTTTATAAGTACATTCTTGTCTCAGTGAACACTATCAATAAATTCTCACTTGGACAAAAGCATGTAGGGTACAATGGAACAATCTTGGGAATTTCTGTAACCATTGCGGGGAAAAAACAACCCTTCTCTTTGAGTGTGGTCAATGCGTATAGTTGAAGATATCTTTCTGCAGTATTCTTGTCCCAGAAAGCATACTGAAAATCTTCCCTGGAATACTCTGAGGATCTCTGTTACATATGGCTGTTGGCAAGAAAGATACCTTTAAAATAGGTACGTGTACCCTGCAGGGAGTAAATGGCATTTTAATTCCTTAACTTTATTTTTCAACACTTCAGGCACCTGAAGCCAAATAGTTCGGAATGTCGTTTATGGCATTTGTCTCTTTGGGGATGGCATTGTTAATATTTGATCCTCTGTGCCCTGCTCAATACCACTCTTACAAAAACCTGCTCAGGCTTATAGATTGCAATAATTGAAGTTTGTCAGATATGGTGACTTTGTAGGAAAATTCTGAGCAAAATTGTTTTATTTTTAATTTCTCAAAACTTTCCAGGAAAATATTCCAGTGTTAAATCAAGTTTTCACTTCAATTTTTTTTAAGCAAAAGCTTTTTCCATTTTCACATTTTAGAAAAGTAATTTTTCCTCTATCAAGGCTGTTCAAAAGTCTTCTATGCTTTTTTGGGCCATCTCAACCAATAACAACCTTGTTGAAACTAGTAGCTGTGGGAGCAAGCAGCAACCTCAAATTTCCTAGGTTTCTTCAGAAAACCTGCATGTTTGTGCTGACATTCAGTCTAAAATTAATGTGAATAATTGATGCTTTTACAAGTATTCCATTTGTTTCTGTGGTGTCTGATAACGTGTGCACTTATGTGGGTGTCTGTTGTGGTTTAACCCATCAGGCAGCTTAAACAACCACATAGCCGTTCACTCCCTCCCTCCTCCTCCCCCCCCTCCCTGCAGCAAGATAGGGGAAAGAATTGGGGAAAAAAAAAAAAGGTAAAACTCGTGGGCTGAGCTAAAGACAGTTAAATAGGCCAGAAAAGGAAGATGATGATGATAATAATAGAATATACAAAGCAAGTGATGCACAGCACAATTCCTCACCCCCTGCTGACAGATGCCCAGCTAGTTCCCGAGCCATGGTTGCATCCCCCACCAGCTTCCCCCAAGTTATATGCTGAGCATGACGTCATATGGTATGGAATATCCCTTTGCCTGGTTTGGGCCAGCTGTCCTGGCTGTGTTCCCTCCCAGCTTCTTGTGCACCCCCAGCCTTCTTGCTGGCAGGGCAGTGTGAGAAGCCAAAAAGTCCTCGACTGGGTGTAAGCATTGCCTAGCAACAACCAAAACGTCAGTGTGTTATCAACATTATTCTCATCCTAAATCCAAAACACAGCACTGTACCCACTACTAGGAAGAAAGTTAACTCTATCCCAGCTGAAACCAGGACAGTGTCTTTCCTTCAGTTAGTATTTTTAAGGCCATCTGTCTTGTACCCTTGTTATAAATCTTATAGGCACTGAATTTTTAAGACCTTTAAGCTTCTATGCAGTGTGCTTAAAATCACTCTTTGAGTCCAAAGCTGTTCATGCAGGACAGGCAGAGCTGTGTTCTGTAGCACTGATTCTTAGGAAACAAAGTTTTGTTGAAGAATTTCCTAGAAATTATTGTATTGCACTTTTAAAACATGTCCCTAGTTAAAAGTACAAATTATTTTACTGAGGCATAGAGGAAAGCTGGAATATAGCCAATCTTTACTTGACTTACTCTTCCAAATAGGTTTCTTACTCATTGCGTAACTCCCCTGCCATATAGATTTGGTACAGCAAATGAGATGTTTCAGAATGCCAACTGTATGTCTGCATAACAGAAACTGAATTCATTTTCTTTCTGAATGTTTTTTTCATGCAGGATCTTTGCCCTGACTCATATAGTTGTTTTGTCAGAAGATGTTATTCATTATTTTGGGATCAAATTCTGCTCCACAGACACCTTCTCTGCTCCTACTGAAATGAAAAGATTCTAGGTAGCTGAACAAGTACCCCCAAAAGCAGATCTTAACATTTCTGCCTTAAGTTGGTAAGGAGTATTCAACACGAAAAAAGAAAAGGCACTACCTATGTCTCAGCCGAGTTCAGGCCAGCATTATAATTATGTAGGGCTCTTGAAAAGTGTTTTCCTTTGCTCTCTGAAAGCATGAAGTGCTCTCACAGGAGAACTGTGTTCATTTGGAGTTGGATTTTGTTAAAGCTGTTCCACACCCGAATGGTTACTGTTCATTTACACATGCCTAATTAAACAATTACAGCTTCTGGAAAATATACTTGGAAATACAGTTTTTAAAAAGTGAGAAGAAAAAGTGCTCTCAGTGCTGACAACTTTGAATATTTTTTTTCTTCTAAACAACTAAAGTCTTTATGAATTGCCGTTTGTCCACGAGGTGGGCACAGCCCATTCTGAACTTTGCAGGCAGCCTTCAAGGTCACAGTTCTAGGTGGTACGGCTCATATATTACACTGTCATTTCTATATTTCAGTTACAGAGCTTTTGTTACAGACGTTGTTTCACGGAAATGACTGCTGCCAGTACCTGTCAGTGTAGTTCATTGTGTCATTGCCAAAACGCTAGCACGGCTAGCCTAGTTTCTTGGAAGTCGGTTTCAGCTGAGCAGTTCCTGCTCTTCTCTTTGGTTTGCATCATTCTGCCTGAAACCCAGTTACTCATGTACCTTTCCCCATCCAATTACTGCACGTTATTAAAAAATATGACATCAAATGGTCCTGTTTACTAACATTTCACATTTCTCTGCATATTTTACAAATACTTTCTTGGACCTGACAGTGTATCAGTCAATTATATGATATATGCTATATCAGTGATATCTCACCCTGACTCTATAGAATGTATTACAAGGTGGAGTAAAATCTAGAGCTGTCAGTTGTCTCTGCTTTTTTTTTTTTCCTCCAAATTTATTACAGCTTGCAGTATAATAGGAGTTTCAAATGAAGGATAAAAGTTAAATGAAAGAGAGTAAAATTAACATAACAAAATTGGTTCATAATGTGTTCTGTTAATCCTCATCATTTAATTTTCATTTTATCTTGTAAAAGTCTCAGTTGTCATTTTCTGGATTTTGATCACCTCTTCAAGGAAGAACATTAAACTTATTTTCTTCCTTACATATTTTCCTTCTTAGTATGCTGAGGGTTTTTTAGGTCAGTTAACCACTTTGACTTTATTTGAAGCAATTAGTATTTCCACATTAGTGGGATCTGTTGTTCTTTCAGCAGCAGATGTTAGAATAGACTTGCCCCTTGCATAGATAAGTGGACATCATCCCTTACATGCAAAACCCCACAATTTTCCTTCAGTGGAATATACAGACGATAAAGCAAGCTCAATCCATTTTATTTTTTTTCTTCATATCTTTTTAGGTTGGATATTCTAAATTATATATGTTATTTTGTGTCCTCTTCATTTTCATGCACACACATGCAACTGACTCCTGTATGCTTCTTTGCGTACCTCAGTTTCTTTTAATATCAGTTATGATGGATGTTCAGTAAAAAAATAAAATAATAATAAAGCTGATGGACATCTTCTCTGTACAGTTTAATGAGGTTCTATCTATTCATTTGCCATCATGTCACCATGATGGTATAGACATTTCACTTGGGTACCCATAGTCTTGAAAAAGTCATTCCCCAGGAGCCATCTTCCTGACTTGTCTTGTAGCTAGTTATATCCTTTCATGAGAGGCAAGACTAAGCATTTTAATGTCTTAGCATTCTGTTCTGAAATCCTGAAAGCCAAGAGGAAGTCAGTAGGTATTTACCATTAGCAGTAATGTAGTCAGCATTCACCTATGGAGGAAAAATGGGAGACTAATTTTTAATTCTAGGTTTATTCTATGATAGTGCTGTTTATAGTGTGAACAAAATTCAAGTATTTGTTCTCTGAACAGCTGCTGGAATACAGATTCCTTCCTCTTTTCAGAAGTTTAATTGCATCAAATATGCTCACAATGATGTCTACACTCCTTGTAGTAGTGCTGTTTATATCAAGAAATTGAAGCCTCTGTCTTTCATGGCCTTATCAATAGATGAGGAGAGGAACAAGCAGATGCATCAATGAATTTCTCTGCTGAATGGGAATGCTGCTTTTTGCTTGTTTTACGCATTAGAGAGGGGAATCACCAAGCACCAAGCAAAAGATCAGAAAATGTAATTTCTACAAAGTGGTATTATATACATAAATCTTCTGAAATACAGATACCTTTGGGATACCGTAGGCCATAGACTTCTGTGTAATCCATTACCCATGCTGATATAAACCTTTGATTTGTGGGTTTAAACCTGAGGCTGAGTAACCTCATAAATATGCTAATCCACAGTAATCAAGAAAAGTGCTATTGCAAATACAAAATTTTTATTCCACAGTTCCAACAGCTTTATAGCATGCTCTACATTTATAACAATAAACTTTGGGAAATTATTCTCTTCATGTTTAAGAAAATGCTTTGCCCTTTTCTTGGCATCTCACCAATGAGTTTTACATACATTATTTTGAATGGCATGATCTTTATGCAAAATTCAGTTCATGTTTTGCCTTTTCTAACCAAGTATTTGATTTCCAAAATGAACAAAACATTGCATAAATTTTAAAAATTCAGCTTTTGTAGCCCTATAAAAACTTTATTATCATTTTTATTAGGCTGGAGACCAACCAGTGGGTTAACTAGTAGATTGTCTGGCAAAACCATCTCTACTGTGTATTTAAGAAGATAAAGACTTAGGGATAAGATTTATTTTCAAAATCTGCTATTAGCAGCGCATTTTCCATGCCTGTTACATGTATTTCTGCACATACACATAGGCATGAACTTAATATGATGGCTATGACATTTAAAATTCTATAGTCATTCAAATTATTCAGTGTAGATTTTTATTTTTCAAGGAAAGGTGAAAATTATCTTTCATACGGGAAAGAAAATAAGACATTTTTCATGTTTACAAACTTCAGAATATTAGAATTCTGCTTTTGTTTAGGGGTGCAATTTCCATGTACTAAGAAATCCTCACTGAATGCTGTGTAGAAAAACAATTGTGTTTAAAAATCAGTCTTTTCAAAAAATAACAGTTTTCTTCAGCTGATATTTCAGTTCCCAGATACTGCAATATTAATATTTACTCTGCTTGTTTTGAGTAGTCCCATTTCTTATCCATGTCTAAAGAATATTGTGTGACTTTAAAAATGGAGGAAAATAAATCAGTCAGTTCTGAAATAATCTATGCCTTAGTTCATATAAAATATCTGTCAAAAATTATTTTCTAGTTTTTGTAATCAGTAATTACGATTTTCTGTTAGGTACCTGAAGGATTGAAATCTAAACACGGGCAATTTGAGCGGTATAGTATTTTCCAGGGTGTTATGTTTGTGCTTGGCAGATTAACTGTATAATGTAGATGTATTTCCTTGCATATGTATTCAATCTTTTTTGTTTTTTAAATATGAAATCAGAGTCCATTTTTTGCTGAGCTGACACTCACAAACAAAAAAACTCAGTCATCACAAAGTAAGATTGTATTTTGGGTTTAGGTTTAAATGTGGCATTTTGTAGAAACAAGACTGCTAATTAGCCTCTTTAAAAGCAGAAAATAGTTCAATGCATAATCACTTTGAATTATTTCAGACATTTTAACTTGAATCTCAGATACTCTTTAAATGCATTTAATGTGGTACATTACCACTATTTAGATTTCTATATAGAGGAACACAGTAAAACTGAAATCCAGTCACTGAAGATGAAAAGCTAGAATCAGTATCTCTGTGACCTCTTAAGGGAGTTCCCAGCCCCTGAAAAGCTCTTTTTGTCTTCAAATTTGATCTGATCACTGTTGAATTTTATTTTGTGTAGTAGTCCACAACAGTCCACAAATTACATATTGATAAATAATAAAGTCAATTATGTGAAGTGGTCTGGATAGCTTTGTAAATTAAACTCATCTGAACAACATGCATTTTTAGTACAGCCAAGTACAAGGTAATTAACTGCCTACAAGTTTAAATAGTAACATTTTGACACCTATGTATCCTTCCACAACATCCAATACCCCTTTTTAGATCAAAAGAACAGGATATACAGATATAAGAGTTAAGGGGTCTGCAGCCTTATCCCCAAATTGTTAATTTTCTCCTGTATGCTGTAAGGAGCAAGTGGGGGAGTTTAGTGTAATCATATTTCCAGCAGAAACACATTGTAATAGATGTGGGAATGACTACCTAAGCATTTTAGGAGACATTTTGTGTTCCACAGAATTATATTTCCCCTTTCATTTGCATGCACTTCCCACAGGTTGCTTCTGCCCAATCTGAGAATATTTGCGTTCAGAAAATGTAGACAGTTTGCTTAAACACTAACCTTTGTGGCCTGTGCAAACTAAGGAACCCAAATACATGTTCTTGTGGAATTTTGGGTCCACATATGCTATGTGGCAGGATGGTGGTAGGTGCACATGATGCTGCAGAAGGACTCCGAGTCAAGGGTCAGCGAATACATGGTTTTGGGTTGGCACATCAGGTGTAGCTGAAGTGGCTTAGTGCAAGTCAGGCATTAGATACTTGCTTTAGCTACCCTAACACAAACTTTTGCCCAACTTAAGGCAATAAAACTTGGTGGCTTTTCCAGCTATGCCTGCAGTGCTCTGTCTGAGGTTCACTAGAGAGAGCTGAGGTCTTGCAGTGCTGACTGGTGTGTACTGGAACACTGTATTTCTTAAATTTCGGAGATTTTTTTTTTTTTTTATCTCCATGTGGGAAAGAGTTCTGAGCCGCCCTCTGCACTGTACAATAACTGCTGTGAAGTGACCCTTTCACCTCAGTGAGATGTTCTCAGATTCATCAGACAACTTTATAAAGTTAAGTATACCCTGACACAGTAGCAGAGACTCTGTCATTTTGACTATATCCTCCAGGAAATTTTTCTTTTAACAATCTGTGGTTTCTGTAGAATATATATTTCAAATAGCCATCCTATCATGTCAATAATTACAGAAACGTGACATACAAATTAGCTGTTTAGTGGTAGTGACTAAGCATTTTTCTGGATATAAGAGCCCTGGAAGAAATCCAAATGGCTTCATCAGCTTAGCCCCAGTTTGACAGAGCAATATGATAGCAGTGTGCCAGCACCAGCAGATTTAAACTTGCACCACTAATTCCATTTTGACATTGATGAAAACATCATATGAGTCTTTTGCATTTGAGGAGGTATCTTCTAGACACTCTTTTCAGAAGAGAAGAGATAGCACTTTAGTTGTTCTGTTAAGAAAGTTGTGTTAGTATTTTTTTAAGGCAATATTTTTTATTGCACCATTTTTTCTCAGAAATATATAGCACTTTGAGGAGTGAAATTAATCTGTGTAGGCAACTGGTTTGTGTAGAATCATAAACAATGTACAAAGTTGGAGATTTCCTATGTTTATTTTTTGAATGAATATAATTTACAGTTTTGACTTATTATAGTATGCTAGAGCCATAGTAGTCTGCTCGTTGTTTGAATAGGATTCTCTTTATGGGCAAGGATTCCTGGTGCTTTTCAAGCCCATCAGTCATGCTACACTAGATGAGAATGAAGGTATTTGTGTGCAGCACCCAGATAGTTTCTCACACTCTTTAGATGCAATATCACCAGCCTATGCTTGAGCTAATTCAGAAGAAAAAAAAAAAAAGTCGAAATTACATTGTCAGAATGGATATTGGTTTTTGCATCCAAGTGAATCAGAGAAGGACTTGAACATGTGCTTATCTGAATGTGAGTTGTAAGGATAGCACCGTAGGTCATGGAATTTTTTTAAGAGGGCTGAATATGAGCACGCAGTTGTCATTGTTTTTTCCTTAGATATTGGTACCAGCTTCTACAGAGAAAACAAAAATGCATCAAGGATGTGAAATGGATCAAGAATCTATTTTTCTTTGAAAAATGTCATTGTTAAACACATTTTGTTTATCAAAAGACCAAGACAGTTTGATGTTGAGAGATAGAGCATTTGATATGTCAAACAGTAGAGCTTTGATTCAGGATGACCTTAGGAAATTTGAGGACTGTGTCAACAGATACCTTGTGAAGTCTGACAAGAAGTACAAAACCCTAACCAGGGTGGAATTACTTAACATCACCTTGAATATTAGCCAACAGTATGCTCTCAGTCCACTTCAGGCAATACCCAAGTGTGCGGCCTCATTAAGAGAAATCTATCCCCGTTTACTCATTTCTGATGAGCCTGCATGTGGAATGAGACTCAAATTTTTGGTGTCCCAGTTCAGAAATGGTATTGAGAAGCTGAGAGGGTCCAGCAGAAGTGCCACAAAGATTTTTAGGGTCTTGAAGCACAGAAGCCAAATTGAAGCTGTGGAGCTTGGTCTTGTTTTTTCTGGCAAAGATCCTCCAGTAGTAGGCTACAATTAATTTTAGAGGAGTTACAGAGATTACGAAGCTAAATTATTTTCTGTAGTAGGAGGTCGTAAAACAAGGGGAAGGGGTCACAAGCTGTACCTTGGGAGATTCAGATTGAACATTTGAAAAAAATAATTATATTAGCAATACTGCATTGAAACAAATTTCCCGGAGTGACTGTGGAATATCCATCCTTGGAGGTTTTCAAAACTTATCTGGAAAATGACACTGTTGAGTTGATCTGGTGTTGACAGTAGCCTGGCTTTGAGAGCGAAGTTGAACAACGTGAGCTTGTGATGTTTCCTTCAGTCCACAGATCTATGACTCTGTGATGCTAATGTGTAAAAGCACATTCTATAACAGGTGCGGCTTTCCTAGTGGGAGAATCTTTAATTTATCAAATCATAGTAAGATGTCATAAGAAGTCATACAATTCTAGCAAGTGACAGAAATGGCTCTTCCTTAATGTATTTTGATGAAGAAAAGCATATGATCAGACAATGCTTCTCTTTGTAGTAGAATTTAGTCTTTCAGCCGTGCCTGACATTCCCTGATGCCATTCCCTTCACTTCTGTATTTAATTTTCCTGCCTATCCATTTTATCTAGGGAGACTTTAAAAAAAACAGAATTTCAGAAGGTGCTGTCTAGAAATCTGCTGTTTCACAGTCAGATTGTAGGAGAAGTCAGTCCTGCAAAGATTAACATCTAAAATGGCTTTCCAGTACTATTGGTCTTTGCATCAATTACTTTTAATCTTTTTACTTATTTATTTAATTAATTAATTTTGGAACATATCAATTCTCCCTGGTTTATGCCTTTTAATTTTCTCTCATTCTGTCATTGACTTTGCTACTCAATATTTCAATTTCTTAATAATGTCTGTATTAATCATTATGAAGATATTTTGTATACTGAATTAAACCGCAAGTTAGGTAACAGTTCCTCTCCCCCAGATTTCCTCCTTCACTTCTTGGAGGTTATTAACTGAGGGTTTCTCTGCGTGGTATGCATTCGTTCGTATGTGTACACAAACACAAAATTAAATAAAGCAGTTGTATGCATATTGAATTTAACAGACAAAGTGCAAGGTAGGAAAATATTCAGCTGTAAACACCTTCTTTAAGAATGTCATTCATCTCACTTGAATGCAAACCTAGATTGTCTTTCAGCCTCTCATGACTCTGAATAGTGGAAATGATATCCTGTAATTATTAAATTGTTTGAGAAAGAAAAGGGTGGATATTTGGATAATCTAGTGTATGCCATTGTGAGAGACAGGACTTCAGCATGCAGAGATAATCTGTGGAAGCTGTTTATCAAATCTTGATGTGAAGGCTGTGATTCTGAGTCTGATTTTCTTTAAGTTAACTTACATTTTCTATTTATATTATCAGTATAAAAGTTTTGCTATCACTAATTCTCATCATCTGGGAGGACTGTTTGTCAACATTAGCCTAAAGTTTTTACTGGCATCAACACAGTAGAAAGCAGTAGGATTCTGTGAACAAGCACTTAGCTCCATATTTCTTCTCTGATAATTTCATCCCAGCAAGAAGAAATATTTCCTTTTCCTATTTTAGCATTACATTATTTTGCAGAAATACCCAATCAGTACTTAGAAACTATAGGAGAAATTTATCTCACCTACTATTATTTATATTCTAAGTTTGACATTAGATCTGTAGACTAAAATAATCATCATCTCCCTGTGTTGTTAGCAGAGAGAAATAGCAGCTCCATAAGGGAATTCATTCCATGGTATGAGTGTCCTATATCTATTTTAGAGTCACTTACCTATGAAGTTCTTTCCTACCTCTGCTAATTATTATAAACCCGCTGACTAATTTTGACTAGATCACACATTTGACTAGATTTGACATGTTCCACATGGCAAAATTCAGATAAATTTTCTTTAAAATTTCTTTTTCAAGTTCTAGGAAAGCCAATATATAGAATAAACGTATGGCTTTTTTAGCCTCTGTGAAAACATTTAATGTTTCTCTAGTTTAGACAGAAGTAATTTGGATTCATTGTTGGTAAATTTGTCCTTTTCTTACCATGTGCTCTTGGAATTTTTGTTTTCAAATGGAAAAGAAAACACATTTTGTGTTTTGCCTGTTAAATGTTTCTATTGGGAAAATGACAATTTCCTACTATTTACCTTTCACTGGTGCAGGTCACTTTACATTCAAAGTCCAATGTGAAAGAAGAGTCATTATCATTTTTCATCCTCTCTAAAACCCACTACATAATTGTAGCTATACTTAAGCAAAAGATCCAAGTAACTAATGTTTTGTTATTTGATTACGGATTATTCAATAAGCATGTATTTACTGAGTGTAAAGATATCCATTGTTTTTTTCGACCCACTTATTATATACCACATAATAATGACTTTAAAATAGTTTATACTTGGGTTTCTGCAGTCATGTTTCTGCACAGTATATATGTAAACTTTGATTCATACAACAAATAGTAAGTGTAAAATATTTATCATATATGTAAATTTTCCAACATCCTGTTTCCAAATTATCACGGTCTTTGATCTTTCCCATTTTCCTCATAAAAATGTGATAAGCAAAAATGTGCCCATCTACACAAATATTTTCCTCAGCTGACTTTTGTATTTGTAGCCTAAAGTTGTCTCAGTTAAAAAGTTTCTCGAGAAAGTGTAAAAGAGGATAGACAGCAAAGTGAGTTAGTCTTTGTGTCCAGTCAATATCCGTGTCTTTTGCTTCAGAACACACATAGTACCAGTGTGGGAGTGTGTAATAGCTTTATCTGAGAAGAAATTCAATTACAGTTTTGATGACACTGAAGGAAGTAATAATTCTGTAGTGTTTCAGTATACATAATCAACACAGTCCAGGCAGTTTAGTTTGACCTTATTAGTTTATGTTTCCAGGTCTAATAATTAAAGCATCTACCAGTTTTACAATGTATTTATTTTAGTTTCTCCTATTTGTTCATTCTTAATTTATTAACACTAGAAGATGAAAGAATTGTATTAACAGAAGTATGAAAACCTGAGCAGATAGAAGTTTACGGTAGTGGATAATTGCATGAAACGGAGAATAGATTAAAATTGCTTTTTTGTGTACATTATTTGAATATACAAACCATTTAATGGATTAGGTTTATGTTTACTTCAAATGTGGAATTTTGATTTAGTACACTCCAGTTGTGCCTGATTTTCCCATTTTTTTCCCTTTTTACTAGATTGGTTTTGCTAGAACTGCGGACAAAGCTTCTCAACGTATATTTTTGAAATTAAAACACCAGATTCTGAGGCCAGACTTACTATTTCCATATGAAAGATGTCCCTAAGTTAGACTTTCAAGATTGTCTTATTTTTGTGGTGGAACAGATCTTGACCTATTGTTTTGTAAGACTGTGTTATTGCTGCATGTGATAGTCAAGGTGAGCATGAAATGAAGTATCTAGAGCAGTGAGAAAAAAAAATATCTGTTCCTGCAGACATTAGCTTTTGTACACTGGAAAAATCTCTATGTTCAAAAGTTGTTCTTATTTCAACAGACCTATCCCATCCATCATTATTCAGTGTAAAGTGTATTTCTTACATCGTGCATGTAAGAAAACCATAAAAAACTAAAAATACCATACACTGAAATGTTGGTTGCAGCACACCCATGTACACAGTGCCTTGGGCATATCCTGCTGGATACTTGATTCAATTGCTATAAAAGATTTGTCAGCAGTCACAATGACTTGTCCTCTGAGTAGGTCACGTGATGTAAAGATCTTAAGTGCTTAATCTAGGGTTTTATGGGTGGGTTTTGTTGTTGTGGTTTTTTTAAAATAAATGTATTTTTCAAAGGCCTGAACATGGTAGAGGAAAAAGATAGACACATCAGTAATACTTCTTGGAGCAATCAGCACAGCTAATTTTTCACACATCAAATTTTTCTTCATGTCCATATCTATCTTTTAAGACTATGAGCTGGAACATACGTATAACATGTTTTGTTTTGGAATCTTTTCATTCTGTCTTTGAGTTTTTATGACTGTGAGTTCCAAAATGTATCTATTTCATATATTGGTATCAGCATTACTTTGATCTAATGGAATACAAATGTAGTGCACTGTAAGATTGTACATGAAAATTTATTTTTTAATATTTTAGTTCATCCAGATCAATATCCAGGTAGAAATATTGATAGAAAAAGCACCTCTGATAATACTATTCCTAAAGTTAAAATGGCAAGATGGGTTTTGTAGATAGAAGTTTGTATCATTTATTAAGGCAGTTGGGTACCTGGAAAAGTCAGACGAACTTTCAGACACACAAGTTGTCTTCATGTCTGATACAGAAGCATCAGATGTTGAAGCTAAATCCAAGTTGAAAGCAACTGCTCAGAGTTTAATTATAGAGCATTTTTTCATAAAATAGTCACTGCAGTTCTTACCTCTCGGTCCTGATCCTCACAACTCCTCCAGAAAATGAACCTTGAGACTAGGATACACAAAGTTTTGACTTTAGTAAAGTATCACTTTTATTGCACCTTATAGTTTCCTTGCTCGTGCTTATGCCTTCATGTTTCATAGGTTATAAACTATACATCTCTCTTTTTCATCACAACTTGCCTACCTTATCAATGCTTCTTCCTCCCTCACATGTCCCCTCTACTCCAACAAGAAAGATATGATATGATCTAATATACTAAAATCAGCAATCTTCCCAACTTCTATTTTGGTTTAAAGCGCTCTGTTCTGGGCATCAAAAGGAGCTTGTATGCTCAAGAGCTTGACTCTTTTTTATTTGATAAAAAAAATAAAATAAAATAAAAAAAAATTATGCATACAACTCTATTTTTGCTCTCATAGATCCTCACAGCTGGGGTTTCACAACTGTGAGAACTTTCCAAACTACACCACAAAAGTTCATCTTTTGTCACATTGCTCAAGGTAGAGATCCTCTCGTCACAGGACAGCTTTCATTCTAGATGGAAATTGTCTCAATTTTTGTTTTTAAATGCATAAAAAACTTAAACAATTTCTAGGTTTTTCTGCAAACTAGGTGTTGCCATGAGAATTTGACCTACTGGAGTACAAAGCTAGGAATTTCTCTGTCCTGTAATGTTTTTGTTTCAGAAAATTTATTACAGCTTGATAATCTAATCATCAGCTAATAAGTTTTTTAGCAGCAAATGACAAAATTTCAGGTCAGCTACAAATCAAATTACAATGGTTGCATTCAAGGGATATTCCAATACTGTAACCAATTTCTAAGGAAAATAAAATTGAGTGGTGTTAAGAAATCAGTCTAAAGGTTTTGTTGCATATTTTGAAGCCCTCAAAATATGTGTGTTTTTTTTTCTGTTTGGGGTACAGGTTTGCATGTCTTTATTGTGAAAATGATGAATTCTGATTCACCTTAAATTTTCTAATTAATTTATTTTTCTTTGCTGTCAATAGCAGAGTATTTAAGAAAAATAAGCATTCATTTAGTAGTTTTTCTCTAAACCACGTGGGACTTGGTGATTCTATTCCATAGGAAATGATGGAGATGATATTTGTCTTGATATTCATTTATAAGAGAATATAGAGATAATATTTGTGGGATCCATAGGCTTATTAGACATTTTGGTGAAACTGAGGGTTACTTAGGCATGATACGAATTAATAAGGATATTCATCTCTACTATCTTTATGTCCAAAGTAAAAAGCTGGGATTGAAAGAATTTTCTTTATCCTGTCCCTTGTCTATCTAAGCACAATAAAAAGGACAGTAACATTCACAGCTAGATGAAAATCCCATGGAAATAAAACTTCTTCACCACATTGTGGTTCTTTGTGTCAGGCTTAGATTCATGACATTTACTTGCCCCTTCATGATGATCTTGTAATTAAAGTATGTATTCCTTTTGTAAATAATCTTCGTTGAAATTAGTCTAAGATGCGTGGTACCGTTTCTTTAGAAAATGCTGTAGTTCATCTTTTAAACATGAACTCTAATGTAATCATTAAAAGATAATGCTTGATTAAAATCTGCAATTACTTCTGGGGTGAAGCTTTAGATTGTACTGTGTTTTGGCTCTAAAATATGACTCATTTCAAGAATGTCCCGTACCAAACCAGTAAGTTTTACAGACAGAAGTCCTTCCATAGGTTTGCAAACATGAATTTCAGCAAAGGGACACACAATTGTCTGAAGTAGATTATGTGATTAATAGAAGGTGGAAAATGTAAAATCGTTCCTTTTATGTCTATTTTTGTGCAAAAGCAATCTAACCCATCTTGAACTTAGGGATATGCAAATCATATTTAATCATTAATAGGCATATAAAATCACAAAATTGTAAATCTACCTGCTTCATATTTTCTGTGTCTTCACAAAGACAAATAAAGGCACTACAGTTTCTTAGAAAAAATAGATATAAAACTTCCGTGATATAATTGTGATCCGATTGCAGTTTTTGATTGCAGGACTTTATCTTGACTGTAGTTGTTTCTAAACTAACAGACGCTGTTAATGAATGCTGACACCTTGAATGAAAATAATTGAAGTAATGCAAAATATAGGTGCTCCTTTAACAAATAGCTTTTTAACAGGTTACAAAAGGTGATCTCTGTCGAAACTTGCATGTTTTTTTCTCTTTGTGTTAGTACGTCTGCTCAAGTATGATACTTGTAAAAAAACATTCTGGAAAAGCCAGCAGTTTACGTGACTACTAAATATCATTTGAAGGGAATCCAGCCTGCATTCAAAATAAAAATTGAATATAGAAATTTTTTGATTTTCCTGCAAGATATTCTTAAACAGTTGTTTATGCTTGGGGTGCTCTTTATATTGGACCAATAAAATCTTCAGATCTTTTCTCAGATTTTATCTTTTCTATGTAAAATAAAGGTTACATTGGCATTAACAGATACGTTGACAATTTTGTCCACTCTGTAGTTTCTCTTCAACTTTTTCATGTTTTTACTCCCAAATGTCTCTTCATTTTGATACAGTATTGATCATGACAGTAGTCTAAGTTAAAGTTTCTGAGAATTTAAAATTTCTGCTTGTTTTGAACAAACGTGAAAACATTTGTAGAGTTCTTTTTCTCTCCTGGTTCCTTCACCTGTGGTCTTCAGCTTCTTGTCTTTCCACAGGCTCCCAGGCTAGAATGTACGTTTTTCCCTGATCCAAACACAACAATCTACTTAAGCTAGGCACATTTAGATTTCCTCTCTAGAGAGGAGATAGCTGGTAGCACTCAAGTAATTTAGTACACTAAACTGTATTCGGATTCATTTATCAGGTATCTTTCCTGAGAATTTGGACTGACAAATTTGAAATATCTGCTTTCTGTGCTGAATACCAGAGCTCCTAGAATTGTTTGCATTGCTTGCAATTGTGCATTGTTAGTGAAAAGAAAGGAAAAATTATATTTTAGAGATGTGTTTGCATGATGGTGGCCTCAATGCTTATTCCTGGGATTTTACATGCTATTCCTTCCTTAGACTTTTAAGTGATCTGACCTGCGGTTGGCTTTGTTTAGCTGGCACAAGGCACAGTAACATCATTATAATACTAAAGTTTACGATATAGCTTTGCCCTAAAATAAAAAAAAATAAAAGAATAAACAAAATATCTTCAGTATCATGAGTTATGTCAAAAGTTCACATGTCAGCCATGACACGGAATCAGAGTAATTTGGTATAATTACCAGTCAAGATCAGATCTTAAATGCACAAAGATCGCTAAAAACAACAATTATTTGAACAAGCTGGGGATATAGTTAGGTAAACACTTTGTGCAATTCAGAGTAGAAGATTTTGTATATGTTCAGTTTACTAATTATACATTATGCAAAACTGAACAAGACAGGGACTTAAGGAGATTTGTAGACATAAGTTAAATACTAAGTACTGTTCTTAACGTTAGCAAAAAGTAATTATAATAATAATCATAGGCTCTATTGCATGCAAGCATGAATGTCCGTCTGTGTGTATGTGTCGTCTTAGAGATAATTATTAAGGCTTTGTGAAAAGTTACAGTAAGGAGTTGAACTAATGCATGTTCTGCTGAGGCTGTAAAAATTTAACCTAAAAGAATATTTCTTACTTTGTCTTTAAAGTAATTTGCTTTGAAACAGTTTGTTTTATTATGCACCAGATTTATATGTTTTTTTTAAATTAAGATATGCATGAATTTTAATATTATGCAATTAAAAATTTAAAAATATATTAATTTTAAGCAAGAGATGGTTTCTGTCATTTCTAAAACCTTTTTTCAGTGTTGTTATTAAAATGGAAAATGGTGATAGTTAAAACAGTTGGCTATAAAGGACACAATTTATCAATATGATTTCTTAAGATTTTGCATGTTGTTTTCATTGTTTATATCAAGGAAGTTTTATGTGCATATTTTTATTAACTTTGCTTCAATAGAAAGACTATATTCCATTGTTTGTGTTTTGACACAGGCACAGACGTGGGAGTTAGTTGCTCATGTCACTTTGTTGTAAATGTAGGTGGGTGGACACTAGACTGATATTACAATTGAAACTAATCATCCATGGAGCCATAAAGCCCTAGCCTAAAAAGAGCTGTTGACTCTGAAAATGTTGTAATTTACTTCTATTTTACTTGCAGATTGCCTTCTCACAGCACAATACTATCATGGATCTGGTGCAGTTCTTTGTCACCTTCTTCAGGTAAATTGCTTTTTGTGTCTTCTGACTGAAATCATGTTGATTCTTTTCCATCAAACCAGTATCTTAAACAGCTTCTTAATCTTGAGAAATGCCTACAAAGAAGGCTTTAAACCATGTTCTCTAATTTGCACCAGTGGAGGATCCAGGCCATTCCCTGTATCTACAGGCAGCTGCTGGCATCTTTCATATATTTCGTTTTCACTGGTACAGCCATCATGCTTACTTCATAAAGATTAGTTAGATGTGTCCTGTTACATTACAGTGACTAAGAGAAGCCAGCTATACTCACTTAAACTAGTCATTTATGTGTGTGAATTTTTTGTAAACTCTGAAAGAATCATTAAAAATAGTTCAATAGCTGGTTATGTTTAATAAAGCAGTAACTTTAGTTAGTGATTCCCAAATCACTACTAATGCTTTCATGTGTTAGATTGTGAAAGGCAGTAGGTGATGCATGAGATTTGATTGTGGCAGCAATGCAGGAATTGGCTTCAACTGCAAATGGACAACTATTCTAGGATCAGAACAAAACTCCACTGAAAGACTTAAAAGTTCAGCTCTCTTATAAAAAGTCACAAACTTGAATATACAGGGATTAGTTATGGAGCTTAGAAATCTTGCTGTGAAGTTATTCCCCAATAACTGTGAAGCGTATGCAAAATGCGAATAGTGATAGACAAGTACGTTCATCAGACTTTCCGTATTTCTAGAACTGCCATGCATTTATTTCACAAGTTCACAGTTCAGGTTTTCGCTTTAATCACTGCGCTCTGAGGGCCTGTACCTGAGGAGTTAAACTCTTAAATGATGTGAACAGACCAACTTCTGTTAATTGCTGTCACCAAAAAGTGGGCAGAAATGAGCAGACCCTGAAGTCTTCTGTACGCAATGCGTTGACTAATGGAGAGTGGGCTAATAGCTGATGCAAAGCATCCCATTTCTCCTCATTGACCACAAACAGAACAATAAAATGCTCGTTGCCTAAAGGTTAGTCTGGTAGTATTGTGGGAGGTTGGTGTTTGGTTGGTGGGTTTTTTTTTCCTTTGTGGTTTTTTTGTTGTTGTTGTTGTTGTTGTTTTAGGTTTTGTTTTGTTTGTTTTTTTGTTTTTTTTTCTGGGAAGCCAGGAAGATCTGAAAAATTATAATGTTCATGCAAAACTTAAGATGACAAACTCCTATAGAAAAGAGCAAAGACTGTCCAAGTACTATAGGACAGAGGGACCTGAGACAAATAGCAGAGGGAGACTAAAAGCACTTTGTTTTTTCTCTGTTCCCTAATGCAGGCTTAGAAAAGGTCAACTATAGGCTCTTTGATGGTGAAGCCATCTCTATAGATATATTGCATTAGGTCTCCTGATGTGATGGTCTATGATATGGTTTGTTCTGGGTAAATGCAAACTCACCGTGATCCTAATGAACTAAAAGATTTCTGCCTGAGCAGTAAGCTAATTGGAAGGCAAGGTCAATGTAATCCCCCTTATAGAAAGGTTGTAGGGTAGCTGGCAGCTATCCTACCACTGCCTTTGCCTCAGTCCCCATCTAATTAGTGGTCAATGATTCTATGTCCAGGTGGAGGCCGGTGATAAGTGGTGTCCCTCAGGGGTCTGTCTGGGGACCGGTGCTTTTCAGTATCTTTTTCAATGATGTAAATGATAGCATTTAGTGCACCCTCAGCAAGTTTATGGATGATACCCCGCTGAGTGGTGCTGTTGACACAACAGAAGGAAGGGATGCCATTCAGAGACCTGGACAGGCTTGAGAAGTGGGCCCATGTGAACCGAATGAGGTTCAACAAGTCCATATGCAGAGTGCTGCACCTGGGTCAAGCCAATCCCAGACACGAGTACAGACTGGGAGGAGGATGCATTGAGAGCAGCCCTGCAGGGAGAGGCTTGGGGTTTCTGGTGGACAAAAGGCTTGACATGACCCAGCAGTGTGAACTTAATGCAGCCCAGGATACTGTTGGCCTTTTGGGTTGCACAAAAAAGGGGTGTGACCAGCAGGTTGAGGGAGATGATTGTCCCACTCTAGACTGCCCTCGTGAGACCCCATCTGGAGTACTGCATCCAGTGCTGGGGCCCCCCAGCAGAAGAAAGATGTGGACCTGTTAGAGTCAGTCCAGAGGAGGGCCATGAAGATGATCAGAGAGCTGGAACACCCCTCCTATAAAGAAAGGCTGAGAGCGCTGGGGGTGTTCGTTCTGGAGAAGAAAAGAGTCCAGGATGACCTTGTTGAGGACTTTCAATACTTAAAGGGGTTTTATAAAAAGGATGGAGAGGGACTCTTTACTCAGGTAGATAATGATAGGGCAAGGGACAATGGTTTTAAACTAAAAGAGGGGAGATTTAGATTAGATGTTGGGCAAAAATTCTTCCCTGTGAGGGTGGTGAGGCACTGGAATAGGTTGCCCAGAGAAGCTGTGGATGCCCCATCCCTGGAAGTGTTCAAGGCCAAGTTGGATGGGGCCCTGGCCAACCTGATCTAGTGGGTGGAATCCCTGCCTATGGCAGGGGGGTTGGAACCAGATGATCTTCTATGGTCCCTTCCAACCCAAACCATTCTGTGATTCTATTCTATGATAATTGTATGACCAAGGCTTTCAGCTGGCACTCAGTTCAGTAGGGGCTTGCAGCTATCTGCAGCATAACGTTAATGCTCAACCTTAGGAACCAAGTTGCAGAAATATGTAAGGGAATCAGGAAATGCTGTGAGTCGTGCATTGCAGTAATCCAGGCAAGGTAAAAAATTAAATGACAGGGCACCCTCCAAAGGCACATACTACTCAGGCTAAGGTTTGATGGTTATGATGAGAAATAGGATTTTTATCAAAATATATTTTAGAATCTTGATGGGAGGTTGTGTGGTACTCTTCTGCAACTGAAGTATTAAGGTGTCTGTAAACACAGGATGTCTAGAAGCTGGATCTCTCATATTGTATTTCTAAGAAAAAAGTTTTTACAGAAAGAATAGCACACAGTAGATTCATACTTTGCAAAGCAGAATGTGAGAGGAAAAAGGAATGGAAGGGAGAAGAGAGGTAAAGCTTGAGTTGGTTCTGAACGAAACGACTACATGAAAAAAGTTATTTAATTGCATTGTGTTCCCAAGTTAACTCTGCTAGGAAGATTAGCCCAGGCCTATTGTTTGGCTAACCAGCTCTTTCCAAGATAAGAAAACAGCACCTTCAGTGTGACTTTTTCAGTGTTATTCCCAGAGTCATGGGGTTTCCACAGGTGTTAGAAGTCCATTTATTTTCTCATTACAGAACTGAAACAATCACACTTAATGTCACAGCAACACTCCCAACTTGTGACTGCAGCATCCTCACTGACATCAGAGCTCACGAATGATCAGTCCATGTAAATGATCCAGAGAAGAAACTGTCACGTTGTCCCTGGGCTAGTAGTGGCAATGTGTTGTAAATAAGTGTAGGAAAAATACTTAGTGCATCCTTTACAGAAAACCAGACTAAGAAATTTAGAATAAAAGGTTTCCAGCCTAGACACCATTAAAACTTACAGTAGTTATTGAATTGGATGTTGTTTCTACAGGATCACTAGTCTAAACAAGCTGCAGAATAATTCTAATAGGAAACAGTAGCAATAACTCTTTTATTTTTTTCCCCCACACTAGTGGACAGAGTTAGTCATACCCAAAGACAGCACCAATACCTCCTCTCAAAAGTGGTTGATAGTTTTCAAGCCTCTTTGAAAATTTGATCTCAACCATTTGTAGCCTAACAAAATTATTTTAATAATGGCTAGTTTGTTTGGGTTTTTTGTTTGTTTTGCTTTTTGGTTGGTTTTTGTTTGTTTGTTTCTGGATGGGAATGGGGTATATTAAAGCAGTGGCAAATTATGTTGGTTACAGCAATAACCCAGGTCATATTTGTTAGGATTATTGACAGAGAAAATAATTGTGTTTAAAGACAATTTGAATGTACTTGATAACAAAACATGTTTCAGCCTGCTTTGATAAATGTGCATTTGCATTTCTCCCATCTAGTATTGTATTTTTCATATTTCTCAGCACATGGTATAACCGTTCACCCTGGCTGCCTAGTGAAACCAGCAAATAGGTTTATTTGACAATAACAGGGTTTTTTAACAACCGTTCAAGTATAGTTTAAAACTATTCAGAGTAAAAGATGTAATGCACATTTTTCTGCTTCAATCAGAAACATCAAACAAGAATTTTCCCAATGTATCAAGATCTACTATTTTAAAAATTCTGTTCTGTAAGGAATTTATTTAAAATTACGCATAATAAAGTGCAAAAACTATGGTTAGATCTGCAATTAATGTTTGATCTACCAAGATACTGTTGTACATCCTAGAACAGGAAGATTATAGAAATAAGAGTTCTTTTGAAAAAGTAAGCAGAATATTGCAGGAACTGTAGTGCCCCAGACCATGGTATTCATAGTTAAAAACAAAACCAAAATAAAAACTCAGCACCCTATTTAATGTCATTCTTTTTATACTGGAAGGTTGCTTGGTATCTGCACCAGTACAGGTTAGGGTTTGACCTGCTGGGAAGCAGCGCTGTGGAGAAGGACCTGGTAGTCCTTGTGGACAATAAGATCTCCATGACCAGCAGTGTGCCCTCATGGCCAAGAAGGCCAATTGTATCCTGTGGGTGCATTAAGAAGAGTGTGGCCAGCAGGTCGTGGGAGGTTATCCTCCCCCTCTACTCTGCCCTGGTGAAGCCACATCTGGAATATTCTGTCCAGTTCTTGGCTCCCCAATTGAAGAAAGACAGGGAACTGCTGGAGAGAGTCCAGCAGAGGGCTGTGAGGATGACTGGAGAGCTGGAGCGTCTCTGTTATGAGGAAAAGCTGAGAAAGCTGGGACTGTTTAACCTGGAGAAGACAGAGAGGAGATCTGATCAATGCTTATAAATATCTGAAGGGTGGATGTCAAGAGGAAGGGGCCAGACTCTTCTCAGTGGTGCCCAGGGACAGGACAAGGGGCAATGGACACAAACTGGAACACAGGAAGTTCCATCTCAACATATGGAAAAACTTTTTTTATGCTGAGGGTGATGGATCACTGGAACAGGCCGCCCAGAGACGTTGTGGAGTCTCCTTCTCTGGAGATATTCAAAACCTGCCTGGATGCAATCCTGTGCTACATGCTCTAGGTGATCCTGCTCTGGCAGGGAGGTTGGACTAGATGATCTCTAGAGATCCCTTCCAACCCCTACCAATCTGTGAATCTGTGATTCAATGACCCTAGTAGTTCAGTGACCTGGTCTTTAAGAGGACAAATGCAATCAGATATGTAAGAGTAGTAACAGATTCCTAACAGTCTTACAGAAACTGTGGCATCTGTTGTACTTTAGTCAATGATTTTTAGCTCATGCCTTGAAGACTTTTAGCTGTCACACAAATTTGAGTGTGTGAATTTTTTTTTCCCCCACCTGCTTTGAAGCAGTACAGATCTCATTAGAAAATTTCACAGGCAGCAAATGTGAATGATCTTTCTTCTTATACTGGAGAAATTCAGTCCCCACAGTTAAAGAAATTCTATTCCTGTCTTACCCTGACTAGTAAAACATTCATTAAGCTACAGCCTGGCTTTTTTTTTCTTTTTTTTCTTTTTTTTTCTTTTTTTTTCCATAAACTGTTTGTGATAAAGAACTTGTCAGTGTTTTCAAGACTTACATGAATATATTGTTTCAGCTGAGTAGGTGACCAGGATATTCTAGGCATTTTGTAGTGGTATATGAAGTATCTTTAGTTTCTAAAAACATATTTACGCTTTCTTTAAATCACATTTTATCATGCATAAAAGTTGACCAAGTTCAATATTTGTTAGTTTTTATTAGATGTTGTTTGAGTAAATCTATAATTGAGAGCCAAGAAACTCTTGATCGCTAAACTTGCTTCTGAATAAAACTATAGTTTAATTTCTAACACTACTCACACATTTCTCAGAAACCTTTTTTTTTTTTTTCCAAGAATCTGAAGCAGGAGTTCTGGCAAGAAATGTGATTTTGTCACATAGGCAAACATGAAATCAATATGGGTGACAGAGGTTAGCTATTAGTATTTTTGTGGTAGGTAATGATATGCAACTGCTACTGTCATAACTTTTTTTAAAGCCTGTTTCAAATACGTAATACCAACCACTAACAAATCAGGCACTTTTTCTGAGCGTACATCATCTTTATGCTCTTAGAATGATTCCTTCCATTGCCTCTGGTTCAGCTCTTGGGGTGGAACTGCCCACTGGTGGATTTTATGACTGGCTGGAGCAGTACACTTTAGTTACTTTTATAACATCTCTCCTTACTATTATGAATTACAGAATTTCCAATTTGTAATAAGTAGAGTGATATTAAGAAATATGAATACCTTAAGATTCTGAAAGTCCTTCCTTTGTGTGTGCTTTAGAGAAATTCTATGAAAATTATGATCATTTAGGATCAGGGTTACACTTTCTTACAAATCTTTCTGTGAGCCCTATGAGTGAGAAAGAGCAATATTCCAAATAAACCCAGTGTTTATTGCAGAAGGAAGGGATGGACATTTAGGTTAGGGCAAGGACTAGTAGCATTGTAGCAGGTACTGAAGAACCAGATTTTTCACACCAGTATGTTTTAAAGTGTGCAAAAATCTCAGAACAGTCACCTCGATTTCAGTTCACGTAGTGGGAGTGGATGGCTGCATTTCAGGGCGTCGTGGCAGAGCTCCCCAGAGCTTCTTTCCCTAAATCTTCCACTCTTGGTGTAAATTTGCAATGGGTGAATTCATCCTCTTTACCAGCATTGTTTGGTGTGTCTGCTGGCTTTGGGTTTTGTTTTAGTTAAAATAAAGGATGATAAATGAATGCTAGATTTTGGCATGCTTAGCTTTATGAGGTCAAATATTGATCTCTGTAAGAAAGACAAAGCGCAGTGTGTCAGGATCAGATCATGTCCACCATGGCTGGGTTCTCAGAAAAGGCAGAAGTCTTATAAATCTAAATTAGAATATTTTCTGGTAACATGAAAATCAAGTTATCTTAGCAAAATGGATTTTACATTTGGGGCTAGAATAAAATTGATTTTTACTTAGTGATGCATTAAACAGTTTTCACCTCACTTAAAAGCAAATAGTAGTCTGACTTCCACTGGGACAAGCATGTCTATATGCAGTGGGCAATATGATTTGTTTTTTGTTTTGTTTTGTTTTAAAGTTTGTTTTGAGTTATGGAATGTAGTTTTGTGTCTTCCACTCTCTGAATCACCCAGAAACTTTGTCATCACTGTAGAGTTATTTGATATATTCATCTTACCTGAGAAGGCAGCCATGTGCTATTGGCCTGCAGGCAGAGGGGATTCCCCAGTACCACTGGGCCAGTTGTTGTTTGAAACAATGGATAAGTCATTTAATGCTTTGGTGAACAAAGCTGGTTTGCATTATTTCGTTCTTGTTTTTCTTCTTTCTGTGTTCATTCTTTGAGTCATTTGGAAGCGCATATGAGTGCACTAGTGCTGGCTGTGTTTTGATTTCAACATACACTGTTTTTCAACAAAATAGTTGCTCAGTTTGATATCTGAAGGTAGCCTATTTACTTGCTCGATATACAGCAGATACGGGCTTTTCCATCCTTCAAGTAGGTGCATTTAAAATTTTGAACTTCTCACTTCCTGCACATACCAAATGTAGTAAGTGAGAGCTGTTTGTTGTGCCGCGTGAAATGCCTAAACCCAATTTCTGCTCTGGTCATAATAACTAAAAATAAGGTCTGGAGTTGCTTAAGTGCAGAGGGTAGTCATAGGGTGAAGGTTTGGGTTATAGTAACAGAATTTGAAAGACTTCTTTTTTTTTTCCCCTAGTCTTTTTTTAGAGAAAAAAATCTTAAATTGCGCTCTTTATTGTGTACGGTGCTGTAGCCTAGCACTCCGAAAAACATTTTGTCACTACTTCTGCTTTTATAAAATCTTGTTGGAATCAAAGCTGCCACTTACAGAGTAGTGTTCACCGCAGAGGTCTCAGAAGGTGGCACCTGAATTATGCTTTCCAAGACTCCTCAAGAAAGTATGTCTTTTTTTTTTTTTTTTTGAAGACTGTACTTTGCAGGCTCCCTTACTCTGAGACAGTCCTGTAATGTTCTCCTTTCAGTGATGTAGATTTTTACAGCTGCTTTGTATTTGCCTTCCTAAGCAGCATCATAGATAATTCATATTGTGTTTGTGGTTTGATTCCCTACATTTTGTATTGTATTTTCTTTAAATCCAATTAGTCAATTTTTTTCTTAGACTAAACCAACGTTGACGCTCACAGCTATTTGTCTCCTAGAGTGCTTAATCCTGGTCACTTTTTTATGAAACTCCAGTCCACTGTACTTTAAAGAAAAGAACTAGAACAGGTTTTCGTCTGTGATAAATGGACTTAAAATTTTGCTTTTGTCATTTTAATTCAAAAGAGAAGGACTTCTGTCTTCTTATGACAGGGTATATGTACAAATTGCAAAGTTAACTTCAGAAGTTTGTTTCCAGATGTAAGTATATCATGAAGTGAGGCGAAAACTGATGAAGGAAAATTATAACAAAAAATAAAGGAAGTAAAAAAACTGTTAGGGTTTTCCTTTAGGCAATATTGTCATTGTCCATTATAGCAAATGACAAGCAGTTTTCTCAAGCGCTCTGCCGGTCTGTCTTTGCAGATGCAGTTGGTATGGCGTGCTGTGAAGTGAGTGACATCGAAGAAATGAGCAATCTGTTTATGGCAGTAGAGAAATATTCAGGGTCCTTGTGTTCAGTTATAATAAATCACAGAAAGAGGGAAAAGAGAGTGCTAGACTGTGTGATGTGCTGTGGATTTCATGGATGCTAAAATATTAAATATTAAATCTTTGAGAAGAGACGTCTGAATTCCAAGGAATTCACCTAATGAGCTATTTAAATAGAATACTAATAAAAATGTTGCAGTAAAATTTTCTGGTACCAAATGAAGCATTTGGTGTGGAAGATTTTGGGGTTTTTAATTTATTTATTTGGATTCAAAGCCAGGAGGGATACACTTTGTCAATAAAAGACAAAATTGTGAAACCTCTACAGTCAACTCTAAAAGCTGCACTAAAATTACACATTAAAAAGTAGTTACATCATCTGTTTAATTTTTTAAATCTGTATTTAATCTGCATATGTGGCCCAATTATGTTCTATATCATATTTGTTTTTTCTATGTTTTCAATAGTTTTTGCAATATTTTAGGAAAGCACTCTACAGTTTCAATGTTTTATTTATTTCCTTGCATATCTTGAGTCTTTTCAGTCAAAATAGAAACAATATATTAAATTTCTAATTTTTCTTGAAAACTAACTGCAGAAAATATAAAATTCTGTATTTCATAATTTGTCTTCAAATTTAATGGACCTAGATATTTTTTTCTTTTTTTTTAATCTGGCTTTCTTATATACAACATCATTTATTGAGAGAAATATAGAGTATTTCACCCATGAAGGGCAAAACCATAAAATTATATGAAATATGAAAGTATTTTCCATGAGTAAAAGAAACATAATCACACTTTATGGGTGTGATGTTCTATTTACTCTATGGAGATTAATTTCAGCTGATGTTAGATTAAGTCCCTTTGATTGTAAATCTTCTTTATTTGCTGCTTCAAAGAGGTGAAAGGAAGAACTGCTGAGAGTTAAAGTTCACATCTAAAGCTTTATTGCGTAATATATTTCAGAATCCTTTTAAATGGTTCACTTTTGTTTGGTATTGTATTGGCAGAATGAAATGTGAATGTTGGTCTTCCAAATAGCATCCTGATGTACACTATATCCATTTTCCCTTTTTAGTTGTATATAAAGACTCTTCACATAATTGATCGTTCATTCATGCTTTACTGTAGTAGCTTCTGGTACAGCTTGTGGTGTATTTAATATGAAAAGACAGTTTTATGTATATACACATGAATTATGTCTGTAGGAAGATATAAAATATGTATGTTAATTTATACATTATATAGTTACTTTTTAATAATTATTGTGTTTGATAAAGTTATTTAAACACACACCCCCGCCCCCATTATCTATAACATTTTGGCACATCTAGATAATGAAAAAAAATATTATTATAACAATAATTATTTTCCTGCAAATAAAAAAGTCCCTGCTCAAACACATTTCTTTCTTCCTTACCTTCAAAAAATATTTTGATGTTTCGTTGCACAGCAAAGACCAATAAACCCAGGCAGTTGTGAGAGATGATTTTAGACTATTATAGGAGTTTATGCCTCAGAAAATGAAGGATTAAGTTTGTTTTCTACATTTAATATATATGAACAAGCGATTTTACACAATTGTGGTATCTGTTCTTACTAATGAATTAATATGTATTATATTGATATTTCATTGATGCTGCTTACTTTAAAATATAATTTTTATAAAATGCAGTTGACACCATTTGAATCCACCATACTTTAATCTCTCTGTTTTCATTTATGCATTCAGAGCTTAAATTGTGAAGTTTTACTATTATTGAAGTTTTAGTTCATTATTATACTTAATTTTGCTCTTCTTCCGCAACAAAATAATTTTGGTTACATTTTTAATAATAATTTTAAATATGCTTGTCTAGAGACCTCTTACAGTGTGCTTTTGGCAGGATATTGTTTTTTTTAAGGCTCATTTCCCTTTCTTGTATTACTCAACTTCAGTAGAGCAGTCCACGTGTTCTGTACCACAACAGCCAGTGGTCCTGGCACAGCTCCATGGCACAGGGATACTGCTTTAATTTGCCCATGGCCTTTATTTTGGCTTCTCTGCAATGCTACAGATCTCCGCTGCCAAAACCAGTCTCAGAACAGAAAGGCTGTTACCATCATGAACATTTACCATGGCCAATGGGCAACCAGAAGGCAACAAGCATCTTTTACTACAATAAATCTTCATTACTTCCAAAACAAGTTACGCTCTACATGCAAAAGAGCTGGAGCATTTCCGCCTGTGCATCTAATACTATAATTAGTAGTATAATTTGTGGTATATTATATTCAGTGGTATAAGTAGTTTATAATTTGTGCTATATACAGGCAAAAGCATTGTGCTACTAAGTGTCAGTGTTTGGGTGACTAAGTCCATGAACACCTACCATGAATACTGTGCTGCCACATTCAGTACAGGTGTTCTGGGTAGAAATACTGGAGTAGAGGCAACTCACACCCTTTTCTTCTATTTTTGTTGTTGTTATCTATATTGCTCTTTATCTAAGTAGTAGAAAAATCACATTCTATAACTCCATTCTTTTCCCATAATACCTACATAATTTTATTTTATTTATATATATATAAAATATGTATTCACATATATTTCACACAGGTATACTTAATTATTTTTTTTTTGAGTGGAGTCGCAGTGTACATACATGTGGTCCAGGTGGCTGTGATGCAAAATTCTCAGATATTTTAGAAAATAGTGTTATTGGGATAATTCAGGCTTCCCTTGTGCAAGTAATAGTGAGCCTGGCCCACATGTGTCCTTCCTTTCTTTTTGGTTGTTGTTTGGTTGGTCAGCTAGAGGTGCCCTGATCGTTAGTTAGTGAGAATTCCTCAAAAAACAAAAAAGGTACAAACTATTTTAGGAGAAATTTCTTCTCGGAAAGGGTGGTCGGGCATTGGAACGGGTTGCCCAGGGAGGTGGTGGAGTCACCGTCCCTGCGGGTGTTTAAAGAAAGGTTGGATGTGGTACTTAGGGACATGGTTTAGTGGGTAATGGGTGGTAGGGAGACGGTTGGACTAGATGAGCCTTGAGGTCTCTTCCAACCTTAATGATTCTATGATTCTATGCAACAGAATCCAGCTGCAGCAGATCAGTGGTATCATCTCATGATCACAGTCAGGTTAGAGTGGTTCAAGAAGCACCTAAAATCTAGTGCTATCTTTGTGGAGTTGGAATAAATTATTTAAATTTGCATTTCAGAAGATTGACTATATAGCCATATAGGCGGTGATTTCTTAAAGAGGCCTTCCTTTCAATACTTTTTAAGATATAGCTGTAAGACAGGTCATATGCTAAAAGGAATGATGGATCAGATACTTCTTACAGGATATGAAATTCCACACCCTCCTGAGTAAAACTGATTCAAAGCTGTTATGTCAATTCCTGAGATTTAAGCACTCTCATATTAAAAAAGAAAAAAGTTTTGCCCACTTGTGTCCAAGTGTTCCTCCTGTAGTGGCCAGTGTTGTGGTGCAGTTATGTGATATCTTTAAAGCTGGGCTGTGTCTGAGATTTTATTAGGGCTCTATTCTTTAAAGTAAGCTACAATATCCCTGTGTTTTCCAGGTATTTTTCTTCATAAGACCAGGGAATAAGATCTTTTCTGTAGAATTCCTGTACAATCTTCCTGCCGTAGTCCTCCAAGATAGAAATAAATTTTCATCTTCATATCCATCTACTCTATGGGAAATGAAATTCTGTAGAAAGATCTGTTACACTGATCTGCCAAACTTCTCTTTGGTTCATAAAAGCATCCAACCTCTCTGATTCTAATGTACAGCAGAACAGGAATTCATTATGTGGGAGCAGAGACACCCACTGGCCCCCCAGCCCATTTTCTCTGAAAATATTTCATTTATAAAGCTTGGTATCAGCAATGATCAATGTCTCATCTGCCAGGGAAAGAGTATGTATTGATACACTTTCTGAACTGAATTTCTACTCAACAGCCCAATTACTCTGTCCGTGGCTCCATCTCAGCCTTCCTTCCTCCTTTTATTTTATTCTAAGTGAGATAAATACCAGTTGCATCTGTTTTCAAGCAGAAGTATTCAGTTTGTGTGTGATTCTAAGACACAGATATTATGAAAATAAGAATTGTAGTATTTTCCTACACCAGGAGTAGGAAATTCTTTAGATGTGGTCTCCTGTTTTCCTCAGGTAAAAGAACTGCCCTCATACTAGGTGGAAATCTTTACAAAGTTTTGATGTTTCCTTGGAATATAACTTGAGTCTGCACTGACAATACTTGATAGGTGCTAGGCTGGCGTTGAAGAACACTAAGTTGAAATGCAGGAATATGAAATCACTGAAACCTATTCTTTTGCTTTTTTCTTTCTTTTTTTTTTTTTTAACTTTTTTTAATGCATGTTAAATACTCAATAGAAAAGCTTATACCATTTAACAGTTGAGTTTATTCTGAATTCTGATCCCTATTGTATATGCTGTCAGCCTTTTCTCACCTTAGAATAACCATGTATTAGTGTTTTCTATACCTGCAGAGCTGTTCATGGCAATTACTTTGCTGTATGAGCTGCAGGAAAAGGTATACAAATTTTCTATTGCCATCTCTAAGAAGTTTTGCATATATTAAGTAAAAATGCTTTCAGCTGACTTTCCATGTTTTAATGTATTTTTTTAATCCATGACCTAAGGTATTTTTGTTATGCTTTTTTAATATTTGTAAATCTTCCTTTAAACCTTTGGTCTGTAATTTTATGAACTACATCTCTCTGCAGATGCCATTCCTGTTAATCAGCCATGACACAGTAAAACAAATCTAATGTGGATATCCTGTACCTTGCATTCTTACCAAACATAGAGTTCTGCCTGGAAGGACAAGATTAGTAGGGATCCATATATGTTTCTTTTTAACTGTTATTCTTTTTTTATATAAGGTTGTTAGTTGTGGACATGTGAGAAGTGAATTTGAGGGGCAATTATGGGACTTTCATGAGACACTTCATGCAAGATTTATGTTATGGGAATATATGGGTTTTCAAGAATCATCTAAATACAGCATTTTAATCTCTGTCATCTGGATAAGAAGAATTATCCATGTAATTAGTTTCAAATGAACTTGAAAGGTGTTACTTAACTTGTGTAAATTCCATCTGAGACACAAATAAATAAATAGAAATTTGCATTTAAATGATTTTTAGAAAGACTTGAAGTTTTAAATTCCATCATAGATAATTTACTTCATATTCCAACATTTCTTTCACTTTCCAGCTTGGAAAGCTTGAACTTTTTATACAGTTTTAAGATTAGAAGGTTCACAGTTGAGTGAAGTTTCCCTTGGGTGCATGGAGAAACCATGGCAAAAAAGTTGGAGCTCAAGAGATATTTCTTTATTAAAACAACAGGGGTAGAAAAAATCTGACCCAGAATGGGGCGTAGATCTAGACTGATGAAAAAAAGCCCTGCCATATTAAAGTATGTACAACAATAAAATATGTGTAGTTGAAGAGGGAAAGATTGCCCAGCTATTAGCTGATCGGTTCCAGAAAATGGAGTGTGAGGGGCAGCCAGTGCATGGAACTGCTGGGACTGGTAGTGCAAGAATAAAAGGAGGACATTCCTGAATCTCCTAATGGTAGTGCTGGCTTGGGAGGCAGTGTCTGTCACTGACTGTGGCAGCCAGAGCTCCCTTAGACCCAGAAACAAGCACTACCAGCTGATATGTCTTGGCTCTGCAGGGTCAGCCAAGATTTATTTCCCTGACCCTGCACACTGTGTTGCTGTGGACTGGAAGCTGTATAGCCAACCCCATTGTTAGCCAAGACAGCTTTCCCTCTAGTCTTCACATGTTTTAATCTAGAACCGTAACACTTCATTCCCAGAATCATTCAGAGTTGCTAATCATTGAAATGCGTGGTGCAACTCCAGAGGAGGGCATCAGAGGGCTGGAGCACCTACGAGGACAGGCTGAGGGAGTTGGGCTTGTTCAGCCTGGCAAGAGAAGGCTCCAGGGAGACCTAATTGCAGCCTTCCAGTACCTAAAGTGGCTACAGGAAAGCTGGAGAGGGGCTGTTAACAAGGGCAGGGAGTAATAGGACAAGAGGGAATGTGTTTAAACTAAAAGAGGGGAGATTTAGATTAGATATTAGGAAGAAATTCTTTACTATGAGGGAGGTGAGGCACTGGAACAGATTGCCCAGAGAAGCTGTGGATGCCCCATCCCCAGCAGTGTTCAAGGCCAGGTTGGATGGGGCTTTGGGCAGCCTGGTCTAGTGTAGGATGTCCCTGCCTATGGCAGGGGGTTTGGAACTAGGTGGGCTTTGAGGTCCCTTTCAACCCAAACCATTCTGTGATTCTATGAAATATTCCTACTTATAATAGTGTTTGTAAAACTGTGTGATTCAGAGCAATTTAGTTAATCATTAAAAACATTAAGAAAATCTACTGCTCTCATACATATCAGGCTCCTAATATTATGTTTACAGTGCTTTGCACTTCAGATAATCCTATTGAAATCTTTGGAGCTGCTTGTCATGTGTATATTAGTTAGCACAAGTAAGGATGGCTGAACCTAGCACATCATAATCATAAACACAATGTTCTTGTCAAGTAAAATCAGAGAAATCAATTGCTGTGACAATAATTGCTATATGAAATCATGGTTTAAAAAAAATAATTGTTCGTTTATTTTTATTTTAGAATTGTGCTTGCTTTATAACATATCAATTAAAATGTGTTCTATTTGCCAATAGAAAGGTAGTAAATAATATGTCAGTAAAATGGTTTTTAGGAAAAACATATACGTGATGTCTTAGGAAACTTTTGCAATATTAACTTAAAAACATTAACTTAGATATAAGACTTGTTTTCTTTGCATATATCTATATTAAAAACGTTTTTCTCAGCAAGATTTTTTTTTTATTTTTTGTTCATGTTTAAAACCACAGTAGTTGGTGTGAAAGAAAAACATTAATACAGTATAAGGTCACTGTTAAGACTGCTCTTTAGTGAAGTGTACATTTTTCTACTCTTGGCAAAGAAAGTGAAATTAAGGGGCATGAGGTTTGTGGATCTAGAGGGGTATTTAACTGTTGTCTCAGTCAGCACAGCAGAGTTCAAGTAATTAAGCAATAATTGCCTTAATGGCTCAACTATTTTCAGAAAAAGGCTTGGGAGGAGCTTTTTAAATATGTGTACATATGCGTATGTGTGCAGTCAATAACACTGCTATGCACCTAAATAACTTTATGAAAGTAATCTTTGGGTGCTTATGGCTCTATACATAAGCAGTGTGGACAAATAAGAGATCATCTGTTGAGTAAAATGGTGCTGAGGACCTGACATCCACACTATATGCCTCTCGTCATCTTTTCACTTTGGACTAGCTCTAGTTTCGTTCCTTGGATGGAAGCCCCTTTGTGTCTGGAGCATACATCGCATGTCTTCCAGTTCAGTTTCAACATCGTGAGCTCCAAGACTGCTCCTGAGTATGAGCCCAAGCACAATAGTGGTGACGGTCAAGGGATTTGTTCCAAAGCCCATGCCAGATCTAGACTAAACCAGCAATGCAGGTGTACCCCTGGGAATCTAAGGACCTGTCTACCACATCTGTTTGAGTACAGTGACAGTATAGCGATGCTGCAGTCGAGGTAACAGACCATCAGTTTTCTTGTGAGTTGTTAGAATAGTCTTGACAAACAGTGCTGGCCTGGACAAGCTGCTCCAAAGGTGAGCTTAACCAGGGATAGTTTAGGGACTCTGCACCACACTTAACTGTGTGGAGGTGCTGAACTTTGTCCCCTGTCGTAAGATGGGTAAGCATGACTGGTGCTTGAAATAGAAACCCACACAATTTTTAATTTTAATAGAATTAAAGTATACTAGATTTAAGGTAAAGTTTGAAAAAAGTGCTTGCTTTCATCCAATATGGAAATTTATACTGAATTGTTATGCAAATTAGTGACTAAAGTGATATTGTAGAAACAACAATTATTTATGCCTGAATGTTTATATGTATTTTTTGACATTTTAATTTCTCTTTGCATGTTAAATAAAAGGAGAATGAGAAAAGAAATAGCAAAGGAAGGAACATTTTGTTCTGTTCTGTTTACCTTCCGTTTTCAGTATTGGTCCTTGAAATATTCGTGTTTAATTCGTGAAATAGTTCCTTTTACATCATTGCAAAAACAAGTAAATTATTTTAAAACAGGTACTCTTGATACAAGATGTAACTTATAGGAATGAATATGTAATAAAAAAAAAGGAATTCTGTAGTGCATTATAATGCATTCATAGAGCTTAAGGCACAATTCTGTCATTAATTTATCTAGTCCAACCACACTGACGATTACTTTTCACAGATTTTCCCCTTGTATTTATCGCTGTAATTTGAGATTTTTTTAAAGATGATCTACAGGTTTTGTTTTAATTTGCAGATACCAAGCAGCAACACATCCCCTAATCCCCTTTATGGTTTGTGGTAGATAGATACATTAAAAAAATAGTTATGCAGGCAGCACTTATTCCTTGCAGTTTTCCTTTTGTGTGTTCTGTTAAATCAGCATTTCTCTTTTCACACCACCCAGAGCCCTTCTGGGAAGATAATCTGTCCAGCCTAGACCTTACTGCCAGACCCTGTTCTATTGCAGCCCTTCCATGGCCACTTCCCTCTGCTGCACTGGACATAAACTACTTATATTCAGGGCTTCCTCTTCAATTCATCCATTCTCTAATTGTTTTTTGTCGCCTACTTAATGCTAAGACAATAACTTTCAATCAGTCTATAATACATGCTGGGTGATGAATTGCTCATTTTCAAGCTACCTTTTTAGTGTTTCTCCCTATTTTGTTCCACATGGTTTGAAGGGGCAACTGTGCAAAGCTATGTCATTATCTTCTGGCAGATCATTTCTTTGTTCTAGAGACTACAAAATCCTGATAATGATTGGACTGCTGCGGTGTTAAGTGTGTCTTATTGGGAAGATTTAGATTCATAAGTGCAGAAAGTCATTCACTCTATCTGTACTCTGCATTTCATAAGCCACTACAAGAAAGACATCGAGACCCTGGAGTGTGTCCAGAGAAGGGCAACAAAACAGGTGAAGAAGCTGGAGCACGAGTCTTATGAGGAGCGGCTGAAGGAACTGGGACTGTTTAGTCTGGAGAAGAGGAGGCTGAGGGGAGACCTTATTGCCCTCTACAACTACCTGAAAGGAAGTTGTGGTGAGCTGGGGGTTGACCCCTTCTCACAGATAACTAGCAACAGGACAAGGCAGAACGGCTGCAAGTTGTGCTAGGGGAGGTTCAGGTTGGAGATTAGGAGAAATTTCTCCTCAGAAAGGGTGGTAAGGCATTGGAACGAGTTGTCCAGGGAGGTGGTGGAGTCACCGTCCCTAGATGTGTTTAAGAAAAGATTGGATGTGGTACTTAGGGATGTGGTTTAGTAGGTAATAGGTGGTGGAGGGGACGGTTGGACTAGATGATCCTTGAGATCTCTTCCAACCTTAATGATTCTATGATTGCAAAGGCATCTATCTGTGTATTCAGATGTCATTCAGAGTCTCAGCTAGAGAGTCAGAAATGGTGGACCAAATCGATGGCAGTGTGGATGAGTCTATGTAAGCACAGTAATTTTTTATACTCCCTGTTTACCATCCATCCATGTGCTGTATCTTGGATTATCTGATCATTGCAGCATAGTCAAACCTTGTTTCTCCAGCATATATAACATTACTTTATGATATAGAAAACAAATCATCTGAATTTAATTAAAATGTGTCTGCTTCTGGTCACTGTTTCTCACTATGCATTTCTGTGCTAGATGAATGAGAGCCTTGGTATTTTCTCCCCATCAAAACTCGTACACACTGTGAGCAAGTCGCCACTTGATCTTTTTGAAAAGTGAAGTGATTGAACTTGTTAAATAACTGTCAGTAAAAGATTTTCTCCAACCTTCAAATATTTTTTGTGACTCTCCTCTCTTTTCTTTCCATGTTTACAACCTCCCTTAAAAAAATACAAATACCAATTTCAAGAACAAATCTGATAATATCTGTTTTGACAGTAGCTTGTAGAGTGATAACTTCATCTCCCAAGTACTGCTTCCTACTGCACACCTGAGGATTTAAGGTTTTTTAAACCCTTTTTGTTTCAGCATCCCAGCACCAATCCATACTGAGTTGGTCATTCACAATGATCTCTAGGTTATTTTGGGAATAATTTCGTTCCCAAATATTTGGGATATTACAGAGGATATGTGTATCTGTAAATCAGGCATGAATTCCTTGCCCTTGTGAATGCAACTTAGCAGTCTCTGTGTTTTTAAAAAAAAATAATAAAAAAAAAAAATTGCTGAAATAGGTGCAATTGACCAATTGGCACACTGTATGATTTCTTTGTCCTCATTACTATTAGCCTTTTTTATTTTTTTTTCCCCAGTCTGTGTCATGCATAGATCTCTCAGCTATTACCAGTCTCATCAAAACTGACTGGATCTGATACTCTGGGAACCTTGCAAACCCATCTTGAAATTTCCTTTCCTGGTATTGGTCCCCTTCTGACAATTTCTTTTTGAGCTGTCACTTGGCCAATTTTAAATTCATTTATTTATACCACCCTGATCTCTGTTTCACCATGCACAATTTGTGATTGTGTTCTCTTATATCTCTGTCTTAAGAAGGAGCCAAGAAGGATACTGGAGGATTGGAGAACATCAATCTATACTTGCCGTGCTGTTATACTGTTTCCCTATGATGTTAATGACTTTATCATGTCTCTTTTCAACTCAATGATGTTTCAAAACCAAAAAGAGCTTCTTTCTACTACCATTCCATTCCCCTAGCCAAGCTGACTGTACTCCTTTATACCTTTTTAAGCTTGACTTTGTGCTTTTGAGAGGAAGTGATGGGTGCTTCAAGTTACGGACATACTATAGATTTATGCACTGGCATTCCAATGCTTTCTGTTTTGTGCTTTATTCCTTTTCTAATCTCTCCTAACGTTCTATTTGCTGTTTTGGCTGCTACTAAACATTCAGTTTATATGTTCAAAGAACTATCTGCAATGACTTCAAGACCATTTTCTTGAGTGGTAATTGCTAATTTAGAACCTATCATTGTGTATTTGTAGCTAGAGTGGTGTTTTTTTCTTGTGCACATTGCCTCCAGTTCATTGGCACTGAATTTCATTCTCTTATTTTATTGCCAAGTCACTCAATATTGTGAGATCCTTTGCAGTCAGCTTTAATTTTTATTGCCCTAAATAAACCACGGTTATTATCTCACCACAGCCTGGAACCAGGTTAGTTTGACAAAATCTATTTTCCATGTCTGTCGTCTTTTTGTTAATAAGAATTTTGATATTTTTCCCTTCTGATTATTTATATTAAAAATGAACAGAGAAGAAAGTCAAATATTTCATGTTTACTTGTGAAGAAACACTTGTTTCTGATTTTGAGTTTGCTCACAAACTAAACGATGTTTTGACTGCCAACAGGAGAATTCACTGTGTGACCCAGCTCCGTTGATGTACAGAGCACAGAAGCAATTTGGCTAAAGTTTTTCAGCCAGAACACTCAAGTTTTTTTCTTCTACTAGCTTAAGAGAATTATTCAAAAAATTAATAAATGTGAAGGACAGAATTTCCTAGGGAAAGATATTCAGTTCCGGGTTCCTAGTTTCTTGTGTCCAGCTCTCTTGAATGTATCCATCTTTTCAAATACCAGGAACATTGAGTTCATAATTTTAAACAGAGTTGTTGATGTTTTCCTAATTATTTTTTTTTGAAAGACTGTAGAGGAGGAGAGGAGCAAGTGAGGTTGCTTACCCTTCATGCACAGCATGCTAATTTATAGCAACATGTCAGTACTCTGATATTGCACCTAAGCATCTGTTGCAGTTACTAGCTAGACAGTACAATATATGGCAGGGAAAACCTACCATATACTGTAGTATAGTATTTCTGGAAAATGGTATTTGTAAGAACCTCTTAGTTGAAAAAGCTTAAAAGATGTTGCTGCAAAACTGGATTTATTCTGGTGGTCAGTGGGTGTTTTTCGTTCTGCTTTTCCCTAGGCACCAAATATAAATTCACAGTCAACTTGTGCTTGCTTTCAAAGGAGACTGTAGAAATGGAAACAGTCAAAGACAAATTTTAAAAAGTGAAATCAGTGCATCACCTGGAGTGATGCATTAAGCAAAACAGCGATCATTCTCTAACGATCAGTTTTTGTCATAACATTCTTTGTGCTACTTTGATATTTTGTTGTACAAAACTCTTAGGGGAAATACTTCTAGTAAGAAATACTGTCTTAGTAAATTGGTGTATCAGTTAAAATGCTCTTAGTGTCTTGGTTCATTTCAGCTGAGACCCATGTCGAAAGATGATTTGCACTAAGATTCACTAAAGTGTAAGGTTGAGATTTCTGTTCTGAATTCCCTGAGATTCTTGAACCAGCACTTGCCCTCTCACATCCTTTTGTTACAGATTGTTGACTCTCCTAACAATTTTCTATTGGCACAATGGTTCTTAGATATGCTGAACTGATCATTGATCAGAACCAATCAAAATTCCAAATATCTTTGTTTTTTTTCAGAGATCTGTGCCAAAATACAATAAAAGCTCAACGCAGGATTTAAAATGGCCCTCCAAGGAGAAAGAGAGAATATATCGTCCTTTCTGTGAAAATCCCTAAGTCCCAAAGAGCATTAAAAAACCACTAAACAAATGCTGGTGGTTGACATTGGCTGTTAAGAAGAAAGTCAAACTTTGCATCTAGAAACAGATCCTTTAACCATTTTTTCCTTTCAGGTTCGGAACAATCAACCTTCTTGGAGCCAGACAGACAGAATTAAGTCTCTTAAGTAAAAAAAACCCAAGCTGTTAATTTTCTGTGCCCAAACCACTTTATATATTTGGTACTTTTCTCTTTCAAGCTTGGCATCAGTCTGGCAGGCTTTCTCAAGGGTGTTCAAAGAAGAATATGATAAAAAAGAATTTTGAAAGCCTGTAGTGAAGAGTTTTTAGTGAATAAAATGCTGATAGTGGGATTGATTTGTATTACTTTAACCATCCAGGAAAGCTTGTGTTATGGAGACTGACTTGAATATACTCAGAGAAACGGTACTTTTTGTTGTCAGTGGTACAGCTGATTCTGTTGCTTTCAGACCAAGGAATGATCAAGTGCTTTCATTCCATTACCCTCATAATGGCATTAAAGTACAGTTGCCATAAACAGGTTTCTAATAGTCTCCATGTTATGGATAAATATGGAATGCCATGAGCTGTTACTTCCAGAGATGTATTTCCTAGGTCATAATTTCATTTCTGTACTGGATGATATAGGGAAACATTGGTGTTATCTGCATGGATAGTGATTATATTTTGCATTTATTCACAGTACTCCTGTGAACTATAATACTTCAGGGAATTCTTGGTATTTCCCATATTAGAATCATAGAATGGTTAGGGTTGGAAGGGACCACAAGGATCATCTAGTTCCAACCCCAAGAATACATTGTGAAGCTTTTTGACAGAAAAAAAATTTACGGTTGACTAGTATAATTCAATAGTTACAGATGCAAACAAATAGTTTGCAAAAAAATAGTTACTGATTGCAAACATTGTGAGCGGCAGATGTGTTAACATGACTGACAAGTTCTTCACACAGCTAGAAAATCCAAATACTTTTATGAAAAACTGTCCAAAAAATTAAAAGGTCTTCTGACTGCTTAGGTTAGGGGTCAGCTTTAGAAACCTTTTGTCAGTATCCAGAAATTCACTAAAAGAGATTGAGAGTTCAATGTTTTTTCTACCAAAATCCCTTCTGGACTAAATTTTACAAATACAAAAATATTGGAGCGAGAGAGAAGACATATGCTTTGATGGTGAACCTCAGAAGTTTAATAATGTTGATTTTTTTTTTTCTTTTCTTCTTCTTTTGTGTTTTTGGGACTGTAACGTGGTTGTGTTCTTTGGGATGATACTCAGTTTGATAAAACAGGAAGTCATGTGCAAACCTGGTTCCTCAAACTAATTATACTTTCTGCATAGTTGTCTTTCCTGCATGCCAGAAAATTATTCAGAATACACAAACTGAGAGAAGTATAAATGAGTATGATTTTTTTTTTGCTATATTTCATCCACTTTTTCCATCTGCTAAATGTGGAACATGCAGTGCATAGGTGTTGAGACTGTTGTGGGTATGTGGATGGTTGTAATGGAGCTTATCCCATGCTAATGAAAACAGTAAGCATATTATGGAGACAACCACAGCATCAGAGGTGTGCATTCTCTTTTGACTTTGAACTTGGATGGTTGACTGTTGTTTGTCATCCTGGTGGAGTTTAGTTTTCCTCTTTATTTTGGGGTTTTTTTCAATGCTTAAATGTATTTTCATTACCTTTGATACCCTGAAAACATAAGCTTTTTCAGACCATTATGTTACAATTACTTTTTTGTTTGTTTGTAATTGCAGTTGTTTCTTATCCTTACTGCTGGTAGCTGCTGTCGTTTGGAAAATCAAACAAACCTGTTGGGCTTCTCGACGGAGAGAGGTATCAATAACTTTAAGATTATTGTTGTAGCTTTATCTTTCAGAATAAGTTGAGAGCTTTGATGAACAATCACACCTCCACTTTGTCCTGTATACACAATTTAAATATACCTCTAAACGTTGGAGGTGTTTTTTGTTTGTTTGTTGTTTTTTTTTAAACACCCTGGACTTTTATGATGAAGAAGAAAACTTTGTTTCTTCCTTCTGTCAAAAATTAAAGAAATTGCACCACTAGGTTGCAGAAAGCTAAATTTTCTTTATAGCGTAATATATAGAACAGGAATAGGAATAAGAGAGAATTTCCATGCAAGGGACATAGACGGATCATCTATCCTGGTGACTTCAGGGCTGACCAAGTTAAAGCATGTTATTAAGAGCATTGTCCAAATACCTCTGAAACACTGCCAGGCTTGCAGTACCAACCACCTCTCTGGGAAGCCTATTGCAGTGTTTGACCACTCTTGGTAAATAAATGCTTCCTAATATCCAGTCTAAACCTCCCTTGGTGCAGCTTTGAACCATTCCCACACGTCCTATCACTGGATCACAGGGAGGAGAGCTTGGCACCTCCCTCTACATCCCCTCCTCAAAGAGTAATGAGATCTCCCTTTTCTGCAAACTAGACAACCCCAGCACCCTTAGCCGCTCCTCACAAGACATTCCTTCCAGCCCAGTCACCAGCTTGGTTGTGCCTGAATTTCCTTCTTAAACTGTGGGACCCGGAGCTGCACACAGTACTCAAGGTGAGGCCACTCCAATGCTGAATACAGTGGGATAATCCCTTCTTTTGACCAGCTGGTTACACTGTGCATCCCAGTCTCAAAATAGTAGTGCAAAAACATTGGTAAGTTGAGTGTACACAGAAGATCATAGTGTAGCATCTCAAACTTTCTAGGAAGATGTTTGATGCTGTGACATAGTCTGTATTGTTATCAACAGTCATTGGAATACATAGTAGGAGACAACCCTCTCAGCAAAGAGTTTATACCTCTTTATTATTCTCTTTTTTGTTTGCAATATTTTTTTTCTTCTAAGCAAAATTCTGTCTGTATTAATACCAGTAGTTCTGTCATTAAAACCATGGCACAATTGAAGCTCTTCAATAAAATCTCATACATAAAGTCACCTTGTTCTTTCGTTGTCTAAATCATTATGCTTGTGTTAGGAAATTTGGCCCAAATATTTGTTTTTAACTGTTTAACAAGGTATTAAACTTAGATGAGGTTAAACTTAGGTTATGTATACTGCTAGGTGTGTATGGCATGATTCAGTTTATGTATATTGATAGTTGTCATATTTTGTTCAGTTCTCATAAATAAGATGTATAATTTTGAGAGAGTGATTTTTTATTTTTTTTTTGCCTCTGGAAGCTCCTAATCTTGATAGTTTTTGGAAACAGCACTTGCTTAATGGTACTGTAATATAGATGTGAAAAAAAAAAAAAAAGCCATGTCTTTCTCTAATTAATTTTTCTTAGTATACTGGCACTATGAATGTTTAAATATTTAATTATTTTTTTTTATTGTAGAACTACAGTGAATTTATATATGCTTTAAAAGTGCCAGGTAACTAGCACTTACAATTTTCCTCCATTGAAATTATAACATGCTAATGCCCAGGTTTAGTTTTGAACTGGTGCTACAAAGAAAAATGTATATTATCATAGTTACATCATTTAGGTATTTGTTTTATTCAAATGAATATTATTAAGCATATTCTCCCTCTAAAGGCAAGTGCTCATGTATTTGTTATTACTTGCAAAATACAGATGAAAGTTACTTTAAACTACAGTATTCTATTCAACTTCTTAATATTTCATTTAAATTTCTCTCAATACTTAGCTTGTTAATATTTCTGGGCAACATTTTATTGTGCTGGAATGTAGCATGTTAATAAGGTTGGTTTATAAACATGTTTAAGAACAAATATAAACATATGAGTTTATAGATCTAGCGGGTCTAGTCTAATTTCCGTGGTTACTCTCCTAGACGTTTGAAATATAGTATTTTTTAATATTGTCTGTAGGCATCATCCTATAAAGAACACATTCTTCTATAAAAAGTTTTTGAAGTCTTCCAAGTTTTATTTTCCTATTGTCATCAAAAGCATGGTTATAAGACTGTATGCAAGCTCATATAAGCTGACTGAGAAATACAACATAAACATAAATCAGCTTATGTGAAAGAGCAAAATAGAAATACCTGGCAACCGGACTGAAACTTTGAGGCCCGTGCTTCAGTTTTGATCCTTGGTTTTCCCTGATTATAACTAGAGAAACTTAGTTGTCTCTCATTCAGAAATGTTCCTTGTTTAATTTCAAAAGTACATGAGTATGTATTTCTTCTTACTTTAAATGAGATATGAAACAGTAACCTAGAGCGTGGTGGCATTATGATAGGTAAATGTTTAAGCAAATCTCCTTTCCTTTTAATCTGCTATTGCACATCAGCAGCAGTTCATGTCAAATACAAGTTTTCGATAATGTTCCACATAATATTTTCCTTTAATCTAGATCAGAGAACTTTTTTTTTTTTTATAGGTAGCATATTTTTTAAGGTTTTGGAATGAAGTGTTACAAAGAAATTGCATGAATAGCATACAAGTAGAAGGCCATCTATTGTTGAAAAGAATTCTGAAGTACCTACTCTTAAAGCCCACCCACTTAGCAAATGAGCTTTCCATCTCTTTCACCATTCTTGAAAGGCAGGAACATTTTACTCTAGAAGTTACCTTCAATATGGACACAATCTACAGTAAGAAGGGAAACATAACAGGAACACCGGCAAATGTGAAAAAGCAAGCTGTTAATAGCTATTCATCCATTTATTGTTCATCACAGTTTTTTTTCCCCTGGAAGAGGAGAAACTTTACTGTCCGGTTCTTGTGATCTTTTAGTAGTGAATTTTATCAGGCTGTTGAGGTAAGCAAATAATTTTTTGAAGTTTTTGTAGACTTCTATGTGTAGTGAAAATTCAGAACTTTGTACTTTTTTTCCTTCTGACTTTAGTGCTTGGCTAAATTGAGCCATTACTGATTGCAAGTTGAATGTAGCTTGGCGTCAATCCGATACAAAGCAAAAGCAAATTGTTTGCATTGTGTAGTGGGAGTGTCAGATTCTTCCCATGAATTTAGAAATTTTCTCTTTATTTTTTTTTCCTAATTCATTGCTCATTGAGCAAATATTTGCTTTCCACTGCTCAGAGCACTGCTCAAATCTTACTGCCCCAAAGCAGTTCCGTTGAATTGCTGCTGTACTATGCGTACCTGTAAGAAACTATTATATTTATATGAAAATAAATAAATCAATTTTCTCTTCCAAGAGACTTTAACTGATGTTTGTCAACACTGAATTTAACTTCCCTTTCCCCATATCTTTTGGTCTTTTGATTTAATTAGTTGAAATAATTTTTCCCTAAGCCAAGCTCTTGAGTTTTGATAATAGCTTTTGCTCATAACAAAATTTTGGTTCTTATCTTTTTCCTACTTACATTTCTGTCTCTTAAGAAATACTTTATCTAAGGTTTTTTGAACATCTATATTTAACTCTTGGCTGAGCTCCTCTTCTTTCCTGCCTTGTGAAAGAGCAAGAAACAGCAGATAGACTCTCTCTCACCTTATACCGTCAAAGTTATTCACCTTCTGCATTGAAAGAAAATAGGAAGTATCATGCTTCTATTTCATGGTTCCAAAAAGATCAATGAAACTTTGAGCAGGAGAACACGAAGAACCCCCTACCCTGGCATCCCTTGACACTTTCCCCCACCCATCCCTCCCATGGATCTGTGATACTTTAAAAAGGCTTTTAAGAAAGGCTGCAGTAAGACAGTGAAATATTGCTCATCTGAGAGAGCTTGATCCTTGAAAGGAATAACACAGAATATTAAAATTTCCAAAGCATTATTCTTATGGCACTATCTTTCTTGAGAAGCAAACCAGAACATTCTCATGGGTACCAAACCTCAAATTCCTACTTACAGAGCAGGATAACATTTGCAGGCAAGCCTGAAAATTCAGGTAGGAGTAGACAAAGGGCAAGATATATTTGTTTGTCAAATAAGTTAGAGTTCCTAAGTATTGCAAAGTTTAGGAGCTGCAAAGCATTTTTAGAAGAGTCTTATACTACATAAAAAGATCAGATATGTACTCTAGGTTTTAATCTCTCATCCTTCTTTTCCTCCAAAGACTCACAAATCTTTCTACCAGTACCTTTCTTGGTGAAATTTCTCTTGTTAGTTCACTGGATGAAAAACTGAGAGCTGTCATTTTCTCCCAAAAGATTTGTTAGACCTCCTGCATTTTATACCCAAGAGTCGATCCATGAAGTTTCAATCTGACTCTGCTTTCCTTATTTATATAAAAAAAGATGTATCACCCAGATTTACTAAATAAGAAAATTGAAGAGAATATAATTTGTTGTCTCTGCATGTTTCATATCTAAAGTATTCATTCAATCTTCTGTTGAGAATGGGTAGAAGGGAATGTGTTCATAGATCATTTTACTGAAAAGCTTGATAGGTTGCCTGCCAGTTTTGTAGTGGCTCAAAGGTTTTGTCTCCTGAACTTCTGATTGAAAGGCACCACACTGCAGATAAAATTTGCATCCAAATTATTTCTTATTAATAGTGTGTTGAACTTTTTGTTGACAAGATTACACTGAGATCACTAAAAAAGCTCATACAGATGAGATTATAAACCACACCGCTTCTAGTTGAGGTATTTTAGCAAAGTATTTGTCTTTCATAAGGTAAAGCCGTGTTGCAGACATACCCTTCAAACTATTCATTCAGCTAGATGTTGTAAAGAATGGTTACCTTAACCCAGAATAGTGCAACCACTGATGTACTTATGTATTCTTCTTCTCCCCACACAGACATGCACAAAATACATTAATGTGCCAACATAGTGTGTGTCCTTACATACATTTGTATGTATTGGATCATTCAATTAGTTAAAATGCAATTTTATATATTTTCTTATGAAAATCGCTTTTTTACATATTATTATAAGTCCACACTAGAAAGAACTTACATATCTTAAGAAGATCACTTAGAATCTTATTTCCTCAGGTAATACACTGTAAGTCTCTTGAGAAATGAGGAAATAATGCATGATTGCACATTTACGTAAAATGTTTGAGAGCATAGTATTGTAGGTGTAAAGTGCTTGCCTAACTTTAAAGGTTAATATCATTCCCTTATTGGAATTTTCATATTTATATATAGCAGTTCATTATACAGTCAGCTGTGCACCATTTGCCTGTCTGGAAGAATAGTATATACAAGCATAAAAACATGGAATTATAGAGAATGCTTGCTTTACACAGTGTGTGGGTGCCACACAACTTATTGCTTCATTTCATTAAATAAGCTTATGTTTGTTTAAAAAAACCCCACCTTTCTACCCTTAGTTTTAATATCAAGGTAGTTGTATTCTCTTGAATATTCAAAGAGTCTTAAAACCTCACAAACGAAACTGAAATAGACGACTTCTTAATAACAGTAACAATTCATGTAATAGCTCTAGGCTCATTTCTATGGTAACTCTAACAAGAACAAGAAGGTTCAGTTGTGTCGATAGTACTAATGAATGTAGACAATATGTGAATTTCAGCTAGATCTTTTTTACTTTATATTGTAACAACACTTGCATTTTTAAAGTATTCCTTTTAGAAAAGGCAATAATGGCTTTTGGGCTATGTGATATTTTTTATGGAATGCAGCATGTTTAGCTGAGGAATATTAATACACAGAGAATGTGGTGTGTTCTTGAAGAACAAACGAAGAAGCAAAAGGAATGCTTTGGTTCAGCTCTGTTTTAGTGTGGGCCAGGGGCCGCTGATAGTAAGTATAAGGAAATGAAGAAATATTAGTACATATACTTAAAGTACCTCAATGTGTGATATTATTCTTGTGTGTAGGTGTCTACAGGATTATGCTTTACATTTAAAAGTTACGAACCTCGCAGATCACTTTTCTTTTTTGGTAGCTCCTTGTCTGTTGCTTAGCAAATATCTTACACATCTATATGTACTTACTCATAGACTGTGTGAGTAATCCTACTGAAGTCAAAGGAGCTATTCATAGGACCAGAATCTCAACTTGTTATATTGCTCAAGCTCTTCTGAAATCAATAGAGCTATGACTGCTTATTTCAAAAGTGGATCTAGTTTTATTGAGGATAACTGGGGCATTTATTTCAGGCTGACGTTTTCTGCATTCTCTCCAACCTAAAATTTAGGTTCCTCTCTGAATGAACCTGTCAAGAGATATGCCTAGTTAGCTGACACTACATCTTGTCTCAGGACTCCCTCTGCAGTCAGTATACGAGACGCTTCCAAATGACAACTTATCCCACCCAATTTTCTGTGTTAACTTTGATACTTGGGGGGGGGGTGAGGGCTGACTTGTTAATGATATAAATAACCCAATGAGTCAAATCACCTATACTGAGACTTAATCTTTGCTTTCATTTTGTAAAATTGAGGTTGTATTTATAATACTGTCACTTCCTAAAAATAAGCATCCTATTAATTCTTTTATTAGCACTGCTCACATCACGCTTTTTCTCTGGAAAGAGAAGTATTACATGGTGCCAGTGACAGACTCAATATTATATTGGAAACACTTATTTTGAGGGGCGGTTTAAACACAGTTGATCTAATGCAGGTATCTCAAAACCTCATACAGTGTTAAGAGGCTTAACAATTCCATGAATAATTACCATAAGAGTAGGGGCATGGGATTGAACAGCCTGTCTTAGTTACTGACAGCTATGTATCTCCTGCCAGGTGCATTCATTCCAGGGAGTAATCCTAGTTGTCTTGTGTTCCCTCTACTTATGAATTACCATCTTGAGTAGGAATTCAACATGACTTGAGTACATAGAGTTGACGCAAGTTTTGTTTAGGGCCCACACAGTTCTAAAGCTCTGTGCCATTTAGGAGGATAGCATGGCCCATGGAGACAGAGATCTGTTGGAATAGTCTTATGGTATGTACACTGGAGAAAATTAACTATACTAAGAAAATCACTGGGGGAGGGCGAGGGGTGGGTAGAGATAAAAACAGAAGCCAAGTTATGCATCAAGTGAAAACATCTCTTTGAAAACACTACATATAGACAATGGAAAACTGGAAGCATGGGATGAATATGTTGTAAGTCAAAAATTTGTGATCTGGTTTTCTCTGCAGACTTTCCCTTCCACGAGTTTATCAGTTTTACCTTAAACTCATCCTGTCCAAAGGAGAATTGAAGAACATTATATTATAGTATATTTTATCTTGTTTCTTGAAGTTATCCTTCTTTAGAACACAAATAAGTATATAATTTTATTACATATTGTACTACCATATGCTTTGGCAAGATAATCAGCAGGATAATATTTTTTTCCCTACCTTTTTTTTTTGAATTAATACTGAAAAAAATCTGGAAGTTGGATGTTGAGAGCTGGCTTTTGGCTTTATCTTTTCTGGTGACCACGTTTGGAACAGAAACAAATAAAGCCAAAACAGCTATTCAAGGTTCCTACCTCTAGTACCTCTAGTCCTTCTTTTCTTAAAGTAAGTACATGTAAACATGTTTGGGGTTTTTTTTAACAATACATGTAAAAGACACTGGAAATCAGTGTACATGTGCAGACAAAACACCCTCTTGTAGCTAACACAAGGCACACACAAATGAGGGAAAACATAAATTAAGTAGGTGTTTTAGTTACTTCTACATATGTCCAGGAGAAGAAAATTGTTTGCTTTTCTTAACATATTAGCTGAAGTTCTTTCTTTTATTTGCATAGTGTAGTTAGCCTGAAGAAACCCAAAAGGCAATAATCAAAACAAATTAATTTAATCTATATGATTCCTGGATGTATGCATAGAAGGAGGCTTAGAGGTAGTTATTAGTGGTGGTAACGATACTTTAAAATTAATAGTTGTGGTATTCTGTTCAACAGGATTTATTATCAAAGTTAAGATTTCTAAATATTAGTATAAAATACTGATGGAGATAATATTAATGTTAAAATGGACTACATTAATCCCTGCTGTCAGTCACAGACCTGGTTAAAACCTGCATGTCTATTAGGTTAAGCTTCCAAGATAACAGGAAGATATAATTAAAATTATTTAAGAAAAGGGGGAACTGATCAAAATGAAAAAGACTGCCTGAGGCAACTGGCCACTTGGCAGAGCCTAAGGGGCCTTTGAACTGCATGGTCTGAGAGGTTTCCATGGGACTGGTTGTAAACAAAAGAGCATTAGAAGAATTTTTAGCAAACTACCTGTCAGCAAAAAGCAGCAGACAGTGAGAAAGGCAATCCTTAGTGAGGCCCTGGGAAGAAGCCAGATCACTTCTTTTGAATTTCCAAGAAGTCGCCTGAATTTGTTTCAGTGTTGAAGGGATCAGGGTGCTGAATATTGTAAATAAAGAGGATTGCACCAAAATAGATGGTTTATTTTGGTTTCTTAACAAAAACAAAAGAGCAGGTGTTGAATGTTGGCCCAAAGTGCTAACTCTACATTTGTATTTCTTCTGCGTTTGCAGTGTAGTGTCAATTTTTTGTCCCCTATTAAAACAAAACCCTTCCATTCCCCAAATCCCTGCAAGAAAAAAAATCAGTGGATTTAGGTGCAAACAACAAAAATGCTTAGAAATCTGACAGAACTCTTCTATGAAGAGAGCGTGAAAAGGTTTGAGTGTTTTACAGTAAGAGCTCTTTGAGGGAAATAAACGTTCCTCTTTAGTTCCTCCTCAGTTTTTCTCAGAGTTTGGAGCAATTTTAGTGGCACTGGGTAGACAATTTTAGCCCGGGTGAGTCACTTGTAGCAGGGCAAGCTTAAAGGAAACAAAGTCAGAACTGCCCTTCCTCCATTGAGCAGGGAAGCACCTCAAAGTCCAAGCCTTGAAGACATATACAGGTCCTCTGTCTTATTCTGCTCCTCTTTTCTACCTGAAGTTCTGTTTGTTACCAGTTGAATGTTAATCATGTCTTCTAAAAATTATATTAAATCATGGTAAATTTTGATTGCTCATAATGTACCTAACATTTGCTACCAGTCTGTAGAGAGCTGATGTCAACATTGTCGATGTACTTTCACAAATACATCTGCTTCCACAAATATCCAACTTCTCCTTGCAAATATATAATTAATCTTTTTCAGAGCTGATTTTTAGGTACAGTTTTGTATGTGAATAGCAATTGAATAGCAGTAAAAGGGATTAATATCAAGCCTGAATCTATTCCAAAGTTTTTGCATTTCACTTTGCCTAGCATGGATGGTTTGTACCTTCTAAAATAAACCACATTGACCTTTTACTCTCTTACAGTTATTATTGATAATATGTGCAATTGTTTTTTTTTTCTTTAAAAAAAAAAAAGTGATGGCACTGAAGTTTCTTATATATGGACGGCTCCCTGCTAAGGTCAGAGCTTTAATAATTTTCAATGTAAATAGAATGCAATGATCAATGCAAATGGACATTATTTAACTTCATCAACTTATTTTTTCAGTGCCTGCGCTATTAATTGGTGTACTCTCTCAGCAGAACGTGTTCAGTGCCATGAATGTCAGTACTGTTCCTATCAACAAACTCTATGGGGAACTTCTCCACTTTCTGTAGATATTTGTACATACAAACATTCCCTGGTGGCATCCCTCTGAGCAAACAAACGGTGCCTGTGCAGTTCATCTGGGCACCTTCTGGACTGGATCTTCTACCCAGAGAAGGAGGAGGAGAAGGGAAATAATAAGTAGGTACACGGTGACAAAACCAGCATATGGATGCTTATTTCTTAATCAACCTGTAAATACAAAGTAACAGTGGAACCTTAGGCTGGGAAAAAAACAAAACCCAGAACCCTTTAGAAGAAAGCACAGGTGTACGACACAGTCTACAAAAGGTAGAGCAGTTATTCTTTCTCAAGGATATAATGATGCAGTGTTCATCCTTCCTGGAGCTATAGTTCGTATTGCTCCAACAATTCACAAACAATAGTTGAGAGTTAGTGTGACCTGATATAAACTAAGCTCATTACGTTCATTTTAAACAGATAATTAATAATTAACATATAACCTTTGGCTTTACTTTTATCTTCAAGTATTGACAGAAGTCGCATAGAAACATACTATGTGTGGAAAAAAATGCTTTGAAATGCAAAATTGAATTAAAATGAATGTAATGTTATTTTAGGACAGCTGTATAATAGCAGAAGTACTATAGGGAATATGAATATTTGAACAGACCATTATTTTTATCCATGCTATTCAATTTATACACGAGTAATTTCTGGAAAGCAGAATACTGCTTGATATTTTGGTTGGAATTTATTGGATTGAGTGCACCATGGCAGTTAAATTGGAACATCAGTAAATTACTCTAGACTGCTTTAACAATCAATTGATCCACATCTAATTAACACAAATGAAACTACAATGAACCCTGTAGCTTGAGCTTTTTTTGGTTTTCTGTGCTCCACATACAGTTTGAAAATCCCACTTAATTAGACTTATCATATCTAAATAGCTGTAGTTTCTTAGTCTTTCATATTTGTGCAGTCATGGTCAGAAATACTCCTGGAGGAGGCAGGCAGGGAATACCACATACCAATCAGGAGAAGTTTGGGTTTGGAAGACAGTCATATGTTTGCTGGTGTTAGCGGTGCCCTTGAGCAAATTGTTTCACTGCCTGGACCATCAGTTTCCCCAGCTGTAGAACAGAATCAGTTGTACAGGTCTTTAAATGCTTTTCATTAAAGATGCTGTTGCTATTAATTGGGGGAGCCTACTCTTATGACTGCTTTGGTTTATTCCCCAATAATCCTGTTCATACCCAGGCAATGAATTTAGGCATCTGTCTATGGAAAAGTGAGTGAAATGGACAATGGATTGCTCTTTTAATTTTTGTCTGGATGCATTGCTACTAATCACATGTTGTGAAATACAGTCTTTTATTTTAATCTGTGATATTTAATACATATTTCAATATTTTATAAAATACGTTATAAAAGTATGAAATACCTGATATGTATTTCATTTTCAGCTTAATTAAAACCAATCACCCATTTATTAGGGTTTCATGCTTTCTGAGTATGTTAATGATATACAATATGGATTCTGCACTGTGTTTTACCTACCATAATAATTTATACCTTTACAAAGTTAAGGAATAACATTTCCAGAACAGTGGGACCATGTTACAAAAAACCCCATATCCATTCATATGTGACCCACATGCATATGTCAGACACACCATGTTTTGACTTAATACCTTAACAGTATCCATTAGTAGTATTCCTGAATTTTTTCTCTTCCCCATTCACATGGAAAGCAAGTCCACAGTATTAATGTTGTTAAAGGCTAAATCAACCATGCGTGAAATGTCCAAGTTTCACCTCTGGTTAGAGCATCCAGTATACTGTGAACTCATAGAAAACAATGAACATAATTCATTTTGGTAGAAAGGGAGGAAAAGAGGAACCAGAGAATAACAGTCAGCAAATTCTCAGAAACATCCCGTAGCAAAACCTAAGCTGTTTGTAAGCACCTATGAAAAAATTGATTAAAAGCCTAGATGCTTTTTTATGAACCAAGTCATGTGAAAAGAATATGCTTTTCTTCCAAGGTAGGATAAAAGTCCTTTTGAATAGAGGGGAAAGCGTCTGATCCTTGTACCGTTTGGCATTATAAAGGCTTTAAAAAGTCTATCACATGATACTTTTAATAGGTAAGGCAAAGAAGCATTGTCATGATTACATAGCTGTAATCATAGGTGCAAAACTGGTCAGAAAAACGTACTAAGATGTTCATTATTAAAATGAGGTGTTAGCTACATGTTGACTGTAGTTAATTGCATTACTACAGGTTAACTTCAAAGATGACCTAAGTTAGGCAATTGGAGAATACATTGATTAAATTTGCAAATACTAGAAGCTAGATCGCAAGTGTGCTGCAGGCAGGATTAGACTTCAAAATAATCTTTACAAATTTGAGAGACTATCCATACTGGTGAATGCAAGCTTTTTACCTGGTAGAAATAATCATCTTCACAGAAGCAGCATGAGGAAAAAGCTGACTGTGCTACAATTCTTTAGAACTAATGGATGGCTTAGAAAGGTTCACAAGCTGAATGTAAGTCGACAGCAACCTAGTTACAAAAAAGGAATATATTGACTTGCATTGGTAGAAGCAGTAACTCTAAGGCTGAGTATGGCCTTAACTGGTGCATCATGTCCAGTTTTGACACTCCGGTTCAAAAAGTGTGTGGAACATTCGAAAATGTTAATGAGAGTGCAACTGGGAAGTATGGCTGTCTATAGTTATATAGTGTAAAAGGAGAATATGGAGACGTGGTAACAGCCTTGAAGGGAGGGAATGGAATAATGCGTTTGCTGTATCTTTTGTAGAAAGGACAAGCAAGGCACCTGTGTTGCAGCAAGGAACATTCATTTTTTAAACATCACCTAGTCCAACCCCTGTTGCCATGGGCAGGGACATCTTTCACTAGAGCAGGTTACTCAAAGCCCCATCCAAGCTGGCCTTGAACATTTGAGGGATGGGGCATCCACAGCTTCTCTTAGACTGCCTACTGCAAGGTGATATGAAATTACAGCAGCTTATATCTGTAATAGTGCTGTAATAGTACCTCTGCTTCCTCATTAAAGACTACTTTAAAATCTACATGAATTTGGTATTTATACTTCCATTGCAAAACTGTGTCCAAAATTATGCTAAAAGCAAGTGATTATCTGGAAGTTCAGTTGTTTTTCCACTGAAAAGGCTTTTAAGTGGCAACTTTCTTCTTTACAAATCTCATATGCGTAAATGCAGCCTTTGATGTTATTGATGTCCTGTACCATGGTTAAACTTGCAAAATCTCAGATACTAGAAAATTAGAGTGAAAACTAGTTCCTTACATTTTATATCCTTTAAGTTTGTATCCATGAATGTCCATCTAACTGACTTACAACATCACTGTTTAGTGCATGTACGGATTTTTCATCAAAGGTAGAGTACTGCATCTTTGTGAGTTGTCATTCTTGCTATCCTGTATCCTATGACAGATGATTTCTCTGTCCTGCAGGTGGACAACACGTTATATTTCCACTGCTTCCAGAATGGCTTGTCATTTGCTAACATAATTTAAACATACTTCTTCCTTTATATAATTAATAATTTACATATAACCTTTGGCTTTCCTTTTATCTTGAATCATTGATAAAAATTACATGATATCATACAATTTGAACAAAAATGCTTTGAAATACAAATTCTAATGAAATTTAATATACTGTTAATTTAGGACATTTGAAATGCAATGTTTCAATATACTATTAGTTTTTCCATGTTGTTTGTGCCTAAAAAGTGGTTTTAGGTAAATTTGGATCAAGCACAGTGTGACACAAGAGCTAAATTATAGCTTCATTAAATTGCTTTTAATTATTTCACCTTTTGAAGTGCATGCAAATAGTAAATGAATAAAGCACCTACAGTTCGCTTTTTATTTTGGTTTTTGTATGTCTACTTACAAGACAGTTCTTAATTGGAAATAATACTGTGGCACAGAAGCTGTTACCAAACACCTTTTTTTGACAAAGATATTTATCTACAGGCCAAAAATCTCACTTTTAGTGGTAGGTAAGCTGCTTCATTTAGATTAAACTTGTTGATGGAAGAGGCAAGTAAGTATGTATTTCTAGCTTAAAGAAATAAGGTGATTTTTCTGGATTGCTTACAAAATAGGTTATTTAGAAATATAGTCTAGTATCCTCGCAGTAAATAGGTTTTTCTAGTAGTTGATACAGTCAAAAATTCACTGTCAAGCCAAATAAAAAGCTCATTCATAGCTAAGACTTATGAAGAAGCATCTATATCCCTCTATTTTGCTAGCTTCTCTCTCAGGTCAGTCTGCTATCATAATTTTGAAAAGTTTCCATTATCTTTGAAAGATCTTTCCCTAATTCAAATATTTTACAGGATGTTATTTCTGCTACCACCTTGATCATTGGCTTCACTTTTTCATTGCATCCCAATTCTTAAGCTCTCTAAGTGCCCATTTACTGCTCAATCCCGCAGCTTTCCAACATCCAGTATAGATATTCATTGTTTATGGGATTTCTCACTCTAAGAGCAAGGGAAATATTGTCTGTTTGTGGGGGTTTTTTTAATTCCTTTCTTCTCTTGTTTGATTCTTTCCAACATGAGCCACAGGATATGTCTGTCTGAAAATACTAGCATTATTTTTCTTGCCATAATGGAAGGGAGGCCTCAGCCAACCAGTTATCATGCAGCACTTTCATACTCTTTTGCTCAGTGTTTTCCAGGTGGGAAAGTAGTGTAAGTGTTTACGAAATGTTTCTACGATCAGAGATTCAGCTCCTTGTAGGCTTAGTCCCTCAATGGGACTTGACCCTCTGTTAGCAGTTTGGGATGCAATTAATTTCAAAAGCAGTATTTACTGGACTGCTACCCACCAGCTGTAGAACCTACTTGAAGCTGAAGTCTGTCAAAGATATGTTAGTGATATTTCTAGGAAATCAATTGTATTTTTTACATTTCATGTGAAAAACGTTGACTTGGTTTACACACTTTTTTATGTATGAAAACTCCTTCCTATTTTACTCAGGGTAGTATTTTCCCCAGAGTTCATGTTAAGAGCTAGCTTTATCTACTCATCATATTACTGTCATAAGGAAATCACGTACAACAAAGAATTTCAGACTATGGGTAAACGATCTTCTGAATAAAGTATTAGTGCAAGTTCTGCCTTGTGGGATGAAGTAACCTATAATATCACAAACAGAAAGTGTAATATAGCACAAGTGAGTAATGACAAATAAGGAATAAGCCAGCATAACTCCACCTACATTTAATGCTTTTTCTGGAGTTTTCTAGGAGGGAAATAAAAATTTTGAATAGATAAAATTGCTAGGAGGGAAATCCTACAGAAGCTGTTATCAGAGTCCCTATTGATTTAGTGGGGTTGAAACTTTGCCCTTTAAAATTATTTTATTTGCTATAATCTAGATAGCATTATGCCCCATCATGATATTGTATTTAAGCCTTCTAGCCTTTAAAAAAAGTTGCTATACACAAGTGCTGCAATATGGTGCAATGTGCAAGGAGACTTCATACTATAGCTGCCTCTGCTATGCTTTATGTCAGGTGGATGTCACTGCTTTGAAGAATCCAATAGTTTGTAGTTCACACCATTCCCAAACACTAATTTTATTTTAAGCAGGGGAAAAAAGCATATTCTTTTTTTTTTTAAGGGCAAAAAAGGTGTATATTTATCATCTTTTATTTACAAATGTCTTTGATTTTCATGCCTCAAAGTACCATAAAATCAGCTTTTGATCTTCATACCTTCTTAAAACAATCCTGTAATTAAGTGAACAAAGGAAAAAGGTAAGAGAGTAGAATTGTTTATGAAAGATAGTGAATCAAATTATAAGTAGGGTTGGGTTGGTTTTTTTTTTTTGTCTGATTTAATTATAATGTTTTGGCTGAAAAAAATTACACTGTGGTCCGGCCCCTTCATACTCACATAAAAGTTTGTCAAGTGGTGCTTATGTGCCTTTGATAATAATGAACAAAGTTCTGGAGAGTTTGATTCCCATTTTAGCTATTGAGCTTATTTAATATATCTCATTAATGTACTTGTGGAGGTTCTTCTTCAAGATAAATGTTTGTTGAATCCTAAGTGAAGGTGCCTTTGGTGTTGAATGGCTGGTGCTGGTGATAACAACGAAGTAGTAACTTGTGCAAATTCAAGTACAATCAGGTCTTGCAGCAGGTCATTGTTATATGTGTGTGAGACCAGCATACTTAGTATGAGTCTCTGAAGAGATTGTGTAGCTATATACATTGGGACCCACTGGTTAGATAAGGAAAAAAAGTATCTTCCTGCTATCTTAAGGAGTTTATAATCATTCATACTTTTATTCAAAATAGAAACTCATCATTGACAAAGTGATGTTCTGTTTGGATTTAATCTTTTAATAGGCAGAAAATAATACTAAAAAGCAGTGTTTGAAAAATTCCACCTTTATTTTCTTTCAATGATAGTGGTATCAAATGTCATTCTCCCAGAAAGGAAAAGCTCTGTCGCTGCCTTAATGTTCATGCGTAAATATACACCATTAATTGTATTACCTTTGTGTGAATAAAGGGTTGTGCTTTACTCCACAACTGCTGGAAAGCATGGGCAAGCTTTGGCATATGCAAGTTCTCCTGAAACACAAGTGGCAACCTTGAAGGTAAAGACAGGCTGAGGGTTGTTGTTTTGTGTGGATTATCAGTTAGACGTTCAAGGGAAAAGGTTAGAGGTATCTGGGGACATTTATTAGGTGATTTTGCCAGTAATATTTACACCTGTAGATTTTTCTGGCACTATCTGTTCATTGTTTATTGCTTCATGGGAGGTGTCTTTGATGGCCAGTTAGGCACGGCTGGTGCTTATCTGACGGCTGGGATTAAGAGTGTTCCTGAAAAAACAAATCAGCATAATGAAACTACAAACTGATGGCCACTGTTTTACTGCCGGAGAGCCACAAACACCCTGTGGGAAGGGGAGCTGGGGTGACTCCAGCATGGGCAGTGCCCTCACCCACCTGTCACCATCCTGCAGGGACTGAGCCTGGTGAGGCACAGCCAGGTGGTGGAAATGGGTCCATCAATGGCCCCAGCAATGAGGCAAATCCAGGAGCCATCCAGGGAGTCCAGACAGGTGAGAAATGGGGCAGGGTTGGAGACAAAGCTAAAAAATGGATCCAAATCTGTCAAGTCGGTAGGGTCATGACAATTAAGAACTCTTAGTGCCCTCAGATTCCTGACAGTTACCCTGAATGTTGCTATGATTTAGATAGGAGGAATAGTATAAGTTTTCAACTATATGTGTTTGTGTTTTGGTTTGGAGGTTTTTTTTTTGGGGGTGGGGGTGGTGGTGTTTGTTTGTTGGGTTTTTTTTTTTCAAAAATAATATTAGCTTTCTCTAGAAATATCACTTTATTTGTATCATCATGCTATAATAACAGTTCTTTCATGTTTAGCTGTAATTCAGTTATTTTGTTATACGAATACACAAATGCACACTGTATCTGCCACTTACTCGGAGAGCTTCCACAAGAAAAAATTAGCCATGGCAAAGCTTTTTCATAAGAAACCTCTCCAAGTGAGTGACAAACTTATATTCAGTTATATTGATTTTCTTATAATATTAGTCTTTGCCACAAATATGGGAAGAAGTTGTAATAAGCATATTAATTCATCTTTTATCTTTCTTCACTTGTCCTCCTGATTTTGATTGTATAGCTGTTATCTTTGATTTTTCCCCTGTTCTCGTTCCCTCACACATCGCACACGTCAGTTTCTCCTTTCTGTTATTCATCGTTAGTTGTCTTCTCTATTTTGCTAGTACTTGAGTAAGCTCTTATGAAACGCATCTCAGCTGCGTTTTGTTTTTTTGTTAAAATTGGCACTTCTGAAAGGTTAGGCCTCTGCCTTTTGGCTGTTATACTTGAACTCAATTGTCAAAATGATTTCTCTGGATTGATGACTCTTTAGAGAAAGCACTGCTTTTGCCTAAGTGCGTTGCTGGTACATAATAATCATTAAAGATTAAACTACCTCTTGACTGTCAAAATCACCATACGAAAGGCTTAAGAGGATGGAAGGGACAGTGCAATGTGGTGTAATGAAGAAGAGAGAGTGCCGCAGTGTAATATTATTGGACCAGGAGAGCGCTTGCCTTGCTACGCAGGGCCCATGCGGGAAGCGAAATGGGAAACTGAGGACTCTCAACCCCTCTAAATTTGAACATGAACTTTTAGGGTTCTCCTCATGCACAGGAATCAACCTAAGGTTAGGGTATGACCACCGGGAATGGTATTTTCAAGTTTCATTTATGTTAAGCAGTTGGGGAAGGCATGGTTTAATATTCACTCAAAGGGTGGGCATGAAAGGAAATACAAACAAGTTGAACAAGTTGCAATAGAAAGAGATTTGCATCAGGTGGGCGTGATTATTTTATAACAGGGATATGAATGGCTTAAAAGCATACACTATCAAAAAAGGTATCAAATATCAATATAGCACAAATATCATAAAGTACCTGTCAGTGCGTTAGTAAAAGATTAGACCATTAATTCTCCAGAAAAAGTTCATTTGCTGGAAGCTTTCTGAAATAAAAGGAATAACTATTTGGATCCCCAGATGGTTATTTACATTTGACATTTTTTTAATTTAAAAATATCTACAGGCAGCTTTTTATTAATGTTTTTAATTTAAAAAGTTGTCTCCTCTTTAGTGGTACATATACAGCAGAATATGAAGCAATGCAGAAATTGAAAAAGCAAACTGTAGTACATGACTTAAATAAGAAAAAACAAGTTGCTACCTCTTAACTTGAATTTCAAACACTGTTAGCAAGTTAAGATTGTTTCTTTCAAGTCAATGCATTTTTTTGAGGAGTACAGGTGAAGGAGAAAATGGAGAAAGCTCTCATCCCATCATGTTATTTGATGTTAGAGTTTAATTTACAGGATGTTACCTACATTTTTTTCCCCCACACTTACTTGCTTCTGCATGTTAGATGTTAAAGTTCCTATCTGCTACTTTAACGCTGTTAATTTTTTTTCTTTTGTGTGTTTTTTTTTTTTTTTAAATCCTTTTAAAATGCATTTTGGTAGTACAGATCTGAAACAACTTTCTGTCAGGGGAGTATGTTCTGTGGCAAATTCTGCTACTGTAGAATAATTGCATTCATCAGTATCACTAAAAAAGTCTGAAAAGTATTCATAGTTAAATTGTTTCATTTTACAACTATAACCGTACATAGCCCATATACTTTATGTAATTAGCATGATTGCCAGTCTTTATATGTTGAGTTTTATTCTAGGTTACACAAAGAAAACAGGCAGTGACGATCGCTTGTCTTGCTTTAAGTAGTTGGGATTTTTTGTTATCTTTGAGAACTTTATCTGGTGATGCAGAGGTTCAGAATCTTTCTACAATGCACCTCTCTCTTGGTTTTGTCATAGCACGGCATTTTTAAAAGAGTGCAAATGAAAGTTACCAGTGTAGCAGGCATTTTAATACCTGAAGCAATATTTTATGCTGTTCTCTATTACTTTTGGCAAGTGTTTCTTCTGTTTTTAATCCTTTAGAATGAAATCTGCACATATTTGTCACATATTTCACAACTTTCATATATTTTGAGGTACTTAACATTTTATGTTTAGTACTAATTGACATTTTTCTTTTAGTACAGAGGAATAGACTTAATCAGTGTCAGATAATATTTTGGGCTGTGTCTCTTAAAAATGAATACTTTTGGAGAGACAATATTTAAACCTTCAAAGCTTGACATCACTGAAAACTAAAGACTTGTTTACCCTTAAAATAGGATGTATCAAAGGCAGTAGAGAAATTTAGCCCCAGCTCACAGTGAATTCGCTTAGCAATCAGCGCTCAAGTCCCTTTGTTCAGTTTCTCTTATCAACTGCCCACAACTATCCCAAGTTTGTTTGAGTTTTTGGTAGCACAGAGAAAGCTATATAATACTTTTGGTCCAAAATTAATTAAAATCAATTTATGAGATCCTGGTGACTTCAGTGAGAGTTGGATTCTGCCCCATCACCAGGACTGATGTCCTCATCACCTTTCACATCAATGCCAGACATACTTTAGGTAATGATACTGTAATAACAGAACACTGACATCATTGAAAATGATCACATTATTCATTGTTTGGCGGGACAATAACTGTTACAGTACTCTTCATACCTTTATTGTAGCTGAATGAACTGGCATCATCTAAGTTTCATAAAATGTACCTTAATAAGACATTTGTGAATAACAACAATTCTACCCAGCAGATGAGCACAGATACACAAATAGCTTGGGTTTGTGGAGGAGGGTTGTTTTGTTCAGGTGATTAGAAAGGCAAAAACGTTTTGTGCCCTTGCTAGAAAGTTAACAAAGCATTATATTGCCACCTGGCCATCTGTTAGGATAAAATGGTTGTTATTTTCGATGATGTTGCTTTGATTATTTTTTTTTTCCAAACTTGTGATTCATATTTTACACATTATACAAAGGGGCATTTTTTTCGAATGTATTTTAGTTGAAAACGTGCTGATAAATTCTGTGTGCTGGTAGCTAAATGTCCACTTTCACTATTTGCTGACAGAATTTTGATTGTATTTTATACATTATTTCAATTCTCACAGAGCACTTACCATTTTTTTCTCAATGTTAGGTAAAGCAAACCTACACAGTTATATTTTCCAGTAAACAGATTATGTTTGCTCGGAGCCAGGGTACCTTGCCAATTCTTTTATACTCACAGAGGTGTACTCTCACCTTTCCTGTGTCCCTCCCCAACTGGCATATGCCAACGTGGCTGCCTCTAATATTGCTGTTGTTCTTTTAGCGGCCATAGCATATACTCAGGTAACCTTAATTGCACCAGAATGATTCTGTAATTTATTTATTTTTTAATTAGTAATGTCATAAACATAAATAATTTCATTTATGTATAGCACATTTTGCGTGTTTTGAGACAGAAGAACTTGTACTACCTCATGTTTTTAGAGACATACACAGTATAGAGATTTAGATACACAGTATGTCAATTTATACTTGAATATAATTCTGTTGTCTCAGGTCGAGAAAAACTGAGGATTAATATATCACTAAATCTGTATATCTTGTACTGGGAATATTGCTTTTACTATTCTCTACAGTTGTGAAGATCAGAAAAAATGCTTTCAGTATACAAAAAATATAAGATTATGGTTAAGATTTTATTGAGGTTTATCAAAATTCTGTAAGCGAAGTCAACATTTCCTCCTACTACCCACAAAGAAGAAACACTGCAAATGGTCTATGCAAGAATTACATTCACTTTGTTTGCAGATCTGAGCTCCTTTATTTTTTTGAGGATTATACAAAGTGAACATATGTGGAATATTGCTACCAGCTTGCATTCTTTGATAAATCCAGACAGGCAGAAGAATGCTGGTGGCAGAAATTCTAGGATACTGGTGTTGCTTATGGTTAAAACAAAATCTGGAAATTCTAGCCCTTTTTAGCAACAAATGCCAGTGAGATTAGAGCAGAAATTGTTGGATGAAAGTGTTTCACATGTTAAATATCAAATGTTAACACCAAATATATCTGGCAATAAATTAAAGGCGTCCATTCTGTGATTTCCATAGATCTTCTGTAGTATATGCATGTAGCAGAAATATGAACAGAGAGATTTCCATTCATAATCAAAGCCAAAAAGTGCTCTTTTTGCACAAAGCATCTGATTTGTACTGAGAGGCTTTTATATGCCAGTAGACTGTTCCAGCTGTCTTGTAGCTTCCTGCAGCACAGCGGTGGTAGGGGTCAGGGTCTGTCAGTTCAGACCTTTGCTGTTCAGCAGACGTGAGCTGGTACCATTACGCAGGCTGTCGGTGCCAGTCTCCAACTTCATGGGGTTTCCTGTCACTCTGAAAGACCAGCTCTGGAATATCGTTGCTGAACTGAGAGAGGAACTATGAGTACTTCAAGGAATATTGTCTGATGTATGACTTCAGAGAACCTACTCACAAATTTTTGCCTAAGGAAATAACATCCATGTGATCTTTCTCTGTCCTCTGTATCCTCCCAAAAATTGTAATCCATTGGTCAATGTCACACTTACTGGATAAAAACAGGAGAAATTGCAAAGACAATTAACTTAAACAAATGTCAGGAAAATAATTGGATGGTTAGAGGAGAGAGATCCATCCTACTTCTCTCACTAAGGGAGGGACCAGCACACCTACACATGTTGTGGTTGTCAGTAACCAACAAACCACTCTGTGTAGATGCAATAACTAGTCCCTAAGCACAATGGGACTGACAGAGAGAACCCTAGGGAATCTGATGCCCTTATGAGTAAAGGGAGGTGAAGACTCAGGGGACAAACCCCACAAATTAAAAAGCATTAAAGCTTCATTAATTCTGCTTTAATATAGTTTATGTGTTAAAACTTTTATTCTGTCCAAGTAGCAGGACCTTAGTGATACAGGATATTGTGGCTTTTGGTAGAAAACTCCTGAAATTGAAAAACCAGACCTTGTTTGGAGATGTTTAAAGTCTATTTCACAACACGTATGGCAATGACTGAAGTGTTTATTGTTTTTTCTCTTGCAATATGTAGAGAGGACTTGGAATGGGATAGAATCTTTTGTGTTTTAATTGAGGCGCTTTTCATTAGTATAAACAAAAATTTTTAATCTGTTTTTAATGGAAATGCCTGCTAAAAATGTCATCTCTTCCTAACAGAGATATTATAGTCTGGTTTACTTTGGGGATTCAAATGCTGTGAATTGCTCTTAGCTTCCATTTCCTTGGTGGTCTCGATAGTCCTTTGCTGAAAGGCATTGTCAGCATCAAAGCCATCACAGACAGTCTCACTGGCTGCTGTGATTTCCTTGAATACATCAAGGTTCTAGGACATCCTCTTGCTTATTCATCTGGGACATCCCTTATTTCTCTGAAAGATCAGAAGGAATCTGGAATTAAATCAAACTGCTGAGTAAACTGGCATAATATATTTTGGAAACATTTTAAGTTGCTATAAATTCATCAGGCTCTTTTATCAAAATATTGTACAGTGCTTGTCACTAATTTCACCTGCTCTTTTTAAGTAGTCATCTGATTTAACAGCTTTGCCTTTTCTCTGAAACTTTTCTGACAGTATAGTCTATTAAATTTCACTTCCATAAAACATCGTAATGATGATTCTATAGATTCATTCTCTTTTCTAGCTAAAACACATTATAACCTACACAAGAAAAATTTTGAAAGAGATGTCTAAAATTAAATGCAAGCCTTGTAAATAATACTTATTTTTGTAATATGGAGTATGTAAATATAAAATTATGCCTCATTCAAGTAAATTTTACTTTCAGAAATAAATATGTATGAGCAAACATCCAATTTTAACTTAGCTGTCTGTGTCACTAGCAAAATACCATAGGAAAAACCACAGTATTCAAATTTGTATTAGCAAATATTATTTGCTAAAAAGAGAATAGTAACAACCTTCAGCCCAAAGCAGAGCTGAACATCAAAGCGTGAGCACACTCTTGCATTTGTTATCTGACGTCTGAGGCTTAGTGTTGCTGACATCTGGAATATTTCTCACTGCGTTTGTATAATGTGTTTCTCTCTTTCTCTCTGTTATTGATCATACATCCATTTGCCATGCAGTCAGATTTTCCGAAATGTTTGGAGCCTCACTTTTATTCTCCCTTCCTCTCTCACTGCAGCAATTTTACATTTGTTAAATTTTTCCTCAACAAACAGTGGAAAAAAGTCAAAAGTTCAAGAGCAGACTAAAGACAGCCACTAAATGGAACTGTTGCACATGGAAAATGTAGCTGTGGTGGTTCATTTGGATTTAAGGGAGATTAGATTTGTGTTACTTCTCTCTGACCAGGTCTTGAGTGGTATTATAGGCACAGGGTGACAAAGATGCTTCATATCTGCCTGCGCAAGTAGGGTAGAGGATAAAGAAGTGTGCTGCGGTACAGTGGGGGTAGACAAAGAAGGGTAGATATTCACTGAACAATTCACATCTTTCTCTTGTGTTGGAACGTTCACCTCTTTCACTGACTTCCTGAGGAATCCTTTCATCTACTGCCCTGGATGTAGATTATCCGGGGTTTCCATTGGGATCGATGTTATGAGAGACACCTGGCTGGCTCTCTGTTGTTTTTTTTTAATACAGAGAGTGTATATCACTTTAGAAAATTTTATCCCTTTGAAACATTGGTGAGAATTTACATTGTATTAATCCGCTCCTTTATATTACTCGCGACATTAACCTGCATATCCTAATTATCTGTACCTTAGTATCCACAGTGAGTACACAAAAAAACACTTAACACTTGGACTAATACAGATTTCTATTTATAACTTGGTTTATTCCTGTTAGAATATATTCTCTGTTCTAATGGTGAGTATAATTTGCTTCATATCTTGCAAGCATGCAAAATAACCTACTTTAATAAAAGTTTGCAAGGTTTTAGTTCGTTTCAGTATAGTTAGTTCTCTGAAAGCCTAAGGTAGATTTTGCTTACTCAGCTACTTACTTTTTTCCCATCCCATTGCTGAAATCTCATGGGCCAGATAATCTCCAAAAGCCTGGCAGCATAGCTACTGTGATAATAAACACTTAGATTCCCCAGTCAGATTTTATATTAAGTTACTGTGACACACTCTGCTCTTGAATAAATGTTTTTATTTAAAATGTGTAATTTGTACTGAAGTCTTTTGTAACTGAATCATTGAATAATCGTAAGACAAGGCCCTGAACTAGCAATAGAAAGGTCAGGAGAACGTGGTCAATAATTATGTGATCGTGTTGTGACTTCAGGCAGCAGGCTTTCTGTGTTGCCACAGTTTATCAGGCTTTTTTTATGCCATGAACAGAATTGTAGCTGACACAACGTGTGTGTTAGATCTCTGTCAGGAAGCTTTAACAGAGAAATGTATTCCGATAACGCGAAACATAGCACATAGGGAGTCAAAACAAATGAGTTCAGTTTGACCATTGTTGTGTTGGAAGTGTGGAAGGCAGCAGCCTTAAGAACAGATCTGAATTGCAAAGAGTCTGATTGTTAAATGATTACAATCGTTTACTGCCATAGGCTATAAAAATTAAAAAGGTCTAAGTGCTTCTTTCAGACAGAGATGCAGAGACTAATTTTACATGAATGCATATCCTAACAAGATTAGCTGGCGTATTCAGGCGTATGAATTGCACTTCTGTTCTTCGTGTTAAACAAGCTTGTATCATCAGAGCCACTCGGAGCTTATCGTGGTCTCAATCAGGCCTGTACTTTGAGTCCATGTTTTTCCTCTGTCTCACTATCCTAACGCTAGATCTCAGAGGTTTTGCCTATTTTCTTGTTAACCTTTGCCACTTGTTCTCAGTTTGAATTCTTCATTATCTAGGTTTATTTCTTTATTTTTAATGTATTATTCTCCTAACAGGCCTCTGTATAATGCAGAATGATATCATAGTATAGTAACACTGTACTAACAAATGAATGGAAATGATCCATTTTTAACAGCATTTTCTTTGATTCAATATATGCTATACTCCTACAACTTCAGTGGTGTAGTTAGGATAGCCACTGTTTCTACAGCAAGTATGCAAGCAACAAAGAATTCTTTTCCTGTCATGGAATTAAAGATTGATTATATGTGTTGGCTAATCTATTGATGGTGAAACATTAAAAATGACTAGATCACTGCAAATATGAAAAAATCAATTTTTCTGAAATTTCTTCAGCTTCTAAGATCAAACACAATGTGCTTCTTTATGTTTTATGAAGCAATCTGGCTGAAAAATGTTAAAATCATTAATAAATACTTTTGCCATTTTAGGTCAATTAAAAATTCTGTAATGTATTATGTATGCATTGATATATTTTTAAGGGAGCCAAGCAGAATTTTGTTTTGGAAAAATTTGTTGGTCTTTTTTTTTTTTTCCTTATTTTCAACTTTTGCAGTTTATACTTCACCTTTAAATTCAGGGCTAGTACATGTCACATATCACCTCACAAGTGGAAAGTTCGTATTTTTAACATATCTTGAAAACAGTGATTCATTTAATAACTTGTTTTTTTAGTAGTCCAAAATCAGTAACTATATGGATAACTAGTATTTTTAACCTCCCTTTTTTGTCACTTTCTGTTCTTACCAGCTTGAATATACTTACTTTTAGTAGTATAATTGGAATAATTAGCAGTAGCAGTCATGAATACGAACTTTACTATCTAGAATTTCAGCAAGGCTTCACAGAGATAGTTGCTTTATATATTTGTAAAAAAAGCATGCCATTTTCCAAGACACTTGTGTAAACCTGTGCATATGTGTGCCCACGTGCATTTTTCTAGTGTTATAAAATTGTCTGGGTGCCAAACTATGCTGGTTTATTTTCTTTCCACTTTTTTTTTCTAGCAAAATGACAAATGATCTGCTTACATTATTTAAAATGTCATGGACTTTAGGTACAAAGGAAAGAATAATAAAACTTACTAACCCCAATTTTTATTAAAAAGTTCATATACTAGAAGGTTTCTATGTTGAGCATTCATATTACAGCAGTAATGTGATAACATTTATTAATATTTATACTGGATAATATAATATTAATTTTGCATTATTTTAATCTGATTACATTTAATTGCATTCTTTTGAATACAAGTTGAAATCTTGAATACGTTGGAAACCTCCTGTTCTTTTACCCTGTTTTTATTAATACTGTTGACTCAGTTCCTCCTTTGTTCCTCTTTGGCCAAACTGTGAAAGTTTAACTCTTACATCTTGTGCCTTAAGAGAAACAGAAAGGAAGAAACAAGCTGACTAGATAATACAAGACAAAATATAGAGGCAAATAAGTAAGGTAAAACATATTATACATGACTACTGGAATACATCAAAAATAGTAATAAAAAAGAGCACAGTAACATCTAGCAGTCAGTGTTAGATCTGCCTCAGAAAAATTGCTTCAGTTTTGACTCTCAGAAAATTTTTTTGAGTATAGAAAGCACAGGTTAGTGAAGGGTCTATTTCGGGACCTAGATAGAAAGCTCATGTTCATCAACTTTCTTAAGAAGTTAGTTATCAACTTGTAACCTCTGCAGTGTAACCCTCCTAGCAATTTGATCTTTGACAGTCAAGAAGTAGACTGGTTTATTAGTTGTACGGTGAGGTCTTCTGTGATACCTGTCATGTTTCCACTGCTCATGAACCATGAAAAGAAGTAAATTGCAAGTAAAGGTTTTCAAGGTAGCAGCTTCGTGGTAGCCCATCTGAGGACAGCTTTAGAACCTGGTGAATGCAGCATCCCATCTCATCACAGCTACTCTGACAGGTCTAAGAAGAGGCTACATGCCTGTATATATAGACTGTACATAATACGACTATACATATTATAACAAACAACTGGCATCCTAGAGTATGGCGCAGTATTGCCCTCTCTCTTCTCAAGTGAGATTCATGTATTAGGGAAAAGTTGGTCCATTCTACATTTACATGAGTCTTCCAAAGGGTCTTCAGAAGCAGACAAATCCAAAATCCAAATAAGTCAGATTTTAAGATGATGTGCTCTCTAAGTAAAGGATAGCAGATGGGATCAAGTTTATACATTTGTGGCTTGCTTTATGAATTTTTTTTTAATCCATGATCAGCAAAGCACAGTTTTTATTGACTTCATTGCTGAGGGTTTTATATACAGGAATCAGCATATTCAAGCAATAAAATTTGTCTCGTATGAAGAGGCAACTGGTAAAACAGACTCAGGAGTAGTTCCGTATCCCTGTTAGCCACAGCAGCACTTCAGTCTCACTATCACAAAGCCACATGCCAGGCCTACTGATGTAAGGTTTGAACTCAGGTTTTCAAAATTCAGATTAGGCCTGAAAACTGGCCCCTTGTAGTGCTCTTGCCTTTAGAAAGTGAAGTCTTCCCCCATGGCAGATGACTGGGTTTCCAAATATGGTGTCAGGGGCAAAGCAATTGCCAACATCTGTTCCTGTCTTGACTAGAATGAAGGTGCTGTTTGTCCTTGAGTTATGGGAGGGACATTGGGTAACTTGGAGAAAAATAGGATACACTGCAAGCCAAATGCAATGCATGAAGTGAAAAAATAAGTGCAACAGCAGGTTTAAAACCCTATAGTTTCTTCAAGTTCCTCTATACTATTCTGATTAAGATCCCACATACTGTTTGTCTTGTTGAAAATGTATGGACATATAAATGACTGAAGACGAAACCTCCAAGGGATTCAAAGCCGGGCTGGGATAGCCCTCAGGCATAGTGCTGCTGTTTGATGCTCCTGGTGGTCAAAGCCAGGATCAGTTACAATGAATGAAGAGCATCAAGAATAGAGATGCCATTCCAGTAGAGCTTAGGATTGTTTTTCTTTCCCTCATACTGTGTGCCTGCTTGCCCCCTGGCAGCATCCTCACCCACTTGGGATTTTCCAAGAGGGGAAAAAAAATTTAAAAAATGTTCTGCGTTATTCAGAGCTGGCAGTAAAGAAGTTATGAAAGCTGTAGATCAGACAGCTGCAGTAAGATATACATCTAACTAGTATTGGTGTAGCCCCATGCTGACATGGGTCTACTGATTTGAGACTGTTTTCTTTTCAGGAAGCTGCACTTACCATAAGCATGTCTTGTGGAGTAAAACATGTCTCTGAATCTCTTGCCAGGCTTGAGCAAATGCATTATTACAGCATTTGAAAGAAAATAAGCATTTTGTTGCCTTATGTTGCCCATCGTGACACATTTAGATAGCCATCTGAAAACCAGATTTGCAGCAAACAAATGTGGAAAAAGGGTACAGAAATATGTAGACTTTTTATGAAAGAAGTATCATGAAAAGGGTCTGTTAGGGAGAGTGGTGTCCAACTATGTGGAAATAATTTTTGTTTAGCAGGACAGTGGCATTTGCTAATTAACTGCTGTAAATTCCCTTTGCGTTCAGTTGTCTATCTACTTGCTTGGTAACATAAAAGCAACCACATTCAGAGTTCTGAATAACCAGCTGGCTGCTTTTCAAATGTACAGCCTTTGAAATTGATTTGAAACTCCTTTGTGCAGTAAAACAAATGTAAATTGTTGACGTATTGATGACACTGCACATACTGCATTTCTGTGAAAGAGCAGAATCAATTATTTTTCCTTCCACAAAATGAATCACCAAGATGTAAACCTAAGCAGGATCTTTTCTGGCTTGAGTAAAAACATTAGATTAGTCAGTGTTTTTCCAGAGGTGACATTTATGATTCACATTTTCTGTGAGCTGATTCATCTTGTTTCTCATACATTAGATTATTTCAACAATTTAGTGATAGATTTCTAATTCACATAATTAATGTAGAACACAGTTATCTTGAAGTGTATTGCTTGTATTGAGATGCTTGAGTGGATGAAGAACTGTCTCGGTTTTGGAAGCTTGAATGCATGTGTGTGCAGTCTCAGGTGGCTCAGACTAGCAAGTGCAATGATGTGGTGAAGCACTGTCCACTGTGGCCAGCTAAGACCACATTTTCTTATCGCTACATGTAAAAAAGAATCTGTCAGCATGACTTAGTCAGTAGCTCATTAAACTGTTGGACTTATTATTATTATTAATCCTGTCCTGAGTTTATATCCTTGGATATAACCTATCATTTTTCTTGTTCTGACACTCTTGAGTTATTAGTAAGTTAGAAAATGGGAGTGAAATCTTCCTTTGTGCAGAATGTTACTATAGCCTTATCTGTGCCTTTTTCCTTCTCAAATCCTGTGCAAGATGGCTTTGGTATGCTTAGTTAGATAAATTAATCCAAGTCTTCAAACCATAGAGCTGCTGCCTTGTGATGTTCATTAAGGACAGCTACCGAAATACCTAAAAACCAGCTATTTCATCTCACTTAATTTCCATACTGCTCACCTACAGCGTAGTGAACATCTTGGTTATTAACTTCAAATCTGAGGTATGAGCTGTACCCTCAATTGTTCTTGCAAACTGTTCTGTAATGGTTGCATAGGTGATTTACCCATCTTAATTTCTCGAGTAAGTCTAATGAAATCACATGTGATCAGATGTATTACTAGTTTTTTATTTCCGTTTTGTTTTGGGTTTTTGTGTGTTTTGGGGTTTTTTTTGTGTGTGTGGGTTTTTTTTGTTTGGTTTCTTTTTTTTATCTGTACCCCTTTACACTTATAGGAAAGGATGAACACTGAGAAAAACAAAACATCTTCCTTTTAAAAAATTAATCTAATGGGCTAATGAGCACGTATTAATAGGATTGTTTGGCAGAGGCATGGTATGTTCTTGATAAGAAAGGCTCATTTTAAATTGTAGTCTCTAAATTTGGATATTTGGAAGATTCAGAAAGCTGAAGAACTTTTTAGCTTTAAATATGTTTAACATAGACATCTACATCTGCAGTAACAATCAGCCTCATGGCAGAATTCCTGCAGCTTACTGTACCTGTTCAGTCTTGGGAAGCCTGCTGCCAAGGGACGGGTGAGGCTATGTGAGGCAACCGTCAGTAGATTTGGTACCGGCCTCTGCCCCAGCGGCAGTAAGCTTGGGTGTCTGAGGACCCCTCCAGCTCTCCATCCCAGCAGAATCATTCTCGTCTTTTTCTTAAAGGACAGGGCAGCAAAAGGCTAACTTGACACTGATCTCCTCATCCTTAGAGTGACAAAATGTAGTTGTTCTTACCCTGCTTAGATTTGGCATTGAGATAATACAGAAGATGATGTTTTATTTAAACTCAACCCTGTAAAGCTTTTGAACATGCAGCATTATCGTGTATGAAATGTGAGGCATCACTTTCAAGGTACCTCCAGCTGACATATATTACAACCACCATACTGCCTAACGTAAATGGTAATATAACAAATTCCCTCAAAGGTACAGTATAGTAGGCTCTCAAGTACAGATCTCGCCGCGCTCTGAATCATTGAACTCTCAGCCTTATCACTACTGAGCTTGCTTCAGCACTACTTCATGGCATATGAAGAACAGGAATAATCTTTCTCAGTAACCCTAGTCCATGCATGGCCTTTATTAGAACTTAAGCAGGCAAATAAAGATAGGGATATGCTTTGCTGAACTGGGATCACTTATGGTCTTTGTGCGGTGAAGAATGATAACAGAAGAGAAGGTGAAACTGTTTTAGCTCTTTTTGTTCTCCTTTAGCTGACTGAAAAGAGGTAAGAGCGCCTTGCAGTCCTGTAGTTTCCTGGCTCTCACTCAGGTGGGTAGATGAGAAAGAATCCACTAAGACTAAATTTCTCCCTGACTGCTAGCAGCCAGGAGCCCACAGCAAAGAAAGTGCCCTGTGAGAGATCTTGTAATCCTGCAGTGCCGTATGCCTGCCTTTGTCTCTCCTCATTTAATTAAATGCATTCCTGTCATCTACATCCTAGGAAAAGATAGATAGAGCTGACGAGGCTGGAAGTATCATTTATGTTAACTATCACTCGTAAAAACAATGGAGATCTTGACCTCACTAGCCTAGACGTTATTGTTTCTTATCATGTATAAGCACGTAGTGGAGAAACAGTTTTTCCTTCCAAGTATGTTTAAGGTCAACTTGGAAAGGAAGAAAGAAAGGTTTGAAGACAGAAAGTAGAAGTTTGTTTAGCATAAGCCTCCTGCTATTTATTTACATACCATATGTTTTCTCACACACATTCGCACCAGATGATTTTATTTGGATAGACAACTGAAACATCAAAAAAGTAACAACAGTTTTTGCACAGTGTGAGGCTTCTATTACAGCAGCTTGCCATCCACTGCGAAGTTCACTTCTCAGCTGAGCAGTTTTGAATGCAATAGAAAGAGAGAAAGCTGGCACTTAGTTTCATTGTCACAGTATTGAAAACCACCACAATTCATAACCATGCTCATTTTACTTCCTTTAAAATAGTTCCACAGCTTCCAATATCACAGTTTAGCTTAGTGGCCTGAAAAATACACTTGTGCAAATACTCTGTCTGCTGACTGTCCATAATAATTTCTGAACCCAGCCACCAACTGCCACCGGATTGCTTAGCTACAATGTCCGAAGTTTCTACCAAGTCTTGTGAAAACTGACAACAGTTTAGAGGAATGAAGCCCAGATTTGTGAGAGCAAAGCCCAGAGAACTGAGCATTTAGCTGTTCTGTACCCTAACCAGCCCCCCCGGGTACAAGGCATGTGTTACCCAAACCATCAGCATAACTCCGACACCAGCCACAAGGGACAACCACACACTGGCAGCAGCACATGGTGTTTGCCCCGCAAAAGTAGTAGGGAACACAGATGGAAGGGGAAAGAATTATCCTGTGAGGTACTGGGGGTATACAGTGGAGCCCAGGGTTATGAGAGGAGCCCTGTAGGAGGGGAGTTTAGAGATTTTAGATCACCTCTGGATTTGAGAAAGGCTTAAGAGTCATGAAGCTATAGGGGTTATGGGAAAATGAAAAAAAAAAAAAAAAAGAATCTATTAGCACATCTTTCCTCTCTCCTGCTTCCACTGCTGTTTCTCTGCAGACTGCGAGCAAAAGAGAGTTTTGTATCTGTGCCTGAGAATGGTGGGACTTTATGATACAGGCATAAAGACATTTGAATCCAAAAGGTTTGCGTTGTACCCAAAAGCATTCGGATTTATATTGTACCTATAGAAACGGATGGTTTCCTAGTTTCCAGATGTGCTTTCTACTTTGAAAATACTTGAAAGCAATGTTTGGTTGAGCATAACAAACAATGTGTTTATTAACAAGGAAGTATTTAAAAATCTTTGTGAGGGAAAGAAAAGTTGGGGGTTTTGTGTGCAGAAGGACAAGCTAGAGGGATGGAATGAAGTGACAGGGAAAGAAGGGAAGCTTTATACACTAGCATAATTAAACCATTAACAGCTTATGCTGAGGTCTAAATGGATACATGATTAATTTCATTTTCCTGAAGTGAGGCTCAGGTCTCCAAAAGATGTCAAAGCAAAGCTTTAGATACCCATTAAACCTACACAAAGAAATACTGCTTTGCAAATGTTTGCCACTCCAAGTTTCAATGCTGCTTGTCAGCTGAAAATTAACAACGTGCACAAAAATAATTGCTAAATCAGCATCTCTGGGACTTCCTAAACTCACATTTAACTGAACAACCTGATATTTTTTTTTTCCTTTTGCATATGTTACATACATTTATATGGGGGTTTTTTTGCATCATGTAGGAAGACCCTGACTAGTCCAAAACGTAACTGTACTGTGATCCAAATGCCTTAAGTACAATTTCCTAAATGAGAGATGTCTGTTCTGAGTGGCTAAGTGAATAAAATTTGGACTTGCTGTACTGGAAATGGAGGTTGCAATACTAGCGTTGCCAGAAATGAACATTATGCAACCAAAACTTTCTGTTTTGTAAGGTAAGAGAAATGAGATCTCTTCAATATGAAGGGCTCTAAGTGGACAGAGTAATCAATACCAGTCAGTGGCAGAGCTGAGAGGAGAACTCCTGTCCTCCCACTGGAGGACTCCCATCTACTGAGCCACAGGGATGACAGTAATAGCTGCTGTTATTGTTTCCAGAGATGTTGTTCTGTGTTTCTGATGAAAAAAATGTTTAGTGGAGGCTTGGAACAGTCTCAGGCTTCAATTCAACAACGTATCGACAAAAGTATTTTAGACTCGTCATTCTGCAACAAAGCAAAAAAAGAAATCCTTGTGTCCCACTGAAACTTAAGTTCAGAAGACCAGCCTGTACCCACACTATCACGTTAAGGAGAACAAAATTCTATCCAAATTCTCTTTGAAATAATGATGGTAATTTTGGGTACATCAACTAGCTGATTATGTAGGTTGAACTCTATAAATGTCATTAATGTGCACACTTGCATTAGGTGACTCAAAAGATCAGGATGATTCATAAATATTTCTTATTTCAGACACATTAAAAAAATGACACTTTCCAGCATGACACAGAAGTTTCCAAGCATTTGAGTCAAATGACCTATCATCTAACAATGCACTGTTGCATTTTGCAGGAAGTTAAAGTGCTTTAGAGACATTTGCATACTTATGGTAAAATCAGCGCACTGAGAAATGCTTTATATATTGGTTCAGTGGTGGTGATCAAATTAAGGTTTTTTTTAATATTTCTTTGGGAAGATTAACTTATTTTTTTCCTTTAGCAAGAACTAGCAATACTGCATTAATATAACAATATACATTCTACTGGTGTAAATAGAAATTCAGTTTATATTGTAGAAAAGTTGTACAATTTGTCCTAAGAATTTATTTCTTGGTCATGCAGACACATGCAAACGTGTATAAGATTACCAACCTGGGCAATTCCATTGTTTTCAGTAGCTCTGGTTAGGTATTTGCTTTCAGGTTTTCGGCTCAATGAGAAAACTTTATCAAAGTCTGAGTAATATAGTTAAATTAGTTTCATTCTCAAGTTGAGGTGTCTTTTCCATCCTGAAGTAGTAAAACTGTTGACGTATCAGGGAGCAGCGGCAGGACTGGGCTGTTCAGCAGGAAAGGATGAGCTGGGAGCTGAGGGTGACATACGTGGTACTGATACCAGCACAAGAGGATCAGAGAAGGGCTGGTGACTGCCATCAGGTTTGGCCACCCCACAGGGAATGCCAGATAAGCCATGGCGCCGAGTCAGCAGGGCAAGGTCAGGCCCTCCAAGGTGCAAGGCCAGGCACAGGCATACCCACAGCCTAGCTCAGGATGGACCGGATCCTGGGCTTATGTCCAAGCCAGGGACAGATGCCCCAGGTGAGGTGGCTAGCGCAGCTCTCTTCCGGGCCTCATCCCAGTTCACATGGCTGCCCCGGGTCAGAGCAGGTACAAGCAGCTGAACTGTGTGGAGCAGAACAGAAGACACAAGGGTCAACACTATGGTTGGCACAGCAACTAAATTAGTGCAACAGCTGGTAGCTCTCAAAGCGCACGAATTGCGTACGTAGGTTATAGCATGCAAATGTGTTGTCTCTTAAAGAACCTCTTTTAGTAAGGCCAACTATTACAGGCTATGCCTATGTTAGTAAGTAATGCAGCACCCTGGGGTACACCAGTAGAAGCAGCTGAAGCTCCTACATATCCTTTGTATGGAGGTCAGGAGATTTCCAACCAGATTTAGTCTGCTTTGCCATACTGCGCATTCCTACCCTGCGCACGGTTCTATTTTCCAGAGGACCACTCATACGTAGCACGGGGTACTCACAGACCCATTGGGATCTGTAGCATTTACGCTGCACACATGAAACAGGGCTGCTTGCTTGGTTTCCTCCAAAAAGAGTTTGGATCACCAAAGCTTCTTTGGGAACCTAGCCAAAGACAGAAAGAGGGAATGATGGGGGATTAGCGTCAAAACCACGCTACTGTATTTGACCAAAGTGCTAATAGTACTTTCTCTCCCCTCTCTCTTTCTGTCTTGCCAATTCCTTTCTGCTCAGCTCCTATAGAGTTCTGCAGCACTTTCATCTGAGATTTTTTTTCACAACTGGACCTACTGTTAAAAATCTTGAACTTGATATCTGTGCCCCTTTTGAGTTAGAAATTATTTGGGACATAAACTGCATTTTTGCTTTGTAGTTCTCACCACAGCTGTAACATTTAATTAAATGGTAATAATAAAGATCAATACATACTGAGTTCTTTGTAGCAAAAATGGTATGTTTCTTTTTTATTCTGCAGTGTCATTTTTAATATTAAAAATCATTTTGCTGTGAAAAAATTGTTATAGATAGGTGCCAAAAAAATCTTTTTAATCTTTGCTTTTTAGCTAAGAGCACAAAAAGAATTCTTTATTTAAAATCTGTTTTATAGAAGGTTTGAGTGTGTGCCTAATAAAATTCTTTCTGGACTGCTATCCTATGTGCTTAGTTTCAGATTGCAAAAAATTTTGTCCTGAAGTTATAAACCCTCTGAAATAGGGACATAAAAGAATATCTAACAGACCATTAACTATAGGGGTAGTATCAAGCGTAGCTTTAATGTCATACAGATCTCACCTTTTAGAAAGTTTCAGTACACAGTGATGTGAATTTTAAGTGTGGTAGTCAAATATTTCTAACACATATATTGTCAAACTTAAACAAAAGAAAAATCTTCTTATTTTTTCCCCCTACTTTGAGTGAAATAAAACCCCAAAATGCGAGAAATATATCTTGAAAATTATCATTGCATCTTTATTGGATGTTAGAGCTGAAAACCGAAATAAGGAAGGAAATACTGTTAAGGAAATACCATTAAGTATTACTAGTTCTGAACAATTTTAATTAAGATGTTGGATTTTTTTGAAACCTCAGAAGAAAATAAAGCCATCTGATTTTTGTCTTTGCCATGATAGAATGCTAAACTCATCTAGGACACAGACTCTTCTCCCTCTCTGAAGACCTCTTGTCTGGGTGAAGCACTCGGAAGTGAAAACCAAGAACACACAATACTAACTGCAGCTTTTCAATGAACCTTAGATCACCTGTAATCTCTGTCAAACTCCATTTTCCACTGCACTAAGTGAAGAAAAAAAGTGGTCACCATAAAAATGCCTTTAATATGGCAGTTTCAAGTATCATTAAGCTCTGTTCCGTCTGCTTAAAGAGAATGTGGCCATCTAATTGTTAAGAGCATTGCTACAGACCAAGCAGCCAACCACATAGATTTATCAAATGGAATCTGAAAGAAAATCAACCCTGGTGATGTTCTACTGCTGTTTGTTGAATTATTATGAATTCACTAAACAAATTCGTAACTTCCTCCTTTAGTGTTTAGTCCATACAGAGAAGATAAATAAGGAATTGAAAATCAGGGGGGTTTAACTGTCTATTCGTCATCTCTTGTTGACTCAATAATTTTATTAATGTTCCTTTAGGAACTTTTAAACCATAAGACTCTCTACAGCAGTAGGTAGGTGTCATATCATTTTACAGAAGAAGACAGAGGTGTGACAGTAATTTGTAGATGAAATGGCATATACAATGAGCAAGTTTAGATAAAGATCTGAGTGCTATCTACTGAACCTTGTTGTTCCCCTGTATGGTCTCCGTACTATGCTTTTTTACCTCTTCCTGTCCTTCTTCAGTCTTTTACTGTTCTATTCTTCACCTCTCTTTCACTTTAAGCTACCTATGTTTCTTCAAGTTGATGGAACATGAACACTTTTGAAAAGCCTGTGTTAGGAATTTTAAGTTTAGCATTGCCAACTTAAATAAAAGGAAAGGTCTTGGAAAAGATTCAGTATTGACTTTGTCAGCTGTCTCTACTGTACATTTATTTGTCTCTCTGTTACTTTATTATTACTTCTCTCCCCACTTAATTTGGCAAGGAGTAAGAAAGGCTTAGTGGAAAATGGCAAAAGGAGGCAAAAAACAAATGAAATTAAACGGATGTTCAAGAAACCCGAGATCAAGCATTCCTAATAAATATCCCTTAAGACATCATTTTTCCCAAAGACATCAAATGAACTGTCCCATTTTTTTTTCTTTTCCTGCATGTAGATCAGCATTTTAAGTAGATATCAGTAAAAGCTCCACATACTCCAAGTAGTATGAAATGTACTGTTAACGTATCCTGGTGTGCTGGCTGGAAATGTTTATAAGTTAATGAAATTGAACTGCTTTGCTTCAAAGATGAGCTGGTTTTGCCATTCTTGGCAAGGTCAGTAAGTCCAGATTTGAGTTTGAAGTGTTTAGCTTCAGCTTCTCTGAGTAAAGAGAGAGCCAAAAAGTTGAATGAGAACATTCAGGAAATGTATGTCCTTTTATATACATAATAATCAAAGGAGCAATTGAAGCAGTTAAAATATTTTTTTTTCCTAAAACATTTCACAAAATATAAGGGAAGAAATTTTTTATTTTTTTTAGAAAGTTCTGAGTAAAATAAACCAGTGAAACATCAAATGTAACTTTTTGGCAAAATGTTTAGTATAATTTAGATGTAAATCACAGGAAAACATTTTAGGTGAGGAACAGAAATATAGTCATAAGCACACTCTTTCAAATTAAGCTTTTTTATGAAAATAGTTAAAAGCTGTAAATCTAATAATATAATAGAATTACTTGGTATTAAAAACCTAAGCTTTCTGATGCAGCAAAGATCAGTTAAAGCAGGAACATACCCATAATTACTATAACTTCTGAATAATGTGTTTGTAAGTGTATATATATATGCACAAATATATTTATTTAAAAAAAATTAAAAAGCATAAATAGAGGCCTTTTGAGTGCTCATTTCTCGCTTAGTAATGATTAAGAATTTTGTTTCTTCAAGAGTGGTAGTTTATTCCTGGGAATATTTCATATCATATCACATAGCTCTGTTAAAACTCTAGTCTCCTAAATAAAATTGTGGTTTTATAATCCTTTTTAGAAGGAAACATTCTTCTTTATGAAATAAATGCTCTATATTTTGTCATGCAAGGTAAAAAAAAGCAGCTTTTAAGAGAACATTGAGTTCACCACATGTGTGGCACGTACCTGACTGTCTGTAAGGAAAGTTATAATGCGTAAGATTGTCATGTTATTTTGGCCACAGATTTCTTTGTGTACCAAGGCAGTACTGTTCTTCTGCTAAACTGCAGAAGAGTAGGTAGCTATACACCTCAAAGCATACATATTTGAACAGAGTACTTGAATTTGCAAAAGTATTCTTTGAATCAAATGCACACTGATCAAAATAATTAAAGAGGAATTATAAGCTAAAGTTAGCACTGGTGGGAAGATGCAGTCCTCCTTTGTGTACTTGTCATCTACATAAAGTGTAGGACTTGAATGTAGTTTTCTGATTTTAAAATGAATATTTAATTAAAATACTTTAGAAATATTTATGTTTAATGAGAAAACAATCTGCAGAAAGCGTACTCTTGGAAAGCTTTTGTGACATTCCAAACTTGATTCCTCATATGCAATTATTATGCACATATCATTGCTTTGGCAAATGACCTTTGCCATGACTTGTTTTATAATTGAGCAAGGTTATTGAATGCTGTAGATTTTTAGGTTTTTGTTGGGTTTTATTAGCAGTGGTTTCTGTGACAATATTATACATAAGGCACAAAGACTAATTGCTGACAGTAAAAGCCTCTGCAATTGTAACTGATGCTTTCTGCATTTTAAAATGTTAGGAAATGAGACATTTAAAAATATTTAAAATTTATTAGTGTTTCCTGAAATATGGTTGCTATGGATGGCAGCTCATCTTTTCCAGTAAATGTGAGAACTGTGATTGTGTCCAGCTTTTCTTTTCCAGCTGTCACTAGCAGAGTGTCATAATATTTAGAGATGCGCTCTATACCTGTCAGAGTTTGTTACAGTTCAGTGATGCATGATGAAGTGTGAGGGACATAGTCTTCCTACACTACTAACGGTATAAATGCAGTGATGATACTTCACAATGACTCCTTGTTCAAGGTCAATACAAAGAAACTCATCTGTAGTGTTCAACAATTCACTTACTAATTGTTGAGTTCTAGAATGCAAGGCCAAGTTCTTTAACATGTCTATAATTTCATGGAAATATTCCTGGGTATTTATGAGAAATACAACAAAATTTATAACAAGTGTATTTTTTCCCTATAGCTTCTCTTTCAGAATCAACTGATGATTTAATAATCTGAAATTATGTTTTTGTTCAAATCCTTTGAAATGGAATATGATAGCGTTAAGCTTTTACTACTGTACCTGAAGATGAGTCCTGCTGGTATGTGAAAATACAGCTGAAGGGGTACCTCTGACAGATACTTATTCTGGTAATTTTTATAACACCTTGGAAAAAATTAAAACTTGCTAGCTAAGGGATTATTATAAGCATATAAGAACAATATACAACTAACTCATTAGCCTTATTCTTCTGTTTTGCTAAAATATGCAATTTTAGGGCTTTAACACCTCAGGTGCTATTGGCTTATTTTGTGAGACCCATTTAAATACATGCAAAATGTGAGTTACTCCATTAGAATATTTGCATGTGCTACTTTTCCAGTTGCTAATTATCTAATAAAAATACTTGCTAATTTACAGATGTACTGTTACTGCGTTGTTGTCCTGAAACCTTTTTTTCTCCTGCACTCTTCCCTTGAAATCACAGGGCCATAAAGGAGTCATGACTAATTGCATTATTAATGGCATATGGAGGTGTTTAGATCCCTGGAAAGGGTTCTTTTTACTTATTTTTTAATATAAATAAATAAATACAAATATTTCAATATTCTGTTAAAGACCTACATGTCTTTATGTCAACCTTTTATTTAAAAAAAAAAAGCTCTTTAAATCATACAATAAAAAAAAATCTTTGACACAAAACTGTTTCAGGTAGAAAGTAATTTTGAAAATCTGAGAGAAAATTGTTTTGAAAAACATCTTTAAATCACAATAACAATGAAAGAGCTTTGTGTATTTTCTGAAGAGTATACATCTTTGACAAGATCTGATTAAATCATCTCAGTGGGCTGTGACTCATAACAGAGCAGCAGTAGCAGAATTCACCAGGCTCCTGGGTGGCATCTCTCCAAACCTGCAAATGAACCAGTACAGCACAGACACCCTGGTGCCACTGGGGCTGAGGTGGCTGAGATCCTCTGAGTGGGCTGTCTACTACTGTGCATTCTTCTAACTTCCAAGCATTTAACTCCATAGCATTTCCTGGGGCAGTGAGGGGTTCTGAGTCTCCTGATGTCTCTGTTCATCATTTGTCTTTTGTCTTGTGTTGCAAGATTTGAGAGGAAGATGTCATATTTTCTTGCTCTGTTTTGGAGTAGGGTTTTTTTGTTTGTTGATGTTTTTTTTTTAACTGTACTCAGTATAAAAGGGAAGGAGAAGTGGGACAAGACTGAAACATGATGTATAGTCTAGTACATTTGCGAGCTTAAAGAGTCTACCTGAGACTCACAAAGTCAGCAACTTGCTTGGTCAGTTTGTTTTCTGGGCACTCATGTGGGAGAAGAACAAGGAAATGGGCCTTTACTTACTACAACTTTCGGCTCCTCTTATATCACTTTAAGCTCCAGGGCAATGATGTATAGGAGATCAAGTCTTCAGCTTCCAACAAAGGGTCCTTTCACAGATTTGAGGGGAAAAATAGCATATATTTCTTGCATATGTCGCGGAAGGAAGCATGGATACCTACTGAGACCTGAAAAGGTAGTAAGATTGACTGGGTTTTTTTGTGTATTTTTGCTTTTGGTTGTAATGTAGGTTAGTTCACCTACACATCAACTGATGTTGACATCAGAAGTTTCTGAATAACTTAAAAGTATGCTATGGAGATTACAAAGATTAGTTCAAGGTATAAATTTTGCTGAAGAGCTAAACTGCTTTCAGCCCTGAAAACTTTACCCTTATCCTCAGCATTTCTCTTGCTTATTGAAAAGAACCCAATGTCCATGATGTATTTTGCTATTTGACATGAAAACACAGAACCCTGAAGGGCTGTATGGGTATGAACTGACAGTGTGAAATATTAGGCCTGAACCCTGAAGTCCTACAGTAAAGCTTACAAGCATTTAGAGAATACATCAATAGCGTATATGAGCTTACAAATTACTTTTATTATAATCCACTAATCTATTTACCATGTTTCTTCCTTTCCTTAAATATTTATCTGAAATATCTCTGCTGGATAATATTTTTTTTTTTTTTTTTATTAATTAAGGTTGGAAGTGACCTCAAGGATCATCTAGTCCAACCATCCCCCCACCACCTATTCCCCACTAAACCACGTCCCCAAGTACCATATCTAACCTTTGTCTGATGTTTGAAAAAAAGCTTACGTAGACAGGGACTGAAGATCTCAATAAAGTTAGGAGAATGAAGGTTAAGAGGTGATGTGATTAGAGTTTATCTCCTCTTCTGGGAGAAAATTACCAGATTTAAGGTGAGGTCTTAATGTAGCAGGAAATGGTATAGCATAATCCTATAAAGAGAAATATAACTTCTCAAATGTTTCAGGGATTCTCTATCACTAAATAAATGTTGTACGGTTGATTCATAAACTACTGGGGGCAATTCTTTAAAGTAAGTTACAGATCAAGTCAGACTGGATCATCATTACAGCTCCTTGGTGGGCCATTGGTTTGGTACTTATGTAGGCATTAGAATGTCACCCTCTCTGAAAGTATGCATCATTCTTCTTTTATGCACATGCTGATCTATTCTTGCATTTTCTTCGTTTATGGGATCTGATGTGTCTCATCATGAGGTAGGACAACTGCTGACAGGTCTGAATTACACTTGTCATAGCTTACTTGAAAATAATTGCAAGTGCCAAATAACTACAATTAGTTTGTACGTCTACTATTATATTTATAGTCAATACAAGTAAATATTTTTCTGTTGTTCTGCCTTATCGTGCCACATTATAACCTATTTTGCTTTAAACACTGCAAACTTCTGCAGTCATATTGCTAAGGAAAATATTGTAATCTATTAACACTAGATTGTCATTAGTTTGAGTTGATCTCCTTCTGGTAGTGAACTATGTACTGGCTGCCAGGTTATGTGTGGAACAATTTCATTTTCACTGGTGTAACATAAAATCCTGCCATGCAATGATAATTACTGAGACCTATATCCCATAAAATGTACTTTAATTTTTCCTCCCTCTACAGTGTTTAGAAGCAACTTAGACCTCTTGAGCACTTGGAGATTTACACTAAAATTATTGCCACCAAATTGTTTTTTTTAAGCATAGATTGCAAATCTTCGAAAGCATTTATTAAAATCTGTGTCATATGCTGCAATTAACTTGCCATTACTTGCAGCTGCCCTTTCCAGTGAAAAGATTAGAAGATGGGAATTTATAATCAGGAAACCTCAACACAGCTGTCAAAAAAGACTCGGGCTCAGTACAAGTAGTCTCAAGGGACAACTTGAAAGGCAGATTTGAACTGTGAACTTCTGTGTCAGAATTTTGATTGCCAACGACCCTCCTAGGTCACACAACAAGGATAATGAGTGCTACAGACTTAAATGCTCTTGGACAAAAGTTTATTATAACTGCATAGAGAAATAGCCCAAATATGTCATAGTAGATTCATGGTTATTACTGAAACAATGCATTAATGTTGGCAGTCACTTGAAATATGGTATGTATATAATAGTTTCATTTAGTATCACTTAAAGGTCTCTACTGCAAAGAGGCATGACCTGTCACTGATGTATGCTGCTAGACAAAATATGAGTTATCCCTTTCCTTTGACAAATTTCAGATCATTCAGCTACTCTACAAAATGAAGGGAAATGTAGGAAAAGTTATAAAGAACTTAATGCCCCACTTTGCTGAGTGGTTCTTATTCTAGAAATTCAAGTGATTGTCCCCAGAATAAGAAGCATCAGAAGAATATGTGCAATTTTTAGTTTCATTTAAACAAGTTACCCTTTACTTATAATGAAAAGAGAAAGTAGCTTTAAAGCTTCTTGTTTTTTAATGTTTTTGGGTGTTTTTTTTAATCATGGCCAAAGATATTTAATTTGAAATAACATTCTCAGATGTATACATAGTTTATTCCGAGAGTCTTAATTCAGAAAAGAAATACAGTATGCCAAAATAAATATATGATAAGAACATGTCTGTGCATGCCATAGAACTGACATGAACTAAAAGAAATTATTGCTTTCTTGAAGGAAAGCAAAAGTTGCCTTTTCTAGTCTCTGTCTGCTGTTACCTTTGGGAGGAATCAATGTTTATATTACTGTCGAGCTATTATGACACACTTTTCAAACTGACTTGCATGTCATGCCATGGTGGTTGGGAAGATAGTGGATGTCACCAGCCTTCAGTTGGAATATGGAAAACAAGATTAGTGCCTCCATAAAGTGCAGTAAATAACTTTGTCATTGTAGCCAAAGCTAGGAAGACTGTGAGTTTGTATCTTACCATGTGATAGCATCTGAAGTGACAGCAAGGTTTTCAAGATCTCTAGCACTGCAATTTTTAAATCACTGCAGAAATGAGATAAGAAAAGACTGTGAAAGTTTTGTGCAACTTTTGTTTTACATTTAAAAGAGCAAATGCAGTTAATCTGGTAATGAAATCTATCAAGTTTGAAATTTTATTTCTAAAATGTATTCAGAAGTGTAGTCCTATTGAGGAGACTGTATTGATTGTGTAATTCAGGATGGAACAAAACAATGAAAGAAGAGTTTAATAAGGTGGAACTGATTGGGTTGGACATTTGTATACCTCTGTGAGAATTGTTTAATTGTCCATGAGATTGAGTTGTTAAATAAGCAGACTAATATAAACTGAGTAGTGCAACACAGAGAACTAATAAGAGATCACAAAAATAATTTTGTTTCTAATATATAGTTCTTAATTATAGTGTTCTACACTCAATGCTGTATGCTTGAAAGCTTACATTTCATGTCTTTGTTGAAGGAAGCAAAAAAATGTTGTTTACCAATACCAGATTTTTTCTCAGGTACATACATTATGTACTTGACTTTGAAGACAAGCAAGAATTCATGGATTAATTGGAATGCTGGTTGACACTGTAGGTACACCTGAAACGTATAACAGAGAAAAGTTTAGGATGCATTTGTGATCTTACTTCACAAATACACAGAATGAGTGGCTGACTGATAGATGTCCAGGTCAGCAATGCAGACAGTATTGATTTCTCATTCAGGTATGATGCTCTCTTTCAGATGTAAATGCATCTGTTCTTTCTCATCCAGCTGTGCCAGTGGAAAAGGTTGTAGTCCTGTTACTAACCCCAGCTGCTAATCACTGTTGTCTGCTGAAGGTTATCGAGCTCTCAGCTGTTTACAATGAATTGCCAGGACTCACTTAGCCCCTTTCAATCAAAATGATCTGGGCTAGCAAAGACGTACTGTTTAAATCATTTAAGCTATCCTGGGGCTAACTATCTTTGGCAAAGAGGGTGACAACTGACTGCATTGACTGTTGCCACATCTGGGAAAAGATATGTGTCTGCAGCCTTTGATTTCTCTTTATTTGGTTACTCCATCCAAGTCAGTAACTCCTCAAGATGATCCTGAACAGCAGCTGACCGTTGTCCTGGGGGGAGAGTTTTCTTTAACTGTGTCGGCACTGACCAAGCTCGCATATACCAATGAGAATTTTGGCAGTGGGGTGGGGGTACAAGGGGATTCCACAAAATATTTCTGCAATGGTACATGTGTAGTCTGTATGTTGAAGGGGTGCAGGTTGTCGTTGTTTATCTGAAAAGATTGTACAGTAGCTGAACAAAAATCTAGGATTTTTGCTTTGCCTTCATTTGCTTACATGTAAATTGAATGAATCGAGGTTATAGAAATGAACATATTTCATTTATCTTGTTTCCAAGCCAGCTTCTGTGCTTTCTGCAGTCATTACAGAATTTGAGGTAAAAAGCAGGTTAAACATAAAAAGACTAGATCATTTTTACACATTAAGAGTTCATGATAGTTCTAGTAGTCTTGTGCGAGGGGAATCTGACTGAATTGTATATGGTGTGCACTTTAATTAGTCAGAGTCACTGCAGTGTAATTACGGAAAAACAGTACTACATATATTGCATGGATTGTGGCAGTCTAAATTTTAACTTGAGATACATCTCTCACATAGCACTGTGCCATCGCAACAAATAATGTCCCTAAAGCACCATTGAAAGTGGACATGGCAGACAAAGGTGGCAGTTGGGATCACTGACATGCTTATAATAAATTTAGTCAATGTAAGATTTTATTCTTCATTGTCCATGATCAGGCATGTATGGAGTACACAGAGTATGATACTGATTTCAGCCGAAGGTGATTTCTCCTTAGTGTGTACACATCCTGCAGAGCAAGGGTCAGATACATCCTTCATGGGCTTTTTCTTTTAGAAGGTGGAGCTGTCTTTATCCAAGCTGTACGCTTCTCTGAAAAAACTGTATTTGACAGTTATTAAATTAAGACTTCCTTCCCAAAAGGTGAAGTGGGCTTCAGTGAATCTTTTTTTTTTATGTTTTCAGAAGTCAGGAGGATGATTTTCAAATTCTGTTCCCTTCTTTCCGTTCTGATGCTCAAATCGGTGCAATCATAGGCTCATCTCATTTCTTAAACTTTCTCGTCCTTGTTTAATGTTTTTCTGTGAGTTGTGAATGTTTCATTAATCTCTCCTCTTGCCTTATATGTTTGCTGAAAAACAGTTGCCAGCACAGTTACTTCCAGTAGGTCTTTGGTTGATATTGTAATTTATAAACATTATATTTGGACCTGACCATTCCATTTAAGTTAGCTCAAATAAAGAATACTTGAGAGCACCATAAGAAAAAACCCAAACCAACAAAAACCACCAAACAAAATTGTTTCTTAAAAGGTTGTTTTCATATTTTTGGTTTGATTTGCTTTTTTTGGTGTGTGTTTTGTGGGTTTTGGTTTTTTTTGGTTTGTTTGTTTTTTGTTTTTTTTTTTCCAAATAGAAGAGCAACACAATCAAGCCAGCTCATTTAAATGGTAATGAAATGATTGTTTCCTAAGGACTTTTTCACACAGGAAATGCTTGTAACATTGTGAATTTATCTTTTTGCCATTTAGGCTGTATTAGCAGCAAGCTGTAAGATGTTTGTGAGAAAAAATGGCTGCAAAGTTATTCAGCATGAACTATTTAGGTAGTGGTTAGTCCTTCATTGAACAGCGAAGGGAAGCAAGCATAAAAGATAATGAACTTCAGCTGAAGTATCACTTGAACATTAAAAAAAGTATTCCCCTGGGACCAATGTTGACTAAATTTTACAAACGCAGATTTCTAAATTGCTGATCTGATGAAATGTTCTCTACTGCACTCTCTCATGGTGACCTGGATAAGATACTTTGAGAAGCTACACAGTATTTTGGATTTATGATAATTGACATGCGATATCTGCCATGAGTGACTTATTTTGTGTGAATTAACACAAATTTCTTCACAAGTGTCCCTTTGTAGACATACATACAGTATATGTAATTTGATTTCTGTTAATCATGAAAACAGCTGTTTCATCGAATCATCATCTTTTGAAATCTGCCAGCATTAACAAGCATGCAGTGATGAAAACACTCTCCAAGCAGAAACGCTGCAGGATTCTATGTTAACAAAAACACATCTGTGGTTTACACCAAGGAGGATCTGACTCATTATCATTAGTGTTTTACCAGTGCACTGTAAATGATAGTTTCTTCTTAGTGCTAACAGTGGACACAAGATGATTTAATGTGTTGGCATTTATGTTTGTTCACAATGAAGTTTAAGAGTCAGAATGGGATGGATTTAAATGTCTGTGATGTACTAGACAGACTGATAATGTGAGTTTGACACAGTATGAGATACTGGGGAAGCATCCTATTATGAGGAGTTCTGTCTGTAGCTGCTCTTTAGGATCTTTTTTGAATATGACAGGTTGTACTGTAGCTCATTCTGAAACCTAGGTATATCTCTCAACTGAATTACAGTACAAAGTTATAAAATAAAATTCATTGTATTAAAAATAATTATTTAAAATTAATTAAAAAAAAAGTGCAGAACAGCAAAGACTAGGGTTTAGTGTTCACTTCTATCTGCTTTTATAGCAGGCAAACACAAATAAGCAAAAAATCAGAACTGATTCCTTATCATAACAGGATTCAAGCAGTGTCACTAGGATTCAGAAAAGTCGAATGAAATGACAGCAACTCTTCCGCTATTAGAATGAGTCCATTAACTTATTAACATCAAGCATATGTTTTGCATAAATCAAATGAAATTGTGACTTAAAAACATTCACATGAATATCTCTGACAGAAAGGTATAGTAGAATATAAATAATTACATTCATAACACAATGTGATATTCAGGAAAGCCTTTTAAAGGGCAGACTTTTTTTTCCCCACTTTCCAGCTTTGGCTGCTGTCGCACATTCTCTGTGCTGCCCTACCTGTTTTTTTCATGTTGATTCTGGCTCTGGCTGTGGAAGGGCAAAATATTCTGCCTATACCAGGAGTGTGAGTAGTGTGCTGCACTGAATTTACTCTTCAAGAGAATGCTCTCTTTGTATTTTTCTTGGCAACCATTAAGAGACACACTTTAAAATACTGCCAGGGCTCTGAAGGATCCTTGCTATCCATCTTATCTGAGGGAAAAGTTGTCTGCTACCCTGGTCTTGATTTTCTCCAAGTGTAGTATGTTCCAAAAGTGCAAATTTCACCCTGCCTGGTGACATGTAGTGTTAATACAAGTCAAAGAAAATCAAAATATCTTAGTAATAGAATTTTACAGCAATATGGTAACAAAGTCTGCTGGGATATGCATTAAGATTTCTATAAGATTATGTATTGTCCCCTGTTAACAAATCTGAGAGTCTTTTGGCACACCATTCTGGAAAGAAAGTTGGTTGAAAGAGGAAAGAGAATACTATTTGTAATAGACAAGTGAAGTAGTCACTATTTTGTTTTGTGGAGTTATATCTAATTAGAGAGGAATCATCACGACCCTGAAGTCGTGACACTCCACCACTGTATTACTTCCAGGTACAGGTGCTTAAAAGCAAGAGACTCGTGTTGGAAGACCTCAAAAGTTTCAAAGAACATTATTCCAAAATTAAGAACCTCTGAATGTAGGTTGCTCAAGTTCCTACAAAATTCATGTCCTTTATATTTGTTATTTTTGTCTTTTGTTATCTGATCACAGATTTTGATTTTTTTTTCATGAAAAAGGCAAAAGTCATAATATTAATATCCTGCTTGCCAAATTTATCTCCAAATTTATCTCCAAAGTATTAGAGTACAAGATCCTCTTTGACTATAAAAAACAGTCAGATTGTTCTTAATGTGGGGGAAAATGTGCATTTTTAATTCTTAGGAAAAAAGGATACATTATATCTGAAATTTATGCACTCTTGAAAAAAAATCACTGCAACTGAAGTGTTAAATATGGAAAATTTTTACCTTAACAGTTAAAATTTGGTGAAATTATGAGCAATAAAAAAATATTTCCTTGTGATAAGAAGAATGGAGTGATCATATACAAGAGTTGCAAAGTTCAGGAAAAGTAGCTAGAGACTGTTAACTAAAGCTCACACCACATAAGATCATGACTTTATATGTTATACATGAAAATGGCTGAGCTGTTATTTTTTAATATATTTTGTTTTAACTTTATTTCCATTTGTGAAAGTAACAATAAAAATACCAGAATTAACAAAATTTTTGATTTGCAGATTTATAGAGTTACTTACCCTTGCATACAATTTTTATCCCCATTACGTTAATGAACTACATGTATTAGCTTCCTCAGTAATTTTTCTACAAAATTAATGAAATATTTTATATTTTCTGTTTATGAAACAATTGCTGATTATGTGTTATGAGAGGAGACAATGTCAAATTCTGATGCAGCCAAATAATGTAAGAAATCTGAATCAAATTTGTGGATACAGTGTGATACGGTTACTTTGTTCTAATACATGTAGACTCATACTCTTTTAAGATGGCTGAACATCCTTTGGGCTGATACTTGAAAATAATCAATATAAAGAATTAGAATAAGTGATTTAATCCCAGTAGGATATGAGATGAGGTAGACAAGAATATGGCGGCTACTCCGCTCTGAAAAGTTCCACAAAGGGCATAACATGAAGACTGAAGAGGTGGTTTATTGACTTGCAAATTTGTGTCAATACAGAATTCCTTGAAAGTACCACACCATCCTTCTACCTTCCTTAATGTGAGAGTCCATCAGCTCTTCCAGCCAGAAGGAATAACTTTGCCAAATTACACATTTACAAATCCTGCAGTGGGCTTTCTGGTAATTTGCCCACTATTCATTTTTCTTTCTGAATAGTCATTTTCTTTCCTTTTTTTCCAGCTCTGTACAGAATACTTTACTGTTATTAGAAATACTTCTTAAAGGCTTGTAAAGCATTTTGAAGAGCTTTAGTTTGAACATGAGCATGCTGTTCAGACTCAGAAGTAAAAGAGGGCTAAAACCAAAATATTCCAAGATCTCAGGAAATTGTAGCTTCTTCAAGAATGGATTCCATTCACAATAGTGGACTGACAGATGACATTCCAGGGTGAGATCATGGCATCTTCGCGTGCTAGCCCTGAAAGTAGTTTCTTTCTCTGTTCCTCTTGCTGCTGTTGAAATCTATGGTTATCTTCAGTCTAGTCTCACTGGGAAAAGACAAAGTTAGTGATCATTTATAAGATGGCTGTATGTGTAGTTGTTATGCCAGCTCTACTGTTGTGACCCATGTTTACTATATTACGTATTCATTTATAAGTGACGTCTGTCATGTCTGCCTGCCTGTGGCAGAAGCCTGCATTTCCGTGGTGTCCAGAGTTCATGATTTGAGTGGAAATCGCTGGGAATAGTTACTTCGCAGTGTATTTTTAAGGATGTTTGTGTTGATTGTCTAAGCAGTTAAGTTTATATGGTGTCTGCAAGTGAGAAACATTTTACTGACCAATATTGACATGGAGAACAAGAATGTTTCTCACCAGGAAGAAGAATCCTGCACCTTTTGTAAACATGTGAGGCATTAAGTGGGAACAAACTGCCCTCCGTGATCAACACCAGTTGTGCTGGACTGGTGCTGAGCAGGTAGGCCATGCTACCTGTTCAAAGCAATGTAGCTGTTGCGGTTCCTTGTTGTGGTAAATTACTTGGCCAGAAAATGCAGGCCTATTTAAAAAAAAAAACCAAAGCAAAAAAACCACAAGTGGTGGAATGCAGAGCAGAAGAACCTTGCCTTTTCATCCAAAACTGGAGACAGTGCTCCAGGTAACACAAGGCCTATGCTATGGGTTTTGGAATAGGAATACTTTACATAATACTTTACATTCTACTTCTGGTAGAATTTTCCTCAGTGTTCACTGTTTGTTGTAAATTTAAGAAGGCATAATAAAATTATGCAACATTTAGGAGTTGTACCCCAGCCAAAGTGGCTTACATTCATTTGAAACATCATCTGTCTCAGTAATTAGAATACTTACAGTTAACAGGGACCTGGCCCAAGCTGTTTGTTTTTGGACTATATTCTGTTTAAGCATCTGCCCTTGAGTTAATTTTTTAAAATTTCTCAGTATGCTCTAGCTGTGGTCTGCATATTTAATTTCTCTTGAATATTTTTCTACCACTGGTGAATGCACGACCATTTCAAACTAAAAAAAATCTTGGTATTTAGTGCGTAGATAGAATATAGAACTGTATTCTTTCACATTCTGAGCAATTCTTTCTTATTTATTTCATCCCACAACATTTACTTAAAAAAAAATTTAAGACCTTCAGGATGTGAATGAAAGAATTCCCATTTTCACCTTACTGTCTTTCCAGGGTAAAAAATAGTGCATAGAAAGACTAGAAATTATGTGACACCATAAACAATAAATATATTGTCATTTTAGAGTACAATCATTTCACTTTGGTTACAGTCTTTTAAAAGCATATTTTGGGAATAAGTTGATATATTTGCATAATGTTATCCTGTGAGTTACTGATACCTCCTTTTGATTTATGAGTGAAGAAGGGATGCACAAGTCCTGTTTTAGAATATTAAAATATTTAAGAACATTGAGATATTCACCATTTAAGAGATTTGTCAGGTTATCAGTTTCTCAAACTCAGAGTAACACGAAAATATTTACAGGCTTTTTTTTTTTTTTAATTCCACATGTTCAAAAAATCTACATTTTTAATATTAATTAGTAAATGGAGGGAAAATTCCCACTACCTTTTGGTTCCATTTTGGACCTTCTTTCTTTCTGCAGAGGTAAGAAGGAAAGGAGAAAATTGTTTAAAAACTAGAACATTGTTGATGTGTGTCAAGGAACTATTGACAGAAGTAGTAGAGGCAAAAATGGGGTCAAAAATTGACATTAAATACTTCATCTTTTACCATATATGATCTGTAATGACAGTATATTGTGTGCCTATATCTGCAGTTATGTGTATAAATTTATCATACAAGAAAGGCTTTTCTCTTTCCCCAAGTAAGTTATAAGATCGTATAGAGATTTAGAAATATAAGAATTTTATATGCCTGACTTTTCACTCAGATATCTCAAAGTACTACATGAAAATGAGGACTATCATTCCAGTTTAACAACTGGAGAAAATATATAAGATCTGGGCTGTTAAATAACACACTGCAGTTCACAGGTTAAGTCTGGGCAGAGGTGGGAGAACATTGCTTCTCTTCTTTCCAATCTACTGTCAGCTCTGACAAATACCAGCCGTAGTGTATTCCTGTCATCAGGTCATTGCTAATGACATTTGAAACGCAGATGTTAAACGAAAGCATGAAAAATGTTTAATAGTTGTTTTGTGAGGACAAAGTTATACATAAAACCACTTTGTACTTTTTATTGAAACAATTCAGCTATTAAAGCATATTTAACAAATCCATTTTTTTTGATGCGTGGTAGGCCATAATTACCATCAACTTTTATTATCTTTGGCAAATGATCATTGCTTTTCTCTGAATGACTTCACCTAGACAGATTTTTCCATTTCATGCAACACAAAAAGCAGTTCATTTGTTCCTATCACAGTGCTTGCATTCAATCAACCATATTAAATCACAGAATCATAGACTACCCCGAATTGGAAGGGACCCATAAGGATCATCGAGTCTCGATTAGGCAGTGACCTATTAACAAGATGGTTCAAAGGCTTAGAGATACATGTGTTTGGATTTCCATCGACTTCCACTATCCTAGAAGTTAAACTCAGTCTTTTATAGCTCCTAGAAATCATCTTGGAACAATGATTTTAATTCATCATTGGTTAGTAAGCAAGTAGTATGTAGAAAATCTGTATAATTGAGTATCCTTAAACCAAATGGAGTTACTGTCCCCATACTAAGGAATCCTTAGCTAATCATATTTTAGGTCCAGTCATGAAGCTTTGATTTACTAGTTCGTATACTTCTAACAGAACTGAGTGAATATTGTGAAATGCTTACATTAGCATTTTCACAAAACATCATCTTTTACCTAAGAAAAAAAAATGAATTTATGTTTCAATTTTATTGATATCATGTTAGACCACTTTGCCTTCCTTATACGGAGATGACTGCAAAGAAAGAAATTTTAGACTAAATGAATATATTTCTAGCATACTTAAAGATGTTATAGTTCGTCTTTGTGATCAAACCAAAGATGAACATTTGCTTTGTGTTTTTGCTTGATGTTTATTTTCCCAGGAATGAAGTAAGAATATTTTTTGTGTGCTTTTGATTTACATTACTTATTCACTACAATTATATTGACGATGTGTTATAAATTGTCTAGTTACATATAGTGTTTCCTGCTATGTGACTGTTCTAGAAGCCCGTTGTTTCCTATTGGGTTTATTTAATTTCAAAATAGGTAAAATCATCTGTCGTCTTATAGAGGATTTATTTTGTCGTTCAGTGTAAAGCTGGATGTACAGACTTTCCAGAGTGAGAAGTGTGCTCCTTCCACTAGGAATGGTGTAGGCTCACAAGGTAATTGATCAGCAGTTTTCCTCTAGAACCTTAGCTGTGCTGATGTACTTCCTGTTTTTGTGAAGTTGGGTTGTAATTCTTCCCTCGGTGATTATCATATCTCATCATAGTTTTGCTTGATTTTGCTTGCAGAGAATTGTGGCTTCATTTGTATGTGTTGTGCTTGTCTTTTTCAGACATAACCAAATGATGTGTGTATAAAAAAAGTTTGTTCCAAGTATTTTATGTGGCTTAGTATTTAATAACTTTAGATTTTGCTATAAACATAACCCCTCCCCGATACAATCAGGGTTAATAGGCTTTTTTATTTTTTTTATTAGTAAGATTCTTTTTTAAGTTTCTGTTTTCATAATTGTGTGTTTGAAAGATATGAAGATAAATGTGCTACAGAGAACTTGGAATTGTCAGTAATTTCTATTTTGTGACAGAATAAAAAAGCAGTTCGATGGAGTAATTTTCCCTGTAATTCACAATCATAATAATGAAAACCAGAAGGTGTTGACCTTGAGTAGGAAGGAAGAGAAAGAGAAGTATGAACTGAACATGTAAAATAGTGGCTCTGGAGACTAGAAGCCAGAAATCTTAAGAGTTCTCCTTCAGTGAAGGAGACAACTCTGTCAATGTTGTCTCGGTATGTGTGGTCAAAGGTGTTGTTCTGACAATACCGTTTCTTCCATGAGTCAGACAATATAACTTAGCATTAGTGAAAATTGTTTTTAATAGTTTTCATACCAGAGTTCCCTAAGGGAATTTTTTTTTCTGTTTTATTTTCCTGCATTTTTTTAGCTTTAATTGGATAGCATAGCTCTCCAAGTTTCAAGCTGTATCTCCTGCAGAGCTTTTATACCTGCTAATGATGGATACTCAAGCTGTTTGTTTTGTTTAGGCCAGAGAGATTTGAAAAGCAACCTTTCACTGTACAAGTCATTATTTCACATGAAAAAAAAAAAGAGTACAGTTTTCTTAAGCTATCACTTCTAAGAAAATAATATATGTTCTTTTTCTGCCCTTGGCAAATCTCTCTGAAAAAGTCAGAAGCTTTAAGAGGAGTCTTCATTGCCCTTTACAGATTTCTTCCAAGAACGGGATTTCTCTCCCTCTTTCACTAAAAGGGCAACAAAAGAACCAAAACACCTTCCAAAAAGACTTGTTGGAGATCAGAAATGGCTCTTTTCATCTGCTCACAAATATATTTCATACAATCGCTACTGTATGTTTCATATAACCTAGTAAGATTTACAATGGAAGTAACACCATCACCAATTCATCAGAAGCGTGCCTTGTGTCTCTATAATAGTACCTCACTACAATCTTACAGTTTATTTTTGAGATTTTCTTCTTTCCTGAGAAGTGGTGCATAACAGCTAGAGCCATGCAGAATATCTGATAGATTTCCAGTCTCAGTCAGATGTTATACTGTCCCCTCAGTTCAGTAAGAGTGAGATTATCAACGCACTTTTTGCATTCCTGTCATCTGAAATGAGGAAATTATTTGAATGTGGACTTCTTTTGCAAATTCTTTGAGTCCCTTGCCCCCACGAGGCTGAAGCGTGATATTTTACTGCTTTATGTATCATCATGCAGTGGGTCAGACTTCCTGATGCAGAGCAGACTTTGTCAGGTCAGACCTATGTTTAGTGTTTCTGCAGTCTGAAATTCCTCTGTCCACAAAGATGGCTTCAGTAATGTATGTGGAATATGCACAAGAGAAGTAAAGATTACCTTTCTTTGAAGCAAATTGGGATATTTTTGGGATGTGATAGGTATTTGGGATGTGATGCAGCGACATCCATTTCATTCGAAGCATATGTGTATCTGGTACATGTGAGTTTCAGCATTTGTTTGCAGTGGTCTAGGGGACTTCTGGGGGGACATAAGCCTTGATTGTTATTGCAGTCTCAGCTAGTGTCGTTGGAGGATATGACTGCCTCAACTCCTGCACAGTTCCTAAGACATTAAGTACTGTGGAAGATGTACATTAAGTACTCAGAAGATGCAAGGACTAAAGGCAATGAGAATAATGACAAAATATTTATGAATATGCTGGCCCATCCTGCGTGCTTTTTTTTAAATGTAGCTTCAGCTCTGTGTTGAAAAATAAGTATTTTCCTTTCAAAAGCCTGAATATCACACACCTACTCTTCTTCTACCCTCCCATAGGAAAAAACAACAATGCAGCCATCTACCTACAAAATGCAGGGCTGGAAACTAGGAACAACAGAGCACCAGTCTCTCTGCTGTTCACTATCCTTGAAGCTTGATCTTGAAACTTGGACTCATTCAGACCATTGCACAGTCAGACCATCTGCCTTCCCTTACCCGTGTGCAGAATCACAGTGTCTAAAGCATCCTAACTGGAGATGCACTTCTACAGCTAGCACAAGGAGGTGATTGGAGAAGTCCGTGGAGATCTCTATGTTCACTAGGTAGGCTCCCTTACAGAGAAATAGCTCCACTTTCCAGACCTGTGTTCCCTGTCTCATTACCAGCTTGTTCCCAGCTCACTAGGCCGCAACTGGTTTATAGCTCATGCTTGTATGGAGTCCAGACCTCCTCCTTTTTCATCTTTGACTTATTACAGTTTGCCCCATGGCCTTTCACCATTTTTTTCTTCCCTAGTAATTTCTTCCCTCAGTCCCTCAGGTAAGTACTGCCCACCTGTGACGTTTGTACTTTTAGATCCTTCTTTCTCTTGTTTTCCCAAATAGCTGAGTTTGCTTTCTTCCTTTCGGCGTCTTTTCCTATGGATGGATATTCTCCAGCTTCTACTTTTCTCTCAGCAAAGTTACTCATCAGCTGTTGTTAGTTTGTCTCTCTCATGTTCCACTGACATAGTTTGGTCAGCAATATGGGGACAGCTTTTTCTCACTGTCATTTTTCTTTTTTTCATTCCTACTGTGTGGGCCCAAATTTTGCAATAATTTAATTATTTTAAAGACAGAATGAATAGCAGGATCTAGTAGTAATTTAACTCCTAAACAGTCAGTGCAGTGGTGAGCTCGCATGCTAGCTTATCCCATGGTAATTTCTCAGTCTAGAAAGCAGCATCTTCTCATATCAGCCACATATCTCTGATCCTAATAAGGTTTGTGGGATTAAGCTACTGACTTTAAGAAAGTTAAAAGAGCAGACCTGAAATTCGTTACTTTAGTACCGCCAATAGAATTGCACTTTCACAGTTTGCACCATTTGGTGTTGTGAACGACATGCTGTGTTAGGCACAAGTCAATATTGGAAACAATAACGTATCGGCAAAAATTCATCCATCTTCCCTTGGGTGGCATTGGGTAGTCCTGTAGTTCTTTTGTTAGTAATGGATCTTCATAAGTGGATCTGGTCTTCAGATTCCCAAAGGAAGATTTTTTCCCCCGTGCCCGCTTATCCAGATGATGTCTGAGACTTTGAGGAGCTTTGTCATTGTCTGGCTTGTAACTAAAGGACGTGCTCTTGGCTGTGGTCCAAGATAATTCATTCAGTTGCTTGACGTCCTGTAGCCTGAGGATAAGAAGAAGGTGACTCCACCAAATAATGAAGACTCTAGTCTTATTGACCGGATGGCAATTCTGTACAATAATAAAATAAAATAATTAATGTATTTTAATTATAGTCCTCTTTAAAATCCTTTGCCTTAGCATATTTTTCCAATAATGCTCAACTGAAAGAGCAAACCCAGAAAATATACAGATGCAACTTCGTTAATAATTCATATATACACTTTAAATGCAGTTTGGAAAAGCTACAAAATACAGGAAGTACTGAGCATGTTTGGTTTTCACCCCATCTTTTAAACAACCTGGTTATATTACGTTTCAAAGAATTTTTTTGCTGTTGTATTGCTTTCAGGATAATGAAGGCATTTGAGACCACCATTGCTTATCTGCAGATTACATTGAAAACTGTTGATTTCTTTTAATGGTAACTAACTTAAGACCATGAGTAGAAGTAGCAAAGAATTTGAAAAATATGAGAAGATATCTTCCCTGAGTTTGTGATAGCAATGTATATTTCTATACAGAAGAGATTTTAAGAAACCTTAGTATTTGGCATTTCATTTCATTTCATAAATCAGAAAGCAAGTAATTCTAGACTTCCATTCTTTTCCTTCCAAAATTGAGAAAATAAATGTAAATGATTTAAAAGCAATTAGTTGCATGCATATTGTCCTGGCAAACCATTCTATTCCTCTCTAGTATGTAAATTTTGAGACAAGCTTGACTCATCTGACTCATTGATGTGAAGCAGGGGAAAACCAAGGCTGCCGTTCTAAACTGATGTAGGTTGTTTTCCATTCTAATTTTATTGTTATAGAAAAATAAGACAATTTCAAAATCAGTTTGAGTCAATTACAGTGTAATAGCATCCTAAAATGATATTATTATTTATTCATGCTTAGTTAAATATAACTGTAACATGAAATAAATGATTATCTATTTTCGATATAATTTCATAATAAGGCCTTTGAAGGTCGTTTGAACTACTGCACTAATTAATGTTTTATTTCCAGCCTTCCTTAATTATTCTTGCCAGATGGTCCTTTATTTATGTTATTGCTTGGAGTTTCCAGCTGAGGTTGTTTGATTGTTGAAGAAAAATATGTGATGGCACCATAAGATAACTGTAATTGAATTGTTAGGTATGTTAGAACATTCAAGCCTTCTGTCCCTGCTTTAGTCACATCTGGGAAATAAGTTTGTTAACAAAGTGCTTTGGCACCTCATCGAATACTTGATGTGATATATGAAAATGTTTAAAGCAAACTCAATTAACATAAAAGCCTTTAGAAAAGAGAACTCTGGTAGCTTCTTATTCATTTATGAATTACAAAATCTTCTGGGTAAAATGCACAAATGGGTAAATTACCAGGTGGCTGGTTTTGTTTTGACTTTTGTTTGGTGTTAGAATCTGACTCACTTTTCTTATATCTAGACAGTATTGTTTTTGTGTAAAGGGTATCTACACTGGGTGAAATAATGTGCTAAAAGCATAGCAACGCTCCTATTATTTGGATATTTTGTGACTACCTTTTTATAAATACTGTCATGGGAATGCTAGTCTCTAGGAATTAAATTACACACTGGGAGGTAGCAGATTTGGGAACAGGAATGTAAAGACTGGCATTTACAGAAAACCAGCAGTTTTGTTTTTACCATCATTGGTTGTACAATGCTAGTGAATAAGTACCTCACTTGTTCTTGAAAGTTCCATGGTGTCGAGTTCTATATAGCAAAATATAAGCATGCATGTTCTGAAGAATAAGAGGAAAGAAGAGGAAAAATGGTACATGATAGTACACGAATGCATGGTTTTGTTCCAACAGGGTAAATAACAGATTTTTTCCATCTCTTCTCTCACTTTTCAAACCATTGTTTGCTTCATTTTTTTATGATCATTGTAAGAAGCGGTTTTGGGAAATGGAGATGAATTTAAAGCCCTGAAACCAATATGGAAGATAATGTTGAATATGTTTTACAGATATGTATGTCAGGGGTACCTGGAAAGAAAGAACTGAGGTGTTTGTGTAGGAAATTGGTTAATGAATGAACAAGAAAGGTATTGATGCAAAGGCTCAAAACCAGAAAAAAAATTGTCTCATCTAGAAAACAGAGAGATGTATTTTTTGTCTCACTAATAGCTGTGTACTGCAAGAGACAGGTAAAATCTACTCTGAAATATAAAGGTAAACCAACTACAAATTACAAGTTATAAGAAAAAGCTTATCGTAAGAATGGATAATAAGAGCTTTTTGAATAAGACTGATCCTACAGAAGATAGATTTTCTCTGTTTTTTCTTGTGTTTTGATTTTATTAGCAGAACAGAAAATGCTCTGGATTAAAATTATCATTTCAGTTGTGGAAATGGGCTCCCAGTGTTGACAATATGGATGTGCTATGCAAAGTGTCACCAGGCTATCGCAGCATTTAGTAATATTGGTAAAGTTTTGTGTGGTCTTTTTCTATTGGAGTACATGTTTAACAGCAAAATATATTTCCTTGGCAAGTCCTCCTTTGTTTGCCACATGTAGTTTTCCTGAGCTATAGATGGAGTCTGGGTACTCCGCGAAATACTCTCTCCCTCGGCCGGTATCGGAGATGTGTGTTCTTGGCTTGTGAGTACTCTGAATGTAAAACTCTCCTCAGATGTTACAGAAGATGGGAAGCAGCTGCTGTCTTTCAGAGCACAAATGTAGGGCTTTCAATGCACACTCTGTCTGCCGTGGAGCAGGACGGAGTCCATACAATGGAGCCCATCACACAATACAGATGTATCAAATTAAGGCTCTACCCGATTGGTTTTTGCTACTTCCTGTGCAATTCAAGCTCTTTGTGATTTGTTAACTCGTTCGGCTGTAAAAACATTATAAATATGCATTATCTGAATTGCTGCTCTGAAAAATGGGACCCTGGAGCTGGTGGCAACATCTCTGCAGCAGTGGTGGAATGAGTGAGCACTTCTGTCAGCTGCAGGAGATCTCCCCATTCATATTTAAATCTAGTCCTTGTGCCAAAACAGAAATGCAGACTGTTCCTGTGCTCATCTTCTGCCCTGTTAAGTAGGCTGTCTCTGAACCACAGACAAAAGAGAAGTGGATTTCTTTAACAACCAGTTAAAGGGACCAGAAACTGCTTTTAGCCACTGGTTGCCCAAATAAGCAAAATAGATAAAAGAAACAAGAATACCAGAGTGATATCACCTTAGTATTTTTAAACTCTTTTCAGTTTAAACTTTCTTCATTTTACCAGTTCATCATTTGTCTGCCTTCCACTTCTGTCCCTCATTATACAAACCAAATTTCCCCAACAATATTGCCAGATATCTTTAAATAAAAATTTTAGGACAGTGTATGAACTTCCTTCGCTCCTCTTCCCTCCCTCTATTTGGTGCTGCAAAATAATAAATCAAGGCCAATGCCACGGACTTCCATAGCTACCTTGTCATCAGTATACTTAATTCTGCTGCTTTGTAGACAGCATCTTTTCCAAAGTCTCAGAAGAGATTCTGCATTTCGCCATTTCCATTTGGTGCAGCAGGAAGGAGGGTGGCCAGCTGGGAAGAGAGACAAGTCATAACAGAAGTCAGCTGACCTCTGACTTCAGTATCTGTGTGAGTGGGAGGTTGGTCCTGGATCGCCTCTTATGGCAGCAGGATATCCCAGTGTGAAATGCCAGCATGAAATTACTAATTATCATGCTTTTTAACTTCAGGATACGCTACTAACTTTATATTTTAGTAAAGTCACCGTAGTATTACAGACGTGTGTTCGGAAAGAGGTATTATCTTGCTATTGTGTCACTAAATTGTATCAGAGTAATTTAAGAGTCTTTTGTATCACTTATTTTAATACTCCTGCCTTTTACAGGGATTTATAAAATTCCTGTGCAGAAAAAAAGAAATCCCCAAGCGAAAGGTTAAGTGGGTTTTTTAACCTTATTGTGTAAACCTCTAAATTCTTTGACGTTACGTATGGTTTTTCATAGTGTAAAAGATCAATATTACTGTTTCTTCTTGCCCACAATGCAAGATGTATTACCCAAGATACATGACATGCTAACCAACCAAAGCACCCACTGAGATTTGTTGGTGGTGTTGGGTTACAGCTGTTTTTTCCTGGAGGCTAAAATTGCCCAAATCTTGGCTCTCACTCTGCTGTTTTTTCTCTCATTATATATTTAAGAGGGTCAAATCATTCATCATTTTCAATTACTGGGATATAATTCACTGCATGCAATGTGAGCTACAGACCAGATGCCTGGAAAATTCCTGCACTGACCAATAATCTTAGGTCCCAGTACACATTCTGTTTTTAATACAGCAGTAACATGTTTGTTTCCTATTGAATTATTTGCAGAAGATGCATACCCAATCAAAGCTTGGCCAGACAGGTGGTTATCAGAATGGGACACAATCAGGGAGACTCAGAGCAATATAAACATTCTCAGCTCTGTTCCTTTTAACAGCCTATAAAATGCCAATAACATTTAAAAGGAATAACTTGATTTTATTAGAGAGCAGGATCTGTCATGGGAACTTGCAGCTCCAAGGCGTTTAAATGAATGTCTCTTAGTGAACGGGAAGTCCTGCCCTCTAGTACAACTACAGGTACTAGAAAATATGTGCTTTCATTTTATAAGTCTTTCAGCTTGTTTGTAGTCTCTTCTACCATTGTTGCGTAAAATCCTTTATTCTTCATGGTGTCATACGGTAAATTCGTCTGAGCTAAGGTACAGACATCACAGTAAAATAAAAACAAAATTCCAAATAATCTCTGCATAAACAACTCATTCTAGTTTTGAATTTTTTGTTTTAACTTACTGCAGCATACCAACCTTCATACATTTCATGCCAGTTCTTAAATCATGCCAACAAATACAAGGTACTAAAGGAATTTAAAGACTGGGAGTTTCCTGAGTCAGTGATATGTCAGTATCTGGGATTCCTGAGTGGTCAACGCTCACAGCGTTTGGTTCGTTTAAATATGAAACTGCACCGTTAAGCTGGTTTGTGTTCAACACAGCTTTTAAACTGAAGAGTTTTTGAAAAGCTAAGAAAAAAGAAACAAGTGGAAACAAACTGGAAGTTGGTCTATCAAATAAGAGTGTGACAGTGTGGAAGCCCACACCAGTCGTTCAGCTCAGTGCACCAGTGTTCTAGTTTAGCCCAGTTTTCAGGAGACGTAGTGTCAGAGCTGAATTTTAAGGACTGATAGGAAGGCTGCCAATGGCCTGCATTTTTGGGTAGCCTAAGGGAGTGTGTTTGAGAAGGTACAAATGAGAAGGTCTTCTAGTTTCAGAAGGCAGCATTAATAATTCAGAAGCCGTAATGATAGCATATGAGAAAGTGCTACATAGGAAAGAATAAATTGCAAAGAATTTTGAAATTGAAGACAAGTCACAGGTATTTGATATGATGGGGAAACCGAGGAGCCAGTGAAAGGACGTTAAGCAAGGGATGATGTGATCATAGTGACGGCAAGATAATGATCTCTCTAGAAATGCTGTGACGAGCCATAAGTGGGTCAGGATTGCATTTGTCAAGGCTAGTGAGAGGGCTGCAGTGGTCGAGGTAAAAGCCAATGACCACATAAGTGAGAAACAGAAGTGTGAGAGTTATTAAATATGTTCACACTGCTACGTGGTTGCATTTTAATCTGTGTTGTTGGTATTTGCAAAGCCAGAACTTGGATGAACTAATCCTTCCAGTCCTTTTTAACCATAGTTTTTTGAAATAATGAAATTGTCAATTTTTTTGTTGTTCTTTGGCAGTCCTAGAAATGGAGAAAAAACTTATTTGGGTCAACCCAAGTGATTCTCTAGGGTTCTCAAGTCTATAAAATATCTGGGGAAATTAAATGCCAAGTTTAACATGACATGTACTTTTAATAAAAGCAAAGAACATTTGGAAATGAAAAATTAGAATCATAGACTTTGATGCCATTCACAGTCGAGAGGAGGAGGAACTTTCATCCAAATTCTGTGCCTTGTTCAATTTTTAGGGCATTTATGTATGTGTAAGATAGAAAACCACAATTAGAATTATTCCTTTGTCTTGTCTGGAGCAGAGAGCCAGAAATAAAACTTTGTTTCTTAATAGAGCACTTCAATTGCTAAGTTAGAGCAGTCAGGAGAATCACACCCTCTGAGTCTGTCTTGATGTTTCTCATTGGGGGTAAACATTAATTTGACCAAATAGCAGGAATGGATGACCACTGCCCTCATCAGTTGGGGGAGATGCTAGGTTCCATTTTTTTTTCTCCAAAGAATAAATTAATTATAGATATGAATTGGAATGACTTAAAGACCAGAGACCTGAGGAAATCTCAGGCTAGCCCAAATATAAACCAAAATATTTTCAAAACGTAATGGGGAAAGTAGGAAGGCTTTGTATCAGCAGGTTTTTTGTGGGTGGGTTGTTTTTTTTTTTGTTTGTGTTTTGGTTTTTTTGTTTGTTTGGTTTGGGTTTTTTGTGGTTTTTTTTAATTATTATTATTTTTTTTAACTTTATAGTTGGTGGTGACTGAGAGGCTCCTCTAGAAGTTCATGTAGAACAGGAGTTGGATTCAGATGTTTTGACTTGCCCTGGAGAGAATTTTGCCTTTTTCTGTAGACCATAAAGGAAACCCAATCTTAGATGCCCAAAGCTGTATGGTTCAAGTGTCTACACTGTTTCCCAGTCTTACCCTGAATCAGCTATAAATGACTCACTAATTCTTTATGGACTGTTTTGTTCTCTAGCATGTAATCAATATAAATTGTCTCAACCTCCCTCCTTCTATGCAGAGACCACGTGGGAGAAATAATCCCAGAATTTCCTGGAGAAAATCCCATGTTAAGACAAATGTGTCTTCTTTGTTTCTCAGACAGTAATACAACATTGACATTTTCCATGACTACAGGTATTCTGTTCACCACAATGGTCACTGGACACCTAAAAACTAAAAACAGTGTTTCAGGATGTGTGTTAATATAATTACAATAAAAGGGAATATTTGGAACACCTGTAATATTTGAAATATATATGGTTTTTAAAAGAAGGTTCTATGTTAAATAGAACATAAACAAACATGAATAAGCCTGATGTAGTTAGCTGCCATATGCGAAGAAAATTCAATTAAACAGAAATTGAAGAACTTGAGATACTTTTGAACATGACAGTATGTCATGTGACATTTTGGCTCAATATCTAGTTTCCAGTTGTCAGATAAAGACGATTATTTGCAGACAGCCCTTGTTCCCTCTGGCCTGTATTAATTCTGTCATACGAGAGTGGTGCTTTGACTTTACTTAAAGTAAACTATGTGTGGAACAGCACAGCCTTTCCCTTCTCACTGCAGACTCTGCACGGTTTTTTCTGTCACAGCTGCACGAGAAAAAAACGTATTTCCAAATGTCTGGAGGAAATATGATGATGTAAATGGTATCAGAACTGAATAGTGATGACTTAGGAAAAAGGAAGTCATATTCAATTCAAATAGTGAAGTATGATATTAAAAAAAAACACAACCAAATCCTCATTTTCAGTTACTTAGTCCATACCTTTCCCGATAGTCATTCTGCCTTTTGTCCCTACTCAGTGACAGATTGTGTAGTTTACAAAAAACATCAGTTCTTTGTGTTAATGTCTGTAATAGTGAAATGAACTCAAGATAACCCTGCTCTAATGTTTAGACAAACTGTTACAGGTAACCTGAGATCTGATTGACCAAATAAAGAAATACTAAAGCAAATGTAAAATCAATTTCCAAACCTTTCCTTGTCTTCAGTATCAGGGATTTCTGATTAATCTTAAATAGCGATGGAAGTGCCATCACTTGATGAAAATCATATCCAATATATAAAATACTTTTGCGCTATTATTTCAAAGTTTTGGAAGCATGCATTAAGTACTGACACTTCTAAGAATAGTTCCCTTTAAAAAAGAATAGTGTAAGTTTCCCATTTAAACAAAAATGAGGAATGATACAATTACATTTGCTATGAATAAAAAAAGAGTTTTGCTGCGCAATTTAAAAATTAATTATGAGGATTTTTAATGCTACTTATATTTGTTTTAAGTCTTATGAAGAAATTGATGATGACTATAATAATGAATAATACCTTTATATAAATATCCATAAAATTCCTTCAAGTATCGTAATGAAGCATTTAAAGATACATACTTTTCACTGCGTCTTTAACATTTCACATAGATGAATTTATCAGTAAGGAAGTTGATAACTGGAACCACGTGATCCTTATGTGAAACCTATACATTATGCTTTAAAAGTTGTAGCTGTAGGCACTAGAAACCCCAAATCATCTCTTCAGAAAGCAGAATTTTATCATTAAGATGAAGACTTCTGCAAAACCTTTCCATCTCCTATCACTGGCAATGAAGAATATGCCATTTGGTTGTGAGCTAGCCTTGTCGTCCATTTTCTTAAGGTTTAATTCAATTTCACCTGCTCATTTGTATATGTATGATAAATGTAAAACTTACTGTGCAGGCTGTTGAGTTTCTTTCATATTTATTCATGCTTCTTCTATCTTTTATTACACATTCAGTGGTTATAGGGAGTAGTGGGAAAGCACTGTTCTCTTCAAGGACTGTGCACTTCTGAAGAAGTAGGTAGGATGTCTATGCTCTGTTTCAGGAACCAATTTCACGTTTTATTTGAATGACTGATTTTTTTTAAAAGTTATCAAGGATTATGGAGTATTGTAAAATAATAATCGCCAAGCATAGTCTAATGTTCTGACATTTACTTAATTCTTTGGTTCAGGTCTGAATATATCATTGTTTATATTTGGTTGGATATAAGGGGTTTTTTTTTAGGAACTTACATGTCAGTAATTTTTAATTTTCTTGTCTATATAGGTTGGCTATAAAGCCCATGTACTTTTAAAATATATTTCAGTTATTATATTATCTGAACATGTGATAATATTAAATGGTTGTAACCTCAAAAACCTTTTGCAAAGTACAGCTATACATAGTTTATAGATGGAAAACTGAGATTTGGAAGGACTAAAGTCCTCAAAAGTGTTTAGGTACTGACCTCCTTCTAGATGTAACTCCTACTGGACCCATGATCATATTAAGCTGTTCATCTCCTGCAACGGCTTAAGAGATATTGTGGCTATGGGAAAAGCAATAAATATGGAGTATATTGTCTTCAGGAAACTGTCAAAGAAGGCTAGAGGAGGCAGCAGCTACCTTACAAAACAGGATTATAGTCTTGGATAACTGGAGAAATATATATTAAAGCCTGGCTGTAGTGAATATCAAGCTGATCATGATTAAAAAGTTAAGCTCAGGGTGGAGGGAGTAGAACAGTCTACATTAATAATTAAGAGATCCGTAAAAGGCATGAAGTACTTTTTCCATTCTGCTTGCTTCATTGGAGTTCTATGTTAACTTCTGAGCCCTGCAATTCAAGGTGCAGTCTGGTTTTAGAGAATACAGAGAACAGTATTGTATGAAGTCTCTTTCACTGTGATTTTTTTTGTAATCTATGACTGTATATCAGATGTCCTGAGAAGAACAGGGTCATGAATCACTGAAGCAGTGACCCATTCATTAGACATAACCGGAATATATATTCTTCCTATTATCTGGTCCTAGTCCAGACTGGGTTACATTGTTTTCTTTAAATAGAAATAGTTTCTCTTTGAGACTTAAGTGTAATTTTGGAAGGATTTTCTTCCACTCCAAAGACTGATTTTTTTACAAGGGTCCAGTGGAACCTATCATACACAAATATCATATCACTGGGAGAGGGAGTACAAAGTATAGACTTCACTGTCATCAGTATGCTGATGACCTGGGGTTCTGTGATTTATTTTCATTAAACTTTATCAGTGAAAGGTCTCCTTTGTCTCCTCCTTTACAGAGTGTCTCTAAAATTAGATTTGGATGACAATGAACTGTCTAATGCTCCGACTAGGAAAAGCAGACACTGCTCATTTGGGAACTTGAGATTTGTTCTTATCTGTAGGGAGCTTCACCAAAGGTTCAGTTTGTTCACTGAGATCTAACAGGTTTGGTGGACAAGAGTGGGGTTTTGACATGCATTTGGATAGGCATCTAAAACTTTTTATACTGCAATTTGCCCTTTGCTAAACCTGAGTTTATGTACCTGCTACTTTGATTATTGCAGTGACCTTAGTTGTTCTTCCTGAAGTGACAGAGAGCACTCAGGTGTTGCTGCAAAGGTGAAGTGCCACCATGTGGCTGTTATGCAGAATAAGGATGTTGTCTGACAGTCTGGCAGTCCCTTCGTGTTTCAGTTATCTTTTGTAGAACTGCAGGGGGCAAAGTGGATCCTCAATAGTCTTACATGATGTAGGTCCTGTTACCTACACAGATCTTTGCAGACTGCTGATCCAAGTGGTTGTACCTTAAATGTGTTTGTTGTGGCAAGTGAGTGTTCTCAGTGGAAGAACAATACTCTTCTAAGACATAACCTGTCTCTCCTCTCATGAAGAGAAAGTTAGTTCTTTTCCTTTACTTCTTAAACAAAAATACAAGTTTTTTCTTACATATTTTGTGTGTATCACCTCAGGGAAAAAGTTTGTAGCAGACCTGGTTGTTGTGGCTTTTTGGTGGGTTTTTGTTGTTGGTTCTTGTTTTGTTTTCTGAAAGGTCTTTGTTGTCTTATATTTTACTAATTTTTAATTATTTTTTAATAAAGTTTTTAAGATTTAAAGATTTTTTTGCTTTGCTCTGGCAGCAGAATAGCTGGGAGATGTGCAGATTTACATTCTGTAGTTCTAGCCAACACCTTACAGAAAGTAAAGGGCACTCAAAACTGTACAGGTAATCTGTTCTATCATTTTTAGTGATTTTCAGAAGTTACATGGAATAAACATTTCCCAACTGGAAATTGCAACCTTTTTTCTCTAGAGCATATTCTGTTTAAATGAGCAGAATATCTCTAAATATACACTTCAGTTAGTGTAGCACCAGGCCCAAATCTATTCACATAGTTATGGCCAAATTACTCATATCATTTTAGAAAGTCAGCAATAAGAGCAAATTACTGAATCATATTATGTTGTTAGGTTTTTTTTTCCTCCACAGGTAGTGTCTTGTGCTCTTCCTTTCCATAATCAACCTGGGCTGCAGGTGGCTAGTTGCCACTATTAAAAATGAACTTTTAAAGTACAGATCCCAGTTCACAATAGGTTGAAGATGGTGTTATCAAACACAGAACACCAAGTTTTAGGCTTAAAATGCATATAACAAACTTGCATGGACTTAACCACTTCAATACAAGTTCTGTACTGCATTGAGGGTGTGTTCTGCCGCACGGAAACCAGTTTCTGTGAGGATAATCACTTTCGCAGTTTCTGCAAACCTGTGTTTACATCAATGTATCATGCACATATGTGGCAAATAGCAAAGCAACGAGATAGTAGCTGAGCTATTTATTTTAACAGCTACTGCCTAATTCCTACCTGTTTTGCATAAAATACAGACGTTTAAGGAAATATTGGAAGTAGCTGTATGTTCAGGACTGGTGGTATTTTATTGTAGGGTCATAGAGTCTTCAGCTCGTGGAATTTGTCAGAAAAGAGGAAGACTTGTTTTGCTCCAATCCACACTGTATTTTGGAAGGAATAGGCACTATAAAGAATGTATAAAAAATGGAGATTGAACCATAGGTAATTGTGTGCTTGCTTTTGCTATAATGAAAGATAAAGATTTAAGATAGACAAATAGAATGGTAAGAAGATCTGAGTACATTATCATCCGGCAATTTAATTTAGTTTAGTCAAATATTAACTATTGAATGAAAACTGACACAGCACAAATTTATCGGGTCAGGCGGCAAAGTACATCAGAAATCGCTTCTTTGGAGCTAATGGAATTTTCTTCATGTATACTTTTGTAGTAAAATATTTATTTTTAAGTAACCTATACTTCTGTACTGGTCTTGCTGTACAGACACCTGGTTTGAAAGGTGTCATTCACATTTTCGTTAGAATTTGTCAACAATTAGTTTTACCCAAGTAAATATTTACAAAATATTTACTTTATAAAATTATTAAGCTTTATTTTCAAATATGTATGATTTTAATGCTTATTTTAATGCTTAGTTTTGTAAATTATCTTGTAAATGTGTAACAATATTGTTTGATAAAAGTACTTGGTAGCACCTAATATCACTACAACACATCACATAATGTGCTACTACTTGCTGGTATGGCATACTGTGAGATAATATACTTCCTGAAATATGTTTTAACTTATATTCATGCTAATTACTATTATTTTTTCTGTTTTATTCTTAGAATCTTTAGTGTTGATTGCAGTTATCTCAGGACCAGCACTGTAATACCTTGGCTTCTGCCTAAATCTGGCAACATGACATTACAGGCTATGTACCAGCCTTTAACAGTACGATCCTGATTTTCTGAAGTTAGGCACCTAGACTCTTCATGCAGCTAAGCTGAGAGATTAATAATTGTGCCTTTGAAAAGCAATCTGTAAAGCCCCCATGACGAGTAGATGAGTACACGGTAAGGTTTAGCTGTGATTAGATAGTCAGAAGGAAGTACTAGGCAGAGTTTTGAACAGCCTCAGATTGCTCCAAGGGAGGTTTAGGTTGGATATTAGGAAAAATTTCTTCACCAAAAGGGTGGTCAGACATTGGAACAGGCTCTCCAGAGAGGTGGTAGAGTCAGTGTCCCTGGAGGTGTTGAAAAAGCATGGCAGTTCGAGACACGGTCTAGAAGACATGGTGGTGTTAGGTTGGCAGTTGGACTTGGTGATCCTAGAGATCCTTTCGAACCTTAAAGATTCTATGATTCTATTACTGCCATACCTGTTTATCAGTCAATTATAAAACAGTAAGAAAATATGAGCTGAAAATATGAGCTGCTACTTTAATCTGAAACTGTTTCTTCCTTGGCATAGGAAATCTTTGCACTTTTATACAAATATCAGAATTAGTTCTTAAAATACCTGATCTGATCTGTAAGGTTGCTTGTATGTCATTAAAATGACTTCCATTTAAATCATGCATTGCAGAAATGCCTGTAAATGGTGTCTAGCTTAATGAACTGGTTGAGAAAACTTCTGCCTTTTGTTTTGGAAGCTAGAATGTATATTTTCATTTAAACACTCTGTAACTAAGAAAGAAATTATGCAGATGGGCTAAGTTTCTGGAATTTTACCAAACACAATACCTACAGCTACAAAAGACTGTGTGCTCAAAAGGAAGTTTCTGTCATTTTTCACAGCCTGATTTTTAACAAGGTCCTATGATTTTTGGCCCCTCAGTGATGTACAGTTTGTTTTAAGGCAGTGAAGCTAAGAGCCTGATGGCTGATACTGCACACTTATCCATGAAAATGATATTTAACATACACACTTGCCTTATACATAACAGAACATAAAAAGATGATTCTAAAGTGAAAAAAATGCAGACAGCTATTTTTCTTCTCCATTTTTTATACCAATGCACATGCTAAGTGGTAGTTAGTCTTGCTGGTTTAAATTGTTATTCTATGTATGTATAGGACTGGGGATGGCTCAGTGACACTTACACTCGAGCAAAGAGCAGGAAATTTTGAGCAGAATAATGTACATTTCTATTTACATTTATTGTGTTTTCATAATCTCTACAATTGCCCTACCATAAGAAAAAGGAGGGGCAGTTTCTCCTGAACAACTCCTCAGTCATATTGTTGCTCTACATTAAATATACTTTTTCAGCTCCACTTTACTTTGATACTTTCATGACTCAGTTCTGGTAACAGTGCCGACCTACTGCCCATTTACCAACCATGACTGACCTACTTTCAATGCTCCGATATTCACCCACTGCCTTTGATTTATGCCTATATTGCAAGTTTGTTGAGACAGGACTTGTTTTTTTCTTCTGTGTCTGTAAGACACCTGTTGTTGAGGAAACAAAGTTGGAGCTTTTAAATGGTACTTGAAGGTGTTACTGTAAGCTAGGTGCTGTCATGTACAACACAGTGTCTTGCTATGGGTGGTTTAGTTTCTGGACATTTTGTATTCAGAGATGCAGTCCAACTTGTATGTTTCCATCATTTTCATTCACAAAAAGAAAAGTTTGGGTCACTAAGCACACAATCATAATTTTGTAACAATTGCCCAGAAGCACTGCCAAGAAGAACATCATCTGTTTATTCATGGGATCACAAAACACAATTATTTTGATAAATTGGTAGTAATTTTGTATGATTGTATTTGAACACCTTTTCTTCATTTCTTGATAAAACTTCATTTCTGCTTTTTTCCTCCTGTATTCTAAAGTATTGCATATGGGTGTGGATATGGTGTGGGTATGAGTATTCATTTGTAAAGATATTTAGTTATGTTTCTTGAAATAAAAAAGAAATCCAATTAGAAAATTTACAACCATGACATGGGATGTGGGTGGGATGCTGGATCTGAAGGTTCGGTACGGCAAAATGCAGAGTGTCCGTAATGGACATTGAAGTGAATGAGGGTTTTAGAATGGAAGCAGCGGTACATCTTTGAAAATCAGGGATTAGTTATAGCGAGCATATACATAGAGTTGGTGAACACTTTCGTTAAGTAAAAGCTTAATTGATCTCTTCTTTCCGCATACTATAGAGAAATTGATTTCCTAGCTCTTTGCTCACACACACCCTTCAACTTCTGAAGAAAGGCAAAGCATTGTTTGGAATGGTTCTAGAAGAAAATAGCTATAAGTAATTACTAGATGTTAATTTAAGGGAAATTGAGTAAATAGTATGAGAATGTCATTGAAGTGAGGTCTGATTTTTTTCTATGATTGAAGATTTTCTTCTTGATTATGAAATGTGAATGCCTTTTTATATTTTAATTGAAAAAAAGGTGGGACAAAATACTTAGAAGTAAGTAATCCTTATACTGTCCCTGCAGAAACGATTGACAGCTGTATATAACCAAATACAATTTGGTTTGTGAATGCAACTGTCAAATATTTTGCAGGAGTTGGGAAAGAATGGGCTATTTCAGTCTTTCTTCTTAGCACTATTCACATACAACAGTGTCACTGGCAGGCATAACATTTTTGTAATTCCATGAACTTGATCTCTTGAGAGAGTATGAGTTAGTTCTAGGACACAGTACTCATTTGTTTTGCTTATCTTAAGTCTACCAAATGATCTTACCAACTATCTGGTGATCAACTGAGACAGTAAAATATTTTGGATTTTTGTACTATCAGAGTGTATATTTCAAAGGAAAGCAACTGGCCCACAATGTCCTTCTACCTCATTCAAGTGAGCAATGCTACTGCATGTGATTCTTAGTAATTGAGGATAATACAGTACTGCCTTGTTCAGGGTAAGAATGCTCATGTAAATGTGTAAATCAAACCATAAGCGGATTGTTTAGTAAGACATAAGCATACAGAAATGATTATATGACTCCAAAATGCATCACAGACATTTGCCTACACGATATTTTTCACCTTACCTCATGATTATCAACTATGTATAAAACTGTTTCTTGCTTTCAGCAGACGTCCATTTGCTTCTGAAAGAAATGTAATAGCCTAACAGGCTGCTGTCCCACTGGTGCATGGAAGTGCATACTGTAGCTTCTTCTGAACTTAAGGATGGATTTCCTTAAAACTATTTAATTATATTAAAATGTTAGAAAACTGCCAGGTACATACAGCTGGAGGATATTGCAGCTGATATATAAAACCAAAGCACACGGTAAAAAAGGAAGTTAGTAAAACTGTGTGTTGAAAATATTTTTTTCTTTCATTTTGCATTTCCAGGTAAAACCTCAGAGTGAAAATCTATTCAAGGAAAAGTTTCACCCAAGGTTATAGCTTATTTCTGTTGATATATCCTGGCACTGCTCTTTCCATCTCATCAAAGCCTCTTATTAAGCAGAATCCCAAGAATTACTAGTGGACAGTACACACTTTTAGAACTAGAACCTTTAAACTGTGATTTGTTTTGGTTTTAATTAGAAGATCTGAAGCAAATTACAAATACTACTTTTGTACCTGCATTTCACCTATTAGCATGTTACATTTTAAAACTGTGGAAGTTTTTTAATAATAACTTTTAAAAATCTACTATATAGCTTGGTCAGAAAAGAGACCTTTTCCTTTTTTTAGGTAGGTATTGACTTTACATTGCTGTCAGTCTTGAAATAAGATCATGTAATTTTTTTTTAATCTGAGATTTAATAGGAGTAAAAATATGATTTTGAAAGTCTTCATGCTAGGGAAGACATTTTACATTTCCTTAAAACCCATTTATTATATCAAAGTATTAGAAAACTGTCAAGATCTTTATTGACGCAGAATTATTTACAGTCTGTACCTGGTAATGAAGAGTAGTGACACACCTTTACAGAGATGTTATGTTTTTTTAAAAATAAAGTGTACCATCCCTCAGTATCAGAATTTCATCTAGTAATTCAACAGCTAAATCTAAATTAATTGTTCTGCCACAGAAGTGAAACATTAAAATAATTTTATCTATATTAAATAAGGTCTGCCATTTATCATATTCTATGTATCATAAAGTAAATCCTGTGCATAGTTGTGTTTCATTCTTCTTAGGGCTTTTTTTCATGCATTTTTCATGAAATCAGCAAGACTTTAATGTGTTCCTCAAAGCTCATTGCTATAGTACTATTTATATAATCATGTAGTGTTATTTTAGCTAGCAAATAACTTTCCCTCAGGCAAGTAGGATCAAAGTGCTTTGTGCCTTTAGTTATTGTCAGTAACCGGGGCAGTTGGTATGTGGATCTTTGCTAAGCAATGATTTACGATGTTTTGCTTGAAGTCACACAGGATACCTTTGTCTCTTGAGACATAGGGAACTCCCTGATCACTTAAGACAATCTCTAAGTATCGTACTTTATAATTATAAGCATCTGCATACATTCACTTGGTATTGGTATCTGGAGTTAAGTGTCGTGACGAAAGCTCTTTGTGATTTTCTATTTTCCCATAATTGTTTGTTCTAATAAACTAACTTTTGGTGGATAAAATGAACAACAAGATTCAGAAGTTAATGAGTCTAAAGGAACATCTGTTAGAAGGACCTTCATTACCATACATTTCCAGGGAAATGAGAACATAAGGCAAGACAGAAGTTGATGAAGAGCCTGTTTGGCTTAAGCAAATGAATAATGTGGCCCAGGACAGAGGATGCGCTTTTCAGTCGGATACTAATAAGCACTGCATTGTTTTTGGCAGTTAACCCCAGATGTTAAACTGCTGTCAACTGCACTGTTCTGTCCTTTTTTCATGCCAGTGTAATTTATTCATGCTGGCAGGATCCACTTTTCCCTTTATTTTTCCAAGACACCAAAACCAATATATTTTATCCAGTAGGCTTAAAAAATACCTTTCCCTTCATTTAGAATGTGAAATGGTTACCAGTCTAAAATTAAGTTTCTTAAATCAACTTTATGCCATACTGTAGAATCCAGAGAACGAGCAAAGAAACATTGGTGTCTTTATATTAAGAAAAAGAAATCTCAAGGTTGTTTGCATAATGTATCTTTTTATTTCTCCCTCTTTCCCTTTATGATCAACTGTGGTAGTTAAAAACGCATTTTGTATAAGTGGTTCTAGACACACAAAACAAGCTTTCACACAACAGGCACTCTGAGATGAAAAAACAATTGCAACAATACTTTTCTCACAGTGAAACCTAAAGCACATTTATTAATCACTCAGTCCCAGATTTAGTATTTTCCAGCTAACACTTTTATTCTGACATGGCAAACAACATATAATGAAATAAAATTATGTCTCCAGACAGATCTGGTATTTATAATGAAGAGACAAGAGTCACTCTTGAAGTTCTCATTGATGCTAGTTCTCCATTATAGAACTGATTGACTTAAACATCTCTTTATTACCCCAGAGATACTAAACTTCTGAAAATTGGCCAAATACTTGTGGGTTGGTTTTTTTTTCACAGACTAGACATTTTATAAGAAGTTTGATAGAACTAATACAAGAATTTAAAAACTTGAGCACTCTGAGGTGAGGCTGTGGTATATTTTTAAATCAGTCTGATCCTGGGGGATGTAGGGAGTAATGGTATCTACGAAAGTACAGCTGAAAGAAAGAGGAAAATATTTTTTTTCAGAGCTCGGACTAAGGAGACTTAAAAACATATCTTGGAAAGTTCACAGGATGTTTCTAAAAAGGTAAAATAAAGCCTCTGCATATGTAAATTGACTTTGCATCTTTTGATTGGAGACGGAGCAGAGGGGGAATGTGGAACAGGAAGGGATACTAGGAAAGATGCGTCTATGTATAGCAACACATTGAGTTACCTGTAGTCACTCCTGTGGTTTAGAAGGCAGCAGAATACTGACCCTTTTCCATGTAGACTGAAAGCCTCTGTCTCTTATGGTATTCCTTACCACCAACTGCTTCTCCCAGATCTCAGGGCTGTCCTGATTTCCTCCAGCCTTGAATTCCAACCTTGAACAACTATCCAGCTCCTGAGTCTAAATATTCTTTTAATGCTAAACAAGACTGTGTGAGCTGTTTCTTTTGTTGTCATTTGGTATGGTAAAATTGTTCCCATTTGTTTTGAAGGTGGTTTAGCATACCCTGGCTCAGTGCTTATAATTTCTTTATGACCAGCCTGATCCATTTTGCTTTATTTTCAGAATTGGATATGTTCCTTGATATTAGAGGCATCAAACTTGCTTTCCAGAGCTGTGCAGAGCAATTAAAATGAGAGTTTTCAAGCCAATTATTTCTTGGTATTTCTCTGCTCTGCTGAATAATAGACTCAGATGATATCACCCAATGGTGGCATTATCACAGCACATTGCACGTTCATTTTCACTTACATATAATTATTAAATCTTAAAGTAATTTTAAAGATGAATTTCAAAGCTATTGTATGCAGATGCTGAAAGAATGGTTGCTTTATTATTAAAATAATATTTTTTGTACTAGATCCAATTTTATCTTCCATAGTTTTAAAAAATTCTATTGCTTTTGTAATTCTTGAAAATACAATGTTTTCTTTTTTTGCTAAAAGGAAATTATTTAATGGGAATAATGACCACATAAGCAATTTACTACCTCTTACAATTCATCCTGAGAATATTTTTTAGTCACTTTAAGGAAATATTACTATTCACCATGAGGAAGCAGAACCAGGTCAGCAATGTTTTCATTTAATAGTGGAATTACTTTTAAAACTCAGATTCAGTTTCAAAACTATTTCATCAGATTTTGAAATTTTGAGAATCTCACTAGTCAAAGATTTCTGTAGTGCTTTCAAGTCCCTTCCTGTAATAGTTACTCATTTCAGATTCTGATTATTGACTTACAATGGAGTTCAAGTCTAGTATTATATTTAAAATTCCATAGTGATGATTACTTGTTTAGCTCCATCATTACAATAAATGCAATTGGGTAATGGCTGCTATCAACTGCTAAGTTTTAACGTAAAAGAACATCTACTTTATGTTAGCAGTGTTTTCAAGAAATGATATGAATGTAGTATGTCAGGATATGGAACTTGTGACAATGTATTTTACCTGATTATGTGCTTAGCAACTTAGGAAATTACTGATATGTGGATAGATGATGGTGTTTTGAATTTAGAGATGTCCTTTAAAGGCAGCAGATAAATATCTTGGGAGGGCAAAGGGACATGACTCAGTATTTCTACTCTTAAATAATGTTCTGATTTGCAGCTTAAAACATTTCCAGTTGTTCTGAATCTTTATCGTAAGCCTACAGGGGCATATATTGTATGTGGAAAAAATGTCTTTTAATTTATAGTAATCAAATACCTTTATTTGTGTTTCCTTAGTTTCACAGAGGATGTAAAACCATACCTCCTTAGCTTTGAGCAGGTTTTTCTTAGAGTGCCCCAAGGTTCACTACAGATGGAAAAGTACAGTAAGCACCACTAGATTTCTCTTTTACCAACCCAGAACCTCCAATGAGACTTTGGGTCCAGAAAATGGCAGTTGATCAGTAATTGTAATTACTACTTCTATTTCAGTTCTCTATTCTTGGTGA
>VWZZ01002597.1:0-18425 GCA_013399095.1 Psophia crepitans
GATTCTATGATTCTATGAGTTTGTTGCAATTCAGCTACTTCCTTTGGGAAACACATTTACCTTTCAGGAAACTGTAAGAATTCCAGAAGGACTGAAAAACTTCAGAAAGTTTCCTGGAAATGAAATGCTGTACACAGACATTCAGCAGAACATGCATCCTTCAGAAATCTTTTGGGGTGAAATGGTCTAATACACTGCTTTCAAATCCACATTTTCAGTCTTCTCAAACTTATAAAATATATAACGCCCATTTCTAACTCAATTGGGAAGAATAATTTGCTTACGTATATAGAGTTAGACAGACTATAGAAACCTGTTGCATACTATTTCTCCTAAGGCTGTGCTTCATGATGATTTTAGTTCTATGCATAGAATTTCATGAGCTTAAAAGCAAAAAAAAAACCAAACAACCCCCCCCCAAAAAGACCCCAAAACATAATAATGAGTAGTAAGTGCAACTTTATTAAATGGATTTTTAAAAAGTTAAACTGTATCTCTGAGAGTGCTTAAGAGATAAATACATGGTACACAACGGAAAAGAGGATTTCTCGTTTGTTTCTGCTAAAAATAAAATTTAAAAAAAAAATGTTGTTTCTTATTTACTCCAAACAGACAGTCTTGTTGAGCGACAAAGGATGTATGCACTGGTGGCAAAATAATACCAATCAACTGGCTGTGATAATTCTACAACCATCCAGAAAGTTGTTTCCCAGAAAGTCTGGGACATTTCGTTAAGGTCTTGTATTGAGAAAAAGCCTTTCACCATAAGTGAGAAACAGTGTAAACATCCAGCTCCCTCAGAAGACTCTGAGCAAGCAACCAATAAACAAAAACAAAATGCAAATGATTCCCATGAAGACCAGACTTGAATAAGGCTTGGTTTGAGGAGAATCTTTCTGAATGGCTTCTCTGGTGTCTAGTAATGTCACTGTGCAGCAGCTTTTTTGATGGTAGGGATGCTAACTTGCAGTCTTTCCTTAATCCAGTAGTCTATTTCCCAAATCTTTTAAGAGTTTAATATGCATGAATTGTCTGTTCTGATGACAAATGTGGTTGAATTTGGTGAACAAGGTCAGATTTATTGGCAAGCAAGGACATATGACACTGCTGTCTGGAGTTGTTCAAAAAGTGTGTAGATGTGGCACTTCGGGACATGGTTTAGTAGACATGGTGATCTTGGGTTGATGGTTGGACTCGATGATCTCAGAGGTTTTTCCCAACCTTAAAGATTCTATGATTCTATGAAAACATGACTGTGGGCCAAATAAAACCCTTCTCCAGACTCACATCCCCTACCTCAAGCAGGATCTTGATCCCTTACAGCGAGAAATGCAAGAAAGTCCTTGAGTGCTGCTGTTTTCAAGTCCAGGGCAGATGCAACCATGATAGTGATGGTGGTGATGCTACCAACAGACATCTTGTCTTACCCAAATTCCAGGCTCTTTCTGGAGTTGCTGCTTGGAGGATTAGACAGTGTGTGAGGAGCTGCTCCTTTCAGTTTCTTCCCTTTCCCTGCTGCACCCTACATCTTAAACTTACCAGGTTATATACAACCTGCACTGGTACTGCCAAGCTGCAGTCAGAATGTGCACCATTTCTTCAAGTTCTCTTGGGTGTGTTGATATGATACTGAGATAACTTTTGACTGCAGCATGGAAGTGGCCTGTAAGTAGCATCAACGGGCTGGGAGGTTGCAGCTGACAAAATTCTGCCTGCAGGTCTCTTTGCCTGCACTTGCAGAATGGGAATTTCATAATCTCTTGGCTCACTTGGTAGTTAGAGAGGACCATTAGGGACAGCCTGTCCTCCCAGACCCTTCCCAGCTGCAGCTGGTTTCTGCAGCCCCTCGCCAGCTCTCCATCTGCAGGTACTAGCTGAAAGTTGTCTGCAGATCACAGAGCAGAGCCAGCCATCTGATGTTTCCAGATTTTAAGAGGAAAGATGAATTAGAATCTCATTCGGTGTGGGTTTTTTCAGTACCAACAAATTAGTAGTTCATTCCCACATTTCCTATCAAAATATTAATGATTAAGGCAGACTCATGAAGTTGAAGCAAACTGTCTTCATGATTGCAAGTTGCTTTTTTGCTTCTCTTTGGCAGTAGACTTATATTATTGTATTTTCATCCCATTGGGATTTCTAATGGATTATCGTGGCTAAAGAAAACTCATGAATACTTTGCTTAAGGTTTCATGAATTCTTTCTTCACAATATCCTATATCCTATATCCAATATCCTATATCCATCAAAATGGTCTCAATATCCTTTAATGAGGTAATTTTAAATAATGCTAGCTTTTAAAAATGTAGCTAAAAGCAGCCTATTTTAAAGATTTTTAAAACAACTTCAGAATTTTGTTTCTTTGTGAAAAAAGTTTTCATTTTTATCATTGTCATAATATTAATATCTTGAATAGATCTTTTAATAATTAGAATGGACTGAAATAGTCTAAAATTTTAAAAATTGAAAGAGATCATAATTATATTTATTGGTATGCTGAGTTCTAGATGTTAATGGAAATTAATCAGTCTGAACATTTTCCTCAAGGAATATGAAAATAGAATAAAAATAGACTCCTCCATTTGTTATAAAATATCTTATAAGGATTGATACTGTAATTACAAGTCTTGCGTAACCTTGCGTGCCAGTTGTCTTACTGAGCTGAGCACATTTAACTGATGCAGTTGAAGAAGTCAAGCAAACATTTTCCAAAACAAGTCAAAGATCTTAGCTGAGCCGTGGCGATGGTTAAAGTCCTGTCCTGTGGGAGAGTGGGAGCTAGTTACAAGCATTCAGCATAAATGTTTTTGAGTAATTTCCTTTTTGACTTCCATAAATCACACAGTACTTTAATTGCGAATGCATTACCAGTAGACCGTGGCCTAAGCAGGATTATGGATTTTCATTTGTTCATAAGATTAGTCCATGTTTTCGTAGTTTACTTAATATCCTTTCAAATGCTTTTCTCTTATCTGTGAACTATAATACTAATTGCATTTCAGGCTGCTTAATTAATCTTTGTTTAACAAATGTAATAATTAGATATTATTTGATATAAAACATACTTTTGTTGAACACTGAGTTCATTTTCTGGCTAAATGAAATGAGAACTGGGAGAAGAAAAGACAAATATTGGACTTTCCTCATTTAAGCCTCACTTTTTCCAAGTTCACAAAGTAGTTGTAAAAATGGACTCCTTTTGAAAACTTCTGGTATTTTACAATGACACTTCTGTCCAAAATACAATTTGTCTGCAAGTTCAAGAAATGTTTTTTTCAGCCTACTTTGAAATAGGATGATTGCTGAAATAAATAACATGGTATTCATTCTGTTAATTAAGTCATTCTAGACTTGCTGAATTCAGCCTATATAGTCAAGGGGTTTAAAAGAAAAAAGCTTTTGTTTTTTAAGAGTCTTTAAAATACAGGAAAGTGGAATAATCTGCTCTTCACAGTCATGATGCATAGAACAAGAAGTAACCAGTTTAACTTGCAGTGAGGGACAATTCTGTTATATGTTAGGAAAAAAAGCCACAGTCCAGGGATGGAATAAATTGTCTGGAGAGGCTGTAGAGTCCTGGACACTGGAGGATTTAAAGCCAGATATACACATATCTGTCATGGGGAATATATGGACCCTCCTGCAAGGACACATAGATGTATTAAATTTTCTATTTATATAACTTGTAACCCTTTTTAATGTTATTCTCTGATTTTTTTGTCTTTTTCCTGAGCCACTCTCAGATAAGCAGTAGGATATTTAGTGGTGCCATATGGAAAGACGTATGCACAGAAGGATGTATCGCTTCCGAAACAGGATGGAAAAGAAGAAATGAGAATGAGCAGGAACTCACAGCATATGTAACAGATATTGGTTGTATCACTGAACATATCACTAGTAAATGTTGAGAATTCAGGGATATATAAAAACTAGACTAAAAAAACTCACCCAGACCAGCATGGTAAGGAAGGAAGACGTTTCTGACTGTTCCTTCAGAGAAACTGGAAAAGAACAATCCATCTGCAGAAGCTGGTCCAGAGGAAGGTAGGCAGTAGGCCCTTTTCCAGCATAAGACTCACCAAATGGTGATGAGGAACTGAAATTTTCTGTTTCAAGGCAGGATATGTGATAATACAGTTGGATGGAAATGTCCTCGATGGGGGTGGTCTGCGTGGAAAAGGGAAGAGGATTGGGTATAGTCCTTTGTGGACTCCAGCAGCCATCCATCATGAGATAACATTTAGAATTTAGAGATGATTAAGCTAGCTGAAAGCTTGCCTTTGCTCAGCTTGTTTTGCTGTTGTTTATATTTGCTGTACTTGTGTATTTTATGACTTGGATAAGTAAACAATAAAATCTGCCTTAACTCTATTTTATAACTTTTGGTCATATATAATATTTTGGACATATTTCGTGATCCTGCTGGGTTACAAATTAGCCTGCCTGCTGCTCTTCTGTATCAGCATTAATGCCATCTACTTTCCATCGAGCAGTGCCAGAGGTACTTGGAGGTCATCCACTCCGATGCTAACTAGTTTTGGTTCCTGTCTCATGTTGAAAACTGGTGAAGATGTTGTATTTCAAGACAGGAGTATGCCTTGGAGAAGATATTGCTGGCAAGATCGTCTACAACTAATCAGCAAAGATCAAGTGTCTGCTGCTAAATTTGCAGGGTCTGCATGATTTTTTTCCTCTAAATATCCTGGCCCAAGGTTTTAATGTAACTGCTTGTTAGTCAAAACAATGAGAGGAGCTTTAAGGGACTGGATGCAATGCGCTTAGGGCCCTGTGAGAACACTGACAATTAGATAAAGCCATGTTAAAGAGAAACATTTAAAAGACCGCACACAGCCACAGGACTCACAAAACCAAAATTAAATTGTCATGGAGATGGGTGTCTACATATACATATACGTGTTTATCAAAGGACACTGTAGAGGCTGACCTTACCCTGAGATTTATGTTTGAGTGAGGGAAAGGTTGTCTTGCAGAGCAGTGAGGATGGAAGGAAAGGATCCCTCCTTCAGTGAAGGGCTTTGCCGACAGGAGTGGACTAGAAAACAAAACCAAAACAATACAGTGACTGAGCCCAGATCATGCACAAACGGGAGAGGAGAACACCATCAGCACAGAAACTGCATGTGTATAATTAACTACCCCACCATGACAGAAGCAGCATGGAAAAATAGAGATGTTGCTTGGGCTTATTGAAATTTGGGTTAAAAATCCTAATGGCTTCATTGCAGCCATATCCAGTTTCTTGTAAAGACATTTTATCACCTGATTTTGTATTCAGCCTGGCCTTCTGCAAATGCCAGCTTTCCTGATAAATGCATGTGGCCAGAGAACATCTGTGACTAAAGCAAGGTTTTCTTTCCTTTTTTTTAAATTTTTTTTTTATTTTATTTTCATAAACTGGTGAAGAAACTGTTTAACATAAAATACCACCAGAAAATTTTTCTCCAGAAAAAGATAAAAGTAAACTGACTGGATAAGATGTGTGCCACAGTAAAGGTCCTGTACCTTTAAGCTGAGGTAGTACCAATTGAAAACTGTGCTAGGAAGAAGTAATTAGAAAGCCAAGTTTTCCTGGAGAAAATGTTCAGCTCCAGAAAGAAAATAACTAAAAAATCAGAGGGTATGATGTTATTTATATCCATCTGCAATGTATTACATGCACATCTGTGGTGCTTGTGTGCATGTGAGTTTATGTGAATATTATGTGTATATTACAGTAAATAAACATAATGCACAATTTTTGATATGCGTTACACAGTTGTCATTGAAATACATGGTTAAAGAGCTGTACTTGTCTGCTGGTAGGATCACAGTGGAGCTGAGGAGGTCCTACTAGAAGTAGGTGCCTGTTCCCAGAAGATGGTTTATTGCTCTGTACAAAAGCAGAAGGTGCATCTCCTCCCACAGGACAGAGCTTTTTGTATTTCTTCCCAGAAGGAGTAAGGATAGATCCTTGTATTCATGAGTGACAGAGTTTGGAATAGAAATTTCAAACTATGAAAAGTGTTGTAAAGCTCCAAAGCAATCAGTCACTGATAAAAATTCAGGTGTTATGTGCATATGAAACATCCAGGTCAGGAAGAGCTGTTGGAATACAGGTTATTTAAGCAACCTCATGCTGACGTTTTGTGCTTACGGTCTCTGCTAAGCAAAGACACATGGCACCTCCGGGCAGGATTTCAGGACACGAAAATCCACTTGTTTCATTTATTTATCCGTTCTCGTCTCTTCTCGTGAAGTATTCATGCAGAACACTTTATGAGTTTCCGTGTTTTTCTCTCCTCCACTAGGCTCACCATGATATCACACATCCTAAAGGCTGAAATGGCCAAAGGAGCACGATGCAGCTGTTTCCTTACTGCACACAATGTTTTTTGCAGGTATTGACCCTGTGCAAAGTTGAGAAATGTGTTTAGTCCAGGTTCATCAATTCGGAGCAACTGTTTAGGAGGCCATTGCTCCTGAAGATACCTCCAGGGTCTGGGGACATGACTACCCAGGGGACTTTGACGAACCCCAGCAGTCTCTCCTGTTTGACTTGCTGAGTGAAAATGAGCGAATGGAGGTAGTGGAATCCAGGTCAGTGCCTCACATGTCATTTGGTGGTCTTTCAGTTGTTGATTGCTTTCTCCATCATAAGGTCTTTGATTTTAATCGGATCATTGTGTGCACATATGGATATTCCTGGTGGCCTAACCAGTGAACACAATTAAAAGAAATGATTGCCTTTCACTTTAAGCAAACATCTGGTTTTACTTGAAACAAGATGACTTAGCTGTTTCAGAAACATTCTTGTAACCCTGGATTCACATTTTCATCTTAAAATATATATTTTCTCTGTTCAAGCAGCATGTTAATGTAAACACTATATATAACTGACAACCAAAATTTTCAGAAGTATTTGGTGCTCTGAGCATTAGTGAAACCACAAGAATTATTACATTTTTGATTTGATCTCTGTAAATCTGTTTCAACAGTCACTCTGATTTAAACAATTATTCTGATTTATACTCCAAGAACTATAATTTGCAGAAAATGTAACCATGTGAAAACATGTTTTTGTATAGTATATCTTGGCAACCTTGTTTTGTTGTGATGTCATTGCCTTAGGTTTCATGGAAATACTGAGGGAATAAAAGGAAAACAAGACCCTCTCTTTGAAGTATATTCACATATCCCCTCCCTCCACCCCTAAAAAGGTTTTAATGTCTTTTTTTCCGTAATGACACTGAGTTTTCTGTTATTGCTTGACTGACATTATAGTCAGAAGTGTACTAAAGGCTCTCATGAAAGGGATTTAATTGAGAGGGAAGAATTTGTCACCTTTTACTTTTCCCTATCAGGTAGGAATCATCATTTGTATAATGAGCTATTTTGAGATCCTGGGGTTCTTTGCTTTCATGTCATTACAGTGCCAGATTCTAAACAGTTAAACACAGGCATGTATGCAAGATACACAGAGCAGAGAAAATGAAATTTCAGACCATTTATCAACAGCAGAAGTAACATTGGAGCTTTCTCCATTAGAGCTCTATCTAATCCCGTTTATTGTAACATCTGAAGGAAGATGACTGTGCTTTATTAAAGCAATAGCTCTCATTCACTTCATCACATCTGCTCTTTCTAAAAAAAATTAAAAAAATAATAAAATAAATACAAAGTTATTAAGAGTAGCCCTTCATTATAAAAAGCATACGTTACAAATACGTACAATAGAATGAAAAATGGCAAAAGAAAATGTCTTCATATGGAAGCAATCCATCTGGATACACCTAGATATAGTATATGGGGATTTCCAGTGCTATTAAAAAGGTTATCCCTAGTACAAGATATTAAAAATATGCCTCATATGATTTAGGGATTTTAAACATCTCTGGTGTTTTTACTGAAAGAAAGGAAAAAGAAAGAAGGGGTAAAAAGGAGAGCATCACATTCAGAAACATTCCTAACTGGCTTCACATTTTTCTCCTTTCCAGCACTGACAAGAAAACACATCAGAGACAGGCTCATGCCTGTCAGATGTGATCATATGCTAAACCAAATGACACCACTTGCTAATTCCATTTCCCCAGCACGTGCACTGCTCCGCGTGTCTGGCTGTTGTGTGCCTGGGATGTTTGGAAACAGCAGTTTGCTCTGCTTAGTTGCACAATGAACTGTAAGAAATCTTCCTGCTGGGGTTGGTTCTACACTCAGCTGACTCGTTGTTAATCCTGAGCAACTTCGTGGATTCCAGTGTGTTTTATACCTGAATATCAGAATAGTCGGAGAACTGAGCTATTGTTACTGACCCTGCAAATATCATCAGCCCCGGTGGTTTACTGCTGTGAGTAGTCCCTTTTGACACTCTCTACCAGGAGTGGGACTAGTCAAGTAATATTCCCTTTGACTAGTACTGAATCTTCATAAGATCAGACCATTAATAGATTTTTTTTTCAAGGATAAAAAAAATCACAAATAGTTTTTATTGTTTCTGAGTTTATGTGCTATTAAGTAACAGGTTTTATGTAGTCTGCCTTCACAAATCTACTTTTCAATGTCTTATTATCAAAAAAAGCCCTCCATTTTGTGAATTGGCAACTATTTCAACTCCACCTGCAAAAGTAAATGAGCAAAATGAACACTGGACATGACCTCAGCACTAGTCATATATCATGTTCTAACTATTGAAGGCAATGTTTTATAAATCTCTACAGCTATATCCATAGATTTGAGTAATTTACCATATTTCCTTCAAAATGCCAATCATGGACTATGTCTCTAGTAAATTTGGTTCTTGGTACAATAAATAAAATTAATGTTCATGTATTAAGAAGAGTTACTGTAAATTATTGCTCCCTCTTTTGGGACTATTGCTTTAGCAGTTGGTGTAGGAAATGAAGTCGTTTTGGGGAGTAGGAAACAGCAAGAGTTGTAGAGTACATTTGAAACTCAGGTTTAAGCTGATCTCAGCCTGCCTCCACGTTAGTCATTTCAAGGTCTGCTGCAGGTGGTCTTCACACAGAAGCTCAGAAGAGGCCATTTGTGCCAAAACGTGGAGCTGGGAGTGATGGAGCATTCACAGGGAACAATAAAGCTTTCATACTATGGAGAGAGTGAAGAAGCAAGCCGAGAAACTTGGAAAAGTGTTAGCGAGTAAAAGATAAAAATAGGTAAGTAGGTAAAATAATGTAAGAAAAGGAAGAACAGGCTTTGTCTTTGGACCAACTTGGAGGCAGTTTTCAGAAAAGACACTGCTAAATTTCTTTTGTTCTGCTATTCTTCATAAAGTAAGTAGAATCAAATCCCAGCTGAAACAGCACTGTCAGTATTGACGTTTTCTCCCAGTTTTACCTCAGTTGAAAATCATTATTCATTTTAATTGTTATTGCACCCTCAACATTCTAATTTCTCCTTTTTCCCAGTCCCATCATTTTCTCCAAAGCTGGCTTTCTACCCTGCTGGAACTTAAAACTGAGGGTGAAATCTTGGTGCTGCTGAAGTTAATATAAGTTTGGCCTCTGCAGTGAGGTCTGGATTTTACATAGATGTTTAAGGAGTTCTGTGAGAGAATTCAGGCCTTCACTCAGGCATTTGGCAGTTAGGTATTAAAGTCTTCACACTGACCTATAAGGAGCTCAGCTATTATTTGAGATTAGAGAGAGATCCACTTACCTTGGATTGCAAAGTGTCATTGTTATTATTATATTCTGAGTTTCAATAGTTAAGTGCCTAAGGAGGAGCTATGAACTGAATATGCTTGTGTCCTCCAAGCTTTGTGTGAACCTGCACTAGAGGAGGTAGGAATCCCTCCAGACATGACAAACATGGGGTGAAGGCAGAGTAGTAGTGCAGAAAAAGAGTAAATAATGTTGTGGTGCCAAACTTCAAACAATTTTCATGACTTGCAAGAGCTAAGATCACTGAAAATGATGGGCATCCTGCTGGGGGATATCTTTGGCTATTTCCTTTGCTATGTTTCCCCAAAGAAGACCCTATCTAGTTGTCCTGGACCATAGGTTTGCATGAGAATGGTAGAACTAAATGGAGTCAGGAGATCCCATTTTGCATAGGAGAAAAGTGAACTCAGAAAACTGTCCACTTTCAAACAAACTGTGTTTGGAGATAACAGCTGAGGCTTTGCCAACATCTTTTGGTTGGGCAGTTTGCTGTTCATCCACTCTGTGGTTGCACTAGAAGTCATACTGTGGCTCAGAGCAAAATAAGGGAACAGATCTTATAACTCATTTTCTATGGGTAGAAACTACTTACTGCATCCCTTAGTACAGCAAACTAGATTTTTTTCCCACAGATACGGCTTCCTCAAAGCAAAGCAAATTCAGCAAACAATTCATCATGGCTTTAGTTGTGTTACTTATACACTGGAAGCTAACTACATGGTTAGATTTTTGCTGAATTAGGGTCTAAGTCTGCTGTTGTCTTCTCAGCATGTATTTAAAACAAATTTGCAATTAATCAGTGGAAAAAAACCCTGAACATGGCATAGTTGATATTCCATGTGACAAACTTACTGAATTTTCCCGTAGAAGTTGGCTGCGGTGGACTTTGCTTTGGAGCACTGTCCCTGACGTAAGTACCATGTGTAGTGTCATTTCCAGGTGACAGATTAACAGTGGCACACGGAGTTCGCTAAGTAAAAGCATCAGAACAAGTATATGAATGAAAGACCAACAGTGTCATTCAGCTGTTGCTAATGGAGGCTTATTGCTGCTCTAATTGAGGGACTGACTTCACAAAACTTCAAGTTCAATAACGGAAAAAACCCACAATATTTTCAAGTCTCAGAACCACTGCTTTTGGCATCTTCACGGACTATTATTGCTATCCTACAGTATAGTCAAGTGATACGAAAGTAATTGTATGTTGTCAACACTTTATAGCGTACATAACCAAGTCTTCACAGGGCAAAAGGAATCCAGTTGAGATATTTGGAGTTCCCCAGCACAAACTGAGCTTAAAATTTGTTAATTTACTGTTTCCACACAAGAAATTTTTGAGTGGGGTCACACAAAGGAACTGACTGCAGTACTGAGGCTGTGGGTCTAAAAATTTTCATAACCTATTCTGTATGTAAGATAAACTTCACTCTTTCACTGTCTAGGTTTTTTGGGCTTCTGAAGTTTAGCAGAGTTCATCACGGACCCACACTCTCCTTCTATTAAATAAATTACTGAATCAGTGATTAACACCAGAGCTAAGCCAGCATGGAATCACAATGCATATAAACTGCTGCTGCTGCAAGTATTTGTATGGTTAAAACAGGTATGAAGTATGCTAACGGGAGCATTTGTATCATGTGCTATGTGTTTAACAGCTCTGGTCGAGACAGAAGTAGAGGGCAAAACCAGCATCATGCTCTGCACAGTGACATGAGAGAGGCTGTGACATTCTACTACCACAGCGAACAAGCCTCACTTATTGAAGGCTGCTCTGCCCAGAAAAATTGACATCCTCACCAGCTATATCATGGCTGACCGACACTGTCGCCTCTTCTCATTAAAGCCATGCATACAGTAGACATATGCTTATACTGGCTTATTGCCCTGTCATGTAGGAAGGGGAGTGTGGAAGACTGCTTTGAGACACTCGTACGCCTGTGTGCATGCCAGGCTATATGTATAATACTCCTTGCAGTGTGAAAATTACACCCTGAATTCTTCACAAAGGAACCTATTAACGTAGAATGTTGTCGAGCCATTTAACGCGACAAGGCAAGCAGAGGCTGAAAACACCACAACTGTTAGGAAGTACCAGGACATGAGTGGAGAACCTGTGGGAAAGCAAGAAGAATAATTGGTTACGGCCCCTAGCAGGCAGCTCACAATTCCCCCGACGTCCCTCTGTTTGCGTTAACGGGCATCGATTGCCTTCACAGGTCTGCACACCAAATTCACCTTCTGGGACAGGAACGTTAATTTATTTGACAGCGCTGTGTGGAAACGGTGCAGCGGTTTCACTTTCCCCTTCCACAGTCGGCCTTTTCCGTTTGTATGGGAAACAAACCACTTCTGTGAAAAAAAAACCCCAAATCTCTCCATGAGTCAGGTTCAAGCTGGAGTACATTAGCATACCTCCATTAGTGTTAATTGGAATTTAGACAAGCTGAAGGTCAAACGAAGCAAACTGTGATCTTAAACCCCAAAATAAAGAAACAAGAGGGCAGGTCTGAAATATTGCCAAGTTATTTAATAAACTAACTTAAATTTAAATTGGTATCCTTTTAAATATGGCAGCTTTGCTCGATACTGTGCTAACCTAAGAATTCTGTAGCAGTGAATTGGGTGAAGCAGCCCCATTTTTTTTCTGACGATGTTTTAAACTGTTTCACCTTGTGAGTGGGCAGGTCTGACACAGAGGAGCCTAGTATCCTGAGAGATATTGCATATATCCTCCTGGTCTGCCTCTTCAAGACCTGAAGAGACTATTCTGACCACATTGTATAATACACTACAAAGAACACTATAAAATGTTACCCCGGTCAGGCCTGGATCAGTGTGTTACCCATGTGTGAGGTAAGGCGTACTGCTGAGAAGACCTTCAGTCCTGAATCAAAGGATGGCGGGTCTGTCATACAAAAGATGTTTCAAACACAAGTTGCTCTGGCCATGTGAAATGTTTGTCTTGCTTCTACTCTGAATATTGGCAGGGATTTTTCAGGTTGGAAGTGTATTTGCACTGTAAATATTTATTTCTCAGGTGAAATTGAACATTTCTAAAGTAGACATATAGCATTATGTCCCCTCCATCATCCCTGAGGCCTGCCTGTTATACACAGCTCTTCACAGCCCTTTGCTAACAAGTAATGACAGAGAGTTGCAGGAACAATTGCAGCACTTGGGCTGATTTATGTTATCTGTTTAAACTTATTTTGAGTTATAAATCAACCAAGATAACAATCAAAATAAAGCTGTCCCTGGCTTCCAGGACTATTCTATTCAGTCCTAATTCCTGTAACTATGCATTTGCATTACATGTGCCTAATACACATATACCTGTACAATAGACATATTTCCATATTCGTGAATCCCCTTATGCATATAATTCCCTATATACAGTCCACTATATTTAACGTAAAAGGGCCTGACTGACTGAGATCCTTTCAGTCTGACAGAGGAGCATTATTTCTTGGACTAAACCAGGAAACATTTCATGTTCACCCACCTTTTAGGCCTTTCTGCAGATATTGTTATTATGTGCGTGTTCAGAGCTGCAGGTTCCTCTTTGTGCTCAGGTTTTGGGTTGGGTGACTATAGTTAGACATGAAGTTAAAACACCTTGGCTTTTCTGAATCTTATTCTTTTTGCTTTAAGGGAATTCCTTTCCTTTCAGTGTGTCACAGCCTGCTCTGCCTTTATTGTCTTCATTACCAGTCCACTAGGCAAAAGGAATGAAACAACTAAGATATTTCACAAAACTCAACAAATATCTCTCAGCTTTCACCCTTTTGACCTCCTTTGGCCTCTACTAACATGACCCTAAACTTACAATTTATAAGAATCCAGTCCCAAGAATCTGTTCAACCCTTAATTAATGAACTATGACTTTAGTGTCACCTATCTGAATTGGATAAATAGCAATGAACTCAGGTAATAAACCCCATCAAAGAAGGTGTTTTACAGGCACTGAAGCAAAGTGAAGCCTTTTTATGGAGAATTATTACAGAGAAACTTACACTAATGAAAAAAATAAAATACAATGCAAACCAGAACTATTTAAGTTATATTAAATGGCTGCATATTTTATATATTAAACCACAAAATATTCCACAAAACAATGGTGCCCTCTTTAATGAAACTTTATTAAAGAAACAGACCTGTCAAGAAAACACATTTTTATATCCAGTTAGGCTTTGTATTTAACAGATTTCCACTTTGTATATTTTTCTGTGGTAGCTGCTAAGTAAAATATATATACTCTTGAATATTTGCTTACTTCTGGAATGGGAAATTTCCACACAATTTAGTGATTTAAGGACTGATTCTAATCTAATAAAAAGAAAAAAACAACAAAACCCTTGGAAATGCTGAATGTCACTCAATCTGTGGAACAACAGCCCTTGTTCATTTAGGGCATCATCCAGTTCCCAGAGTCTTTTCACAGATGTCAAGGGAGGCTGAACTGCACCCTGGAGCCACTGATGTGCCAAATTGCTAATCTGACTGATGCTCCAGCTTCATTAGACCTTCTAAGAACAGGTCTGGGAGTTTTATCACCTTTCAGTGACTACTCAGTCACTCTTCCTTGCTTTCTTAAGTAGATTAATAATAAAGGAAACTGATAAGGTAGTTAAAGTTCAGAAAGAAGCACACGAAGGCTCAAATATATAATCATGTCACTGTTCATCGTCAAGCTACAATACATCTGAATAGAATCAAATAGAATCATTATTAAGGTTGGAAGTGACCTCCAGGATCATCTAGTCCAACCATCCCCCTACCACCTATTACCCACTAAACCACGTCCCTAAGTACCACATGCAACCTTTCCTTAAACACCCGCAGGGATGGTGACTCCACCACCTCCCTGGGCAACCCGTGTACTGCCACTGACTGTGAACATACTGTTAGCACATGTAAAGGGCAAGATAATGCGCCTTGGCTGTCAGGGGCAGAGTATTTCAAGCTAAATTACACTATATTTGCAATAGGGAAGAATCTATGCGTGGAGAATTGCAGTTGCTCCATTGACACCTTTTATCTTGTTGACTACCTGCAACCATCAGGGATTTGGGCACCTCTCAGGTTCCTGGTGCTCTGCTGGCCATGCATAAAGGTAATCTCCCCATAAAAATTTTTGAAAAAGATGGTACCCCAAATCATGTCACTCACACAAATCCTGTCCTTAATTTCAACAATCATGAGAGAATGCAATACTTCTGAAGAGCAAGTTTGATTAGGACTTTGCAAGCTGAAGTGCAAGCAAAGTTAATAAATTTCTTACAAATTGCAAATTCAATAAATACCAGCAGCCTATAAATTATATTTTAACACTCACAGAATAATAGAATGATTTAGACATGGAGGTCATCGTGTCCCATCCCCTGCCCAAAGCAGGGCTGAATCCAAAGTTAGACCTTATTGCTCAGTGCCTTTTCCTATGAGGTTATGAATATATCTACCGATGGAAACTTCACAACCTTTTCATGATATTGATTTCTAATCAACAATTATCATAAATTGGAAATGTTTTCTGAAACCCTGGCCTGGTAGATAAAGTTGTTATTTTTAGTCTCTGGACTAAATCCCAGAGTTCAACCCCAAACCCGATACAGGGATTCATTTAAAGATTTTTTTTTTTGCTCAATGGTTGAAATAATTGAAAATGCCTTCACAACTTGAATCACCAGCAGAGTTCCAATCTGGATAGTGTATTAGGTATTATTTTAATAGTGGAAATTTCAGGAAAGATGTAAAACACAAGGCCCAGATCGTTGCTCAGATTAAATCAGCATTTTTTCCTTTGACCTAGTAAATCAGCAACTTTTCTACCTCTTTCTGCCATTTTTCACTGAATTCTCCTCTTCTGTACTATCCTGTTGAGCTATGAAAAAAACAGCAGGAATACCACACTCCACAACTTTAAACAGATTTTTCATTCTTTGTCTTACCTGCTGAGCATGTGTTATTAACAAAATTTCTTGTCAATGGGTTGCAGCTCCTGGCAGTTTCACTTATTATGACTCCAGCCATTTTATCACCTTTTTAAATGATAATAGAAAGTCAATCAGAAGTTATCTGAAAATATATCCCATATTGCCTGATTCAGAGCAAGGTGATTAGAAAGAGTGATGGCTATTTAATGAAAACCAGAATTCCCTTTCCAGGTTCTTGAAATACTTGCTCTGTAAGTAGCACCATAGGTGTGTGCAAGTATGAGGAGTAAACCCAAGTACAGCTGCTGCATGTTCTTAGTATGAAAAATGCAACATGCCACAAACTGTAGCTGGAAAATATCTCCTCTCATCTCCCTTGAGGCCAGACCAGCACTAGCTGTGCAATCCCTGCAGATGCTTGTTCTTAAAACTTAACAATGATGAGGATTCATAGCCTCTATCTTATAAAATATTCTATTAAATGCCTATTAAATGTTCTGGCAATGTAAAGAGACCATAAGACACCCATTATACTTATTTCAATGTCTTTTTATGCTGGCAGAGCGGATATCAAATGTTTATAATATAAATGAGAATAATGTACTGGATTCTAAAGTCTTTACTTATAGAGGATGGGATAAGGTTCTTCTTTGTCGGAGTGTATAAAACCTGAACCATTTGGTGCCTTTGCCCAAAACTTACTGACTGGACCACTCCAATACAATGGTGTAAGTTACATTGCACCTCAAGCATTTCCTTATGTTAAGGGATAGATAAATATTTGTACTTGCAAAATCCCTTTGCCATAACAAAACAGCACTTTTCCTGTGGAATGCATGTACAAGGGGGATAAGAAGAAAGGAAAAAAGGCATTTGTAGAACAATTTCCCTACTCAACATTTTCTAGTTGTGCATACATTGGTTTCATTCATCTGTACCTCTGCTGAAGCTGAGCACTTCACTGAAACATCTCATTCTCTTCACCACTTTATTTACAGAGAAAGATGAGCCTTAAACAATTTGGTCCAGTTTTGCTGAAGTTTTTTCTTAAGTGATTTTTCCTTAACTGTTTGTTTTCATTCCTTCACAGAAGACTCGCAGTATGTGAGATGTTTGGTTGCCAGCAGATTTGTCTTGATTATCAAAGACAATGCTGCTATAGAGTGCAAATGTACATTGGTATGGTGTTTAGGCTCAGTTTCTTCCAGAAGAAGATAAGTGAGGAGTTCTCCTTGGGCTAGCCATTAAAACCGAATCCCCAAATGAATTCAGTAATGAACAAGGCTGGCAATTCTCACCTAGTTCTCAGCAGGGAGTGCAGAGTACTGCTTCCCGCTTTTTTAGCCCTCTTAGGTGGTCAAAAGGTTAGAGCAAAACACACTGTCAGGAAGGGAAACAGATACGGACAGGGCTGAATTCAGGCAATACATGAATGTAAGATGTGTAAGGCTCTGTCCTTCTTATAGTCATACTCCTCATATTGTCATATTCTTCACATTGGAGGTAACTACACAAAACGGACAATGAGCATTTGCTAAGTTGTTCTGGCTAGGCTTCATTTCCATTTCCATTTCTTTCTACTCTCTCTCGGGTTTTGTATACCTGTTACTCTGACACAAAACTTTCTTGAAGGGTGAACAGTAGGGGACCAAGTTCTTTGCCTGAATATAGGTATACAGTGCTATCCAGTGTGATGTCCAGGAGTGGTGGCTTGCCCCAGGCCAATCGCCAAACAACCCCACACACTTGCTTCCTCTCTCCTAGCAGGATGGAGAGAAAGTTGAAGACAAAAAGACTCACAGATTGAAATAATGACAGTTTGATAGGGAAAGCAGAAGCTGTGTGCATGAGCAAAGCAAAAAGAAGAATTTGTTCATTATTTCCAATTGGCAGGTAGATGTCCAGCCATTTCGAGGAAAGCAGGGCTTTGTCACACACAGTGGCTACTTGGGAAGACAAATGTCATAACCATGAACATCCTCCTCCTATTCCTTCTCCTTTCCCTCAGTTTTTATTGCTGAGCACATCGTACGGTACGGGATATCTCTTTGGTCAGCTGGGGTCAGCTGTCTCCCCTCCCAGCTCCTTATGCACCCCTGGCCTACTTGCTGGGGGGGCAGAGTGGGACAGAGAGAAAGCCTTGATATTGTGCAAGATCTGTTCATGGATACTAAAAACACTGGTATGTTATCAGCACTGCTTCAGTCACCAGTTTGAAGCACAGCACCATACAGGTGTCTATGAAGAACATTACCTCCATCCCCGCAGTCCCAGTACACCAGGGTACTCACACGAGGTTGGGAGTAAGACTCAGGATCCGCTGAAGCCTGCAGCCCCTTGAGGCAGCAGGCAAATGCCAAGTAGGATGCCCTGAAACACCTAAAGTAAAAATAGATACCTCTGTTAGGCACTGAAGTGTCCCTTTGAGGCTTCCCTTTAACTGTTAGATTTTTATCTCCCATGAAGCCATATTGCGGCATTATGGTGATCCCTGATTGATACAACTGCTTGGTGAAAAAGCAGCTTCATAACAAAACAAGCACTTGTCACGAAAATGTGCATGTGGATATATGTCTATCTAGCTGATAATTTTTTAGCCCGGTTGAGCCTATTTTTAATCCTGCCAGAGAGGTTGTTATCACATACTGTAGATCCCTTATAAAGGCTGTGTGTTTTCCATAGCAAATTCTACCTAAGTACAAGGAATACAAGGAATGAGAAGAGAAGAGAAGAGAAGAGAAGAGAAGAGAAGAGAAGAGAAGAGAAGAGAAGAGAAGAGAAGAGAAGAGAAGAGAAGAGAAGAGAAGAGAAGAGA
>VWZZ01002597.1:18472-93715 GCA_013399095.1 Psophia crepitans
AGAAGGCAAGGCTCTGAGGAAACCTAATCGCAGACTTCCAGTGCTTAAAGGGGACCTACAGGAAAGCTGGCAAGTGACTGTTTATTAGGGAGTGTAGTGACAGGACAAGGGGTAATGGGTATAAACTAAAAGAGGGAAGATTTAGATTAGATATTAGGAAGCAATTCTTCCCTGTGAGGGTGGTGAGGCAGTGGAACAGATTGCCCAGAGAGGCTGTGGAGGTCCCATCCCTGGAAGTGTTCAAGGCCAGGTTGGATGGCACTTTGGGCAACCTGGTCTAGTGGAGGGTGTCCCTGCCTGTGGCAAGGGGATTGGAACTAGATGATCTTTGAGGTCCCTTCCAATCCAAACCATTCTGTGATTCTATGATTGGTGAATATAGGCAGAGAAGCATAAAGTGGTAAGCAATTTCCAGTCCTGGGACAAGACTTGGTGTATCTGGCACAGAAGGGCAGTTTTGACATGACATCTTTACATCTACTCTATTAGTACCTCTGAAACGTACTAGCAGTCAGATAGGAGTTTTGATGCTGAAGTACTTTTGGTGCTCTTGACTGAAATTGTAAATCCACATAAATAATATTTATTGGCTCTAAGCTAAGAAGGTGAATGTTACATATATATTCCAGAAGAATTATAACTCTTGACATCCGCTTAGTGGCTGATGGGTAGCATTTCTGGCTATAGTATTGCTTCAGAAAGGATTTAAGCAAGTAGTACTTAAGGAGAATTTAATAATAAGAAAACAAGTGGAATTTACCTGTCTAGATGACTGTATCTACATGGGGTAACCCCGCCTGGCAGTGTAAAACTCTGGACACACAGGAGGTGGATCTCAAGATTTAATCCCAAAAATAAATTAGCTTTCTATTTCAAAAAGAAGCATTTGGAAGTCTGGAACAGTCATCCTTGACTTGTCCAGCGGCGCCTCTGCTGCTGTGGCAACTTCACCAACCAGCTGTCCCATCCTTCCCTAGAGGAGATGGCTCCAGCTGCAGGTCAGGGAGATCACTGCCCATGGCCTCAGTAGTGAGGCCTCTCCCACCTAATGCAGGCCCTCACTTTCAAACTGTTTGATAATTTATTGGCATCTAAATGCTGTTGAAAAGCACATCATTCATAGCTTTAGCACCGGAGTAACTGTTAAATGGCTGGCAGGAGGGCTATCTGCAGGAACATGGCTGGTGTTTAACACCTAATTATCACTTTCCAGTGTCCTCTGGCTAGATAATTGGGAACTGCAATGTGGAGAGGTTTCAGAAAGGTTTTGGAAATGTGTTTGAATAGCTAACAGAAAATTAAGCTGTAATAAAGCCTCTTTTCTGTCCTCTTGAAAGTGTTCTCTGCTTTCCTACTTTCTTGAAACAGAAATTGGCAGAGGCGGGGTCAGTTGTAGTAACACAAACCAGCAACAATTGTGTCTCAGCTCTCTTTCTGGAGAAGAGGTCTTGACGTATTTATTGCAAGACATGACCAGGAATTATATCAAATGATAAGAGGAACTCAGCAATGGAATACGACAAGCGGGTGGCAAAACAATATGAGAAAAAGCGGAGAGACTTCTTTCTTGCCATTAGCTCTGTCCTTTCTAGGCTTCATGGAGGAGTTGTAGTGGGTCTGGATGAAGGAGTATCAAAAAGGTCTGAGACAAAACCAAGCCCACTGCTGTCATAGGCAATCCAATCAGAGTGCTCTGTTGATAAAATTAGAAACTCTGAAGGTAGAAATTATTTGTATTCCACTCTCCCCATTTCAACATTGCTCCACTCCAAAGATTAAAAAGGGTTGGTTTTTTGTTTGAATTTGCTACTTGAATTTATGTATAGAGTTTTTATCAATTTATTCTTCTGTCAACATTTTCTTCAGCTTCAAACAGATATATTTTCCTGATGCCTGTGTTGCTCCTGTAGATTTAAATAATAATTATATCTTTGCTCCTTTTCTACAGCTAGCTCAACAAGTGCTAAACTGCACAGATGTTGATTGCATCTTTCTATAAAAACAGGCCTTGTTCCTGTTACAGCTTAAATTAATCTTGACTGGAGATTCAGAAAGGTTTTTAAACAACCTGGTCACACATCTCAGCAACATTACTGCTAGACTATAGTCCTGCTCTAGCTACTCTTTGCTGTCTAGTACGCCATGTCAGGGAAAAAGTTGCTATGAGAAATTACCAAGAGAAATCAGAGGAAGAAGCTCCTGGAAGGACTGGTGGTCTGCTGGGATCCAGAGGAAATGAGTTGGAAGGTTAGACGGCTCTTCTCTCACAGTGAAGATTAATGGGATAACCCAGATACTGATTAAAGGCAGCTGAAAAGGGGATTATCAGCACTAAGGAACCAGTTTGTGCACCTGCTATTTTCAGCAAAAGACTTTCTGAAGCTAAGGAGGAATTAAATATGTTTTACTATACATTTATTATATGTATTATATATGTTAAATATGTATGCATTGCATTGGCAAAATAGGAGCTGTAAGGTGGAGGAGATGGAGGTGTTTTGTTACCATGCTGTCTAGGTCACAGATCTGTGCTGGTAATTTCCGTAATTATTACCACTGACAGACCCTGTGCTAATGGGACAGCGAGCGCTCCAGATCTTGCCAACTTTATGCTAAATGTTGCTCAAGGGAGCAAGGGCCTCCCCATGAGTATCTGTGGTGGCAAAGCTTTGCAATGTCAAAATCAACCCTAAAAAGAGTGACAGGATTTATCGAAGTCTGATTACAGAAACTGGTCTAACTATGTGAGGTGAAAAACTTCTCTAGATAGTATACATAGTTCTCTTTCCACTTCAAAATGACCCAAAACCAGGCTTTTCTGAAATCTGGGTTTGTATGCGTTGTATTTCAGAGGTAGCCATACACAAATAACAGCTACATGAAACAGAATAACAGTTCAGAAAGAAAGATGATTCTTTAACTAAATCGTGCAGTAATACTGACACTTCCGAGTCAGCAAGTCTGAGGCTATAATGCTGAATCCTAATATTTCCATTTAGACTGATGTTTGACAGCATTAGAAAAAAATGTAATGTCAAAAGAACTACTGTTCTTGCGGCTGACAAGGAAACCATTTTATATAATTGTTTCTGCCTACAGAAGAGGGTAATTCCTTTGGACATTGCTGGGTTTTATTTTCATAAAGAGTGAATAAATTATCTCAGTCCCCTGGATCAGAGGATGTGAAGTTCAAATCCTGTCGCTGGAATAATCACTACAAAATAATTCAGTGTTGATTCTGCAATTTGTGGGTAGTTTTGGTGGGAAAGGCATTTTTCCAAGTTTGCTCTATTGATGTGTTGAAATTATAGAAAAAACCTGAATTGTCAAAAGGGTGGCCAGGATAGTCAAAATGGCAATTGGCTGAAATATGTACAAGAAAATGTAGACTAAATTCAATAAAATACTACCCTGCTGTTAGATTTTCATCTCTACCAAAGGTCTATGACAACTTAACTAGATCTGGCTATTTTTGCGATTCTTAAGGTATCTCCCTTAGAAGTCCTAGGTAAAGGCCCCCTTATAAGTGTTAGGAAATATCATACTGGGTTTCACAAAATGAAAAGGTGTTTTCTGGTGAGGTTCTGCTTCACTGAGGGTTAGTGAAAATAATGGTCAGTCATATCAGAACATCTGATCCCTGTTACTTTGCTCAAAGTGGACTTACTTTATTCAAACCACGTTTTTATAGGGTTTAAATTTCAGTTTTATTAAATTGTTATTTTAACATTATTTTTGATCAATCAGTTCTTTGGAAAGTGAAGAACAGGTGCCTATTAGTTTACATACAGCATTATAGAGAAAATAATCAATAAAATGGTACATAGGCACAGACATAAGAAACTCCTACCTTTCTAATGATTACTTGTCATTAATATGTGATGACATTATGAAAACATCTCTTTTCATGGTGTTCTAGTTTGTCCATCTTTGTCCCTGAAGAAACAAAAAGGCAGTTTTAGGTTTTATGAGGTTTATGAGTAGTGAGGCATTGGAACAGGCTCCCCAGAGAGGTGGTTGAATCGTCACCCCTGGAGATCTTCAAAAAACGCATAGATGCGGCGCTCCAGGACATGGTCTAGTAGGCACGGTGGTGTTAGGTTGACGGTTGGACTTGATGATCTCAGAGGTCCTTTCCAACCTTAGTGATTCTATGAGGTTTTATGAAGTTTTTCTTGGATGCTTTATTAGAAGTGTAACATTCCTGATCAGAAACAATGTGGAATCACCACCGTAAACCAGCAATCAGCACTCATCACTCTGCCACTGCACACACAGAAGATGCAGAAAGCACAGCAAATGAAATGTCAGTTCATTGGATATCAAAACTGAATGTTTCCTGATTGCTTCCTTTTTTAGTGAAACATAGGAATATATTAGTAAAAATTATCCTAAGCAAGGTATAAAAAAATTATGAGAAGGTTTGTTTTGCCCAGCTAATAAGAATGCAGAAAAAAGCCTTTGAGTTAGTCCCTGATGATGAAATGATAACTTCTGGGCCACAGTTACTCCTGGTGTCTTCACCAGAATGAGTGGGATTGTATTTATATTAATTTTGCCTTAAGTCTTTAAAGGGTGGGGACAGGTAAAACATGCTCGCTAATGTTGGCAGTAGTTTTATATATGACAACAAATAACCTTTTTTAACCTTATTAATTCAGCCAGTTTTATGCTAGGCAATTCTTGCATGGACAGTCCGTTCTCAGCAATCTGCAAGACCAATGTCAGTTGTAACAACAGAGGAGTCATAGAGGTTTGAGTGGTGAGTAGCTCACTGTTTTGTTATGGTTGTGGCTAATTACTCTTCAAGCTCTGCTACTTCACAGGGATTTCACTCTTAGGGTCTCTAAACAGAAATCTGTTAGTTTTGGCAGCCTCTGGTCTGCTGTGTAACATTCATCAGTGTCTTTCTCTGGAGTTTCAAAGGCAACACTTACATGTAATGGTTTTGCTGTGAAACAAAACAGAGAAGGAGTATTGTGGTGTTGAAAACACATTTCACAGAGTTGTTACAAGTTTTTTGGAAGGATGCCCTTTATTTAATTAATCTTTCTGCATTTTGTTTTTGCATTTTCCCTCACCGTTTTATTATTCTCTGAAGGACTCGGTCCCCAGAGCCTGCTCCAGGGAAAGGTCTGCTGGATTAGATTGTGGTGCCTTCCACCTGGTGTATTTCCACGAGTCCTTCATGATTAGCAGTGTGGCGTGCAGGCCTACTGCGAACGATCAAATGATCTGTTTTCTTTTCCCTTGAGGTGAACCACATTCGCTTGTATAAGAAAGCAAAACCTCCACAGTAGACCTGAAAAGCAGCCTACTGCTTTGGAGAGAGCTCTAACAGGCATTGATGTCAAACCCTGACCCCTGTTAATGTGATTCTATTGCCATGAAGCCTCCTTCAGACATTTATTTATTAGAGATGTATTCATTATATAAGTAGGTGATGCCAGCATGCTCTGCTGGATTAAAGCTCGTTGAGCTAAATGATTATTCTAGAAAGATTTATTTTCCTCTGAACGTAATTACACACCAGTCCAATGAAATGAGCACAGTGGAAAATCTCACTCGACTGCTCTGATGGACTAAGCTGGTGCCATCCACACTCTGCAGACAAGGGCTAAAGAAACTGGGACGTTTTCATAACGTCACTGAATGACAGCTTAGGTGTTAAGTAATTTCTGTGGTTGACAAGCACCTGGAAGCAAAGAAAGAGTTTGTCTTTGGCAGAGCTATGGCTGAACTCATTGTCCAGGCTGGGATCTATCCAGACACCTCATGGCTTTGGCTACATCTAAATAAACAGCTTTGAATGGTGACTTAAAGATATTAATGGGTTTCTTGCATCATTTATGACTATGTGTAGTGGCAATTGTGCTACAACAAATCCACCACATAAATCAGGTGTGTATTTTGGCATGGTCAATCCTGCATGGAAGACAGCTTTTAAGCAAGGAAAAGAAAAGTTACCTCATAAATGTCAATAAGATATTCGCTCCATCAGACTCCAGGAAAAAGAAAAACCCTCTAGCAATACAGTAGGGTTGCCATCCATGAATGCTGTTGGGCTATCAGGAACTGAATGTACATTCAAAATAATCTTTCACCGTCATTACTATGCAGCCTGAGGGATTAAAAATGAAGTTGGCATCACTTTATTTTATTATATATAGGGCTTATATACATCTATATGTGCATACTTGTCACTTGGTAACCTAACTGCAATTTATTTAAACTGTTTGATGGATGATATATGTTTAATACCTGGTTTAAGCTCTATTTGCAAGTTAGCTACTGGCTGAATATAGCTGCAGTGTGAGATTGAAAGGAAAGTGAAAATCATGTGAAGTAGAAAGAATGCCCTCATTTTCATGTCTGATGGATGTGTATCCTCATTACCATAAGTGTGCAGTTGGAGAGGTGGAATTATATTAGCAACACAGAACCAGTGACACCATCGCGTATGATAACTTATTAAGCTACTGATCATCCGCTTAAACTCTCAATTGTTTATCTCTGCTAGTAAAGTCTGCACGAGCTCAAAGGCTAAAAAGTTTTTGAGAACTTAAAAAAAATTTGTACTTATTTTGATTTAGAATATCGACAATTGTGAAATGAAGTTGACATTTCAAATGCTTCACTGAGTTCTGCAACCTAGATCCATCCAGAGCCATTTAACAACTAGGAGCCTCTTGATCTCCAACAGTCAATGAAAAAAGACTCTTCCAGGGGACAATTCAGGTGGGTTTCACCATGCTCTGGAAGTTTCTCTCCATTCACTGGCCACAGAAGGAACAAGAAGATGTGTGGGCTCTTGTGTCTTGGTTGCTGCAGGTAAGTGCCTGAAATGAGATGGCTTGAATCTGAGTTTGAGTAATACAAAACAGGCAGGGAAGTATACTTTGTGAAAAAACAGTCGTCTTCCTGATTTCATAGAATCATAGAATGGTTTGGGTTGGAAGGGACCACAAGGATCAACTAGTTCCAACCCCCCTGCCATGGGCAGGGACACCCTATACTAGAACAGGTTGCCCAGAGCCCCATCCAACCTGACCTTGAACACCTCCAGGGATCCAAGGGCATCCACAGCTTCTCTGGGCAACCTGTTCCAGTGCCTCACCACCCTCGTAGTGAAGAGTTTCTTCCTAAGATCTAATATAAACCTCCTCTCCTTTAGTTTACACCCATTACCCCTTGTCCTATTGCTCCATGGCCTTGTAAACAGCCCCTCGCCAGCTTTCCTGTAGGCCCCTTTAGGTACTGGAAGGCTGTGATTAGGTCTCCCTGGAGCCTTCTCTTCTCCAGGCTGAACAAGCCCAACTCCCTCAGCCTGTCCTCATAGGAGAGGTGCTCCAGCCCCCCGATCAACTTTGTGGCCCTTTTTGTTCCTCTCCTCTTCCAAAAAACCTTCTGAGCTGCTTCTTAGGTTTGAAGATTTTTTACTGGCTTGGAAGACATTCTCCTTGACACATGTCATTTACAGGTCTCTTTCTTCCAAGATCAATTTTTGAAATGACAGTTCAGGATTTTTGATGCCAGACACTAGACCAGCTCTTTAACCAAATTATACCAGCTTAACCAAACTGGAGCTGCCTTCTTCAAGAACAATTCAAATCCTTGATATGGACTAAAATATTTTTTTTTCTCTTTTTAAAAGCATGAGCAAACACTCTATCGAAATAAATATTTTACATAAATAAGCATAACTTTTCCAAATATTTAATTTATCTACAGAATAGTACTCTGAGAGGCTCCCCAGTTCTAGCTTCTAATAGACCATTACCCATGTTTAACAAAAAAAACCCCCAAGACTCTAAAACACAAAACTGTCAAAAAATAATAACTTGCCATACACCACAGAGTATTCTCTTCAAGCAAGAAGATGTGATCCTCTGGATGCCATGATTTTTAAATCTTAGCCATGGCACACAGAACCTTAAGTTACACTTCACTATTTGCTGCGTATTAAACACCACCAGCATATATCGCACTAGCAGAAAACAAAATATAACACTCAGAGTGTGCCTTTCCAAACGCCCTCACCAAGAAATGAGTCCCTTGGGGAAGGGCAACTGTCTGCAGAAGCGTACAAAGCACAGGATCTGTGATTTGGTGGCTTCATCAGAAAATGACTGACTTGTGTTTCTTTCTCACTGGATGGCAACGTAAACTGCAAACGCAGAGTGTGTCCACTTTAAAGGCTGTCTAGCTCTCTTGTGTCTTGCCAGTTCTTGTAAAAGCTGGGCTTGTGTTATGAATAGGGTACCTCTCTGCAGATCCCAGGGTAGCAGAAGCAGGTTTCTCTAAACTGCTTCAATCAGCAAGGGGTCGTTTCCCCCTGTGGGGAGAGTGAGGCAGGTCTTAAGATGGACTCACTTTTTGACCTCCCTCGTTATTTATGAAGTCTTCTGGGATTGCACTCTTTGTGTTTGAATTTCAAATGAGGAGTAGGATGAGCAAATATATTTGCTTAGCGTATGGCTACAGGCAGTCATTAGAAAATAAACCTGTGGGACGATGCAAGATTGATGTGGTAAGGTCTGGAAAAAGTTAGTTTGGATGGGATACACCTTTGTTTCTGGCCAGAGTCACTTCTGATCCAGATGATGATGTGAATTTGGTGCCCAGTTGTGGCCGTGCAATTGAGTTCAGCCCTGGTTTGGATACAGTGGTCCAAGCTGAAGCAGTATCTCGCCTGAAAGAGAAACACTCCTTGTGGGTGAAATCCTCCTAATGAAACATGGTGAGGAATGGGTTGCTGTAACAAAAGGTAAAGTGTGAAAAAAGTCCTGACTTCTCAGCAAACTGTGATTTCCACTTTATGCTTTTTGGCAGCCTCATGCTTTTTGCTTTCTCCTACATTACCAACTTACATAAAACTCAGGCTCCTGGATTTCTGTCATATTAGCTGTTTTTTTTTTTGCTGAGGGTTAGCTTGAGTTGTTCAGGCTGCATTTACCTTCAGTACAGCATCGCCTGTCTCCCCAGTAGACCCCAGGGACAGAGTTATGTTCACTGTCAGTGGGGATTGTTCAATGTTATTACTGCAATCCATCCCTGGGAACCCTTGAGCTGTCCAGAGCCTTCAGAGACCCTTGACTCTCTACATGCCTCCTTGCTTCTCAAGTGCTAACGATGGCAGGATTTGGCCAGGCAGAGAGTGCAAGCTGGCTTACTCCAAGAGTTTTCTGTAAGTGTGATACTGTTTTCTCTCATGCAGAGTTACACTCCTTGTTGTGGAGGCTTTGCTACCTCTGAGTGGTATCTTCTACAACAAGTTTGCTATGAAAAGGTTATTAAAGCTTATATACTTTGTGTGATATGAATGTTCTTTCAAAATTTATTTTAATGATGATTTTGTTTTTTTAAGTTTCTAAACACAAATTTTCTAAGTATTTAAATGCAGTATAAAAGTAATTTTTATTGATATTCATAAATATGCCAAAGTCTGTCCACTTCTGATCAATGTTTTTGCTTTCTTTGTATCTGCTCATCTTATTTTCACTCATCTTCCCCTTAGGTCATTTAAATTAACATTAACTGCATGATATATTCCCCCAAATTCCCTTTTCTCTGGCTTTATCCAAACTAAGGTCTTGAAAGCTGAAAGAAGGGTTTGATTGTGAACAGAGCTGTACAGCTAAAAATATCCCCTCGCAGAGACACAGAATAAATCTGCCTCCCCCCCTTCTATACCATTTCTCCATTTGCACTTGGAATAAGGTACCTTGAGAAATCAGGTGAAGACAGGACAGAGGTACCAGGCACATTGACGTCGTGACAGCCCTTCTCCCAACCTCACTGTACCCCGTACTGCAGCTCTTAGTGGGCCTAGCAGTGCCAGGACACAGAGGTATTTGGAGGATATGTGGGCTTATAGTCCTTATGGCATCCACTGGGTGAGTGGGCAGATACAGAGACACACTGACATTGTGCAGTATAAACAGCATCATGCTCACTCGAGAGTTCTCCTTTTATACTATGGGACTGCACTAATTTCGCTCGTCATAATTTTCTGTTGATTTAGTCACAGCTATATAAAATTGTTTCTAGAAAAGCGCTTCACATTGAAATACCTCTCATGAGCACTATCCTGTTCTCATCCCGAGAAAAAAATGCATATTTAATAACAAGATTGATTACAGATTTTTCCAAGATGCCTTTTTTGACCTGTCTCCAATTTTGGTGTTAGATGGAAAAAGAGAAGTAAGCCATTGCAAACTGTTGTCTTTAACCCATTTCTTTTGTCTTTGTTTTTTCCTCCCCATGCTAGCCCATATTTGCATGAGGAAGTCAGGCAGGATCATCACAATGTGCTCCTTTTGTCCATAAATCTCATGCATCTATGATCTATTTTTTGCCTTGGTTTTTGTCATATTTAATTAGTTAAGCAAATTTATGCCAAAACAGTGTTGAAAAAGGACTCCTTCAAACAGTGAAGTGCTTCCCGAAATCACATGAGAATTCAGTAGGAAGCCCATTAATCCAATAAGTTACTGAAATGAGTTAACATTCAGTCCTGAAAGGGATGTCTCAGATGTAAGACAAAAACTTGAGCTGAGCACAGCATAGCTCTGTGGTAATTCTTAGTATTTCAGTTTTTCAATGTGCTGAAATAAAACGAGAAGTTAAAACTACACACATTTTTTGAAACGTAATTGAAAGCTTGCACCGAATTACAAAAGCCTAAATTTTAGTGTAAAGCAATCAAAAATTTCTGATGAAAACATGAAGCTCTGATCTTGGAGGCTGTATTAACAAATTGTGGGAAACAGCAAATTACTAAACTTCTCATCCTTGGCCAGTTTCTGAGTGTATAATTGCAGGCTGACTCCTCTGCAGTTTCAGAGGAGAAGGCATCTCTTCCCTCTGCTTCCTGTTTACTTGCACACAGCTTCACCATGAACTACATTTCATTGATACCTGGGTACAATCCCATATCACAGGACCTTTTTAAGGATGAAAGATGATAAATTAACAGTATCACCCCTTTTCTTGTGAGGAGTCAGAGAAATGTTCTCAGCATTCTCTGCTGTGCAAGGTGTAGAGTCGAACCCTTATAATCTTCCTGAATGTGGCAGAAACGCCTTTGCTATAGGATTTCCTGCTATGTAATTGAAATGTTTGCCTCCGAAGAGGAATTTACTTCCACCAGGCACCAATCTATCCTTACATGCCAGACTGGCAGCTTCCTTTGTTGTTTTGAAGAGGCTGGAAATTCTTTCAGGAATTCTTTCAGACCTGTGGGACTAAGCCTACTATTTAGTTACTTTCAATTGTATCTTTGTGGGATACTGAAGGTTGAACAATGCCATTTCATGAGCCCAATTCTCATTCTTCTTTTCTTCATTATTCCTTACATGCTGCCAAGTCATAATTGTGACCCTCTTGCAGTAGGTGTTCCTTAAACATTTGCACAGTCCCTCTCCCAAAGAGCTTGTAATTTAGCACAAAGACTCAGTCAAGGCAAGATTAAAGGAAAAAACTCAGAAGCAAATCACTTGGATGGGGTTGGTATACGTTATATCAGGCAGCACCAACTATTTGCTGAGGTGTTTTCAGTTCCTCTTCCAGACTTTTTCTTGACTCCATATTAATGGTTAAAGTCACACATTCTCCTGCATATTCAGGTTATTTCCCTTTCCTCCTACCCCACAAAATCCATTGACGAATGTTTGTGGATACCACAGACATCATACTGAGTTAAATACTAAAACCAAGCAAAAATATGACCTCTTGTAAAGAGGGCTCCATCTGACATCCTGTCAGGAGATTCATTCCCTCTCTTCAGAACAAACTATCAGGGCAATCATGACTGACTTCATGGGGATCAAACCACTAAACATTTCTTGCTGGCATATTACAAAAGGTTTATTCTGTCCAAGTCCTGTGTTCTTCTTTGGCATCTCCAGTGGAACGTGGCAGATTCCCAGCTGGCCGAGTTAGATACTTGCCATGATGCAGAAGCAAGTGACAGAAGTGATTTTTCAGCCTTTCTCAAAAGAGGTGCTATGGGATGGGCGATGGAGAACAAGCAGAGATTGGAGGGGTATGGAGAAAGCAAGCTTTTAAAGTTTTGGAGAAGTTTTGGGGTAGACCTTATCACGGCCTTTCATTATATAAAGAGGGCTTATAAGGAAGACAGGGGGAGACTTTTTACCAAGGCTTGTAGTGACAGGACAAGGGGCAATGGTCTGGAAGAGTGTAGGTTTACGTTGGACATAAGAAAAAAATCTTTTTATAATGAGGGTGGTGAGGGACTGGAATGGGTTACCAGGTAAGTTGTGGATGTCCCGTCATTGGAAATATTCAAGATCAGGATGGATGAGGCTTTGAGCAACCTGGTCTAGTGAAAGACACCCCTGCCCACAGCAGAGAGGTTGGACTAAAGGGTTTTTAAAGGTCCCTTCTGACCAAGACCATTCTGTGATTCTGCGATTCTGTGATTCTATGTCTACATACCCATTCATAAATGTTCATCTTGAAGCTCACTGACCAATTGTAACACCAGCACTTGATGGACATCCAGCCTAAAATGGAAGCGATGCCCAATTTTCATATATGAATTCATTTTATCATAGCTTTTCTTCCAATTTCACAGGTGGCTGCAGACCTAAAGCACAGGAAACAGTCCCTTGGTTATTGCCCCTCCTTTCTCGCTCTCCTTCCTTCTTTTCTGGCCCATAGCTTGGAAGAAGCAATGGGCATGTTCCCCAGTGGATAAATAGGAAGAACATTAAGATTTGTGGCTACCTGCATGGTGGTTTCATCTGAAGGGCAGGGCAGATTTCACCTTGTTCTGGCTTTGGGCTACTTGAGGTTGATCGCAAATATCTCTGCTGACATTGCCTCATTGTGTAGATGCTGTATTGTAGCTGACAGTCATGGGGGCTTTGCAGTGTATATTACAAAATATGCTGGATGTGGGGACAAGATAATTTGACTTCTCATATTTGAGAAATAAGATTTATGTTATTTCCTTTTCTCGTACTTTTAGAACGAGATGAGTGCTAGCGTTTTTTCTCTATCACCTCAGAAACATTAAGTAATTCTCCAGAAATGTGCTAGGAAAAAATCAAAATGAACCATAACCAGAGGCAATAAATAATAAAATAAATTTTTAATCAAACCATGGTTAATCTGATCCGTAGAAGACAGAGTAGGTAAGCAGAGAGATGGACAAGTAATACTTTACCAGTGACATATTCACAAATATTCCTAGAAATATAGGAATGAAAAGCATGTTTTAAGTGTACTGTTGAAAATGAAAAAAGGTCTGCTCATTTCTTGACACCACATGTCTGTTTCTTGTATTAAAGGGTTCAGAAACATTGTTTATGGATATTGCATGACCATGAATGCCAAAAATAATAATCCTATTAAGTTTAGCCCAAATAGCATGTAATGAGATTCAAAATGATATGTTAAATACACATTCTAATAATGAAACTCAAATTGCTTTACAAATAGCATCGGGAGAACATTAGCCTATTTTGATTCTAATAATTACTTGCATCCTGTGTTCCAAATCTATTCAATATGCTTTTCGTAAGAACAAATATTTGTTCTACTAATTGTTCTGCAATTCTCCTGGTTATTTTTAAAAGGCTAAAGGGCTACACAAGACCAGCAGTTGTCTGTCAGAATAAGATCTGGTTGTTTTTTTTACTTTAATCATCTTACAGTATTTGAATAAATTAGGTTCTCTAATACCTCTGTCTTTTGTCCAGATCTCAGTTGTCTGTATTTTGTATACTATCATTAAACCACTTTTCAAGTGAATCTTTGCCAGACTAAACATAATCTTTCCTCGTAGGACATTCCATGCAAACCCCATACAACCACCGTAGCCCTTTCTGGATTGTCCTAAGATGTGGATTCTTGATTTTTAGGCTAGGTACTATTTCTAGTTTATATATTAATTCTTATCCTGCTATTAAGATATTATCATCATATCATATTGTCAGTTAATAAGGAGCTATCAGTACATTTTTGACTGCAGAAAAATGTAAACTATCTATAGAGACCATATGGTTTAAATGTTTTAAAAGATTGTTTTTAAATAGAGACAGAAGAACTATGAATGGGAAAGGAGCTCAGCTTTAGTTTACTTCTGGCTTCACACTGAAACAGCCAGGGATCTCAGTGGGTATTAGAAATGGACCAGAATTGTATAAATGCTACTTTATCCAACCCTTGAAATATTTATTCAGGTTTCTCTCCTTAAGTTTTCTACAGATGTGAAGTCGATTAGTCTTCAGTCTTACTGCCACAATCTCAAAGACCCAGTGTGTGGCCTCCAACACATGGAAAGATGACCAATGTGCAAGATGCACAGGGGACTTTTCAGATCTGAAGCCAGCAGTCTGAAAAATAAAGTACCTGGGGAAAGTGTGTCTTCTTTCCACTGACAGTGAGATCAGGTTCAAGGAGAAGTTAAGCATGCAAGTTAGATAACAAGACAAAAATCAGGCAGAGAGAACCTCATTATCCTCATTTTCTACCAGATGGTATTTGTACTTTGTTCTTTTAAAAAGTGCACTCATTTAGTTTTGTACCATCCAAGCTGAGCTTTTCTGAAGTCCACTGTAAACTTTAAACTTTTTAATAACTTCAGCTCTTTCTAATTTCCTGGCATTTCACTTAAAAGAAACAGGGGAGAGACTGTTAGATAGCAAAAATGTCCATAGCAATATCCTGGCTTTAAAAATATCCTGGTTTTGAATGGCCATTCCTTTTTTCCTCAGCTGAGTTGCATGTAATTCTTTTCACATATATGGAATAGTCCTGGGTATCAAGTACAGCTGGGACTTCTGAATACAAATACAACCTGACTGCATACCACTGAAACAAAACTCAGTTGCTTGGAGAGTCTATTGGCGAATTCCTTAAGTCTCATTAATCACGTATGTGGTGACACTGGAGGGGGCTCTTTACTTTTTTATTTCTCATTTGTCTCTGATATTCCCTGTTTATTACAAAATCCCTTCCTTTGCTGGATTTATAATGTGGCTATTTTCCAATACAGTTGTATCCTTTCACTCCCGAGCGGAGCCACCCATGTGTGAGAGCTGGGAACCTGAACCTTTGTGATAAATATCCTTATTTGCTACAGGGGAAAGAGACCATGACAGACCTCGGAGATGCTTGATGGCGTGGCCCACCAGGGAGATGACAACTGCAGATCGAGTTTGCTGATGCTGCTTGCACAATCTGATTCCAGTTCCCCTGCAGCAGAACGTGTCTGTCCCTCTGCTCTTCTTCTCTAAGAAATTTGTGTTCTCCCTTTTCCCTTTCTCATCTAGTTAGGAAATTTATGAATTAATCCTCTTCAGAGCACAGATTCTGTCTTCTTACACTGATACTGAGATCAAAATTTACAAAGACATTTAAGTACCAAGATGTGTTTGAGGGTCAGGGCCTTAATTGTCTCGTCCAGCTACCAATCCCTTGAACTCATCTTTCCCACTTCCAGTTTTCTCATGCCTCCTAATGCATAAACAGACTGATAATTTAAGGCTGAAGTTTTATCCTTAAAAGGCTCTCATCTGGATTCCTCTCTTGCCTTTGTGCAGCAGTACGTCATGGTCACATACTGTGAAGTGCAGTCCGTCCAGGCAGCTTTTTACTCAGCGGTGCCATGCTAGGTCTGTGGAAGGGGTTTGCACAGGGATTGCACCATGTGTTTGCCGTGCAGTAACACCACTCCGGAGGTCTGCAGTGTATGCTGTTGGTGTTGTGCGTTTAGCACACTGAAACTCCTTTTGATTTGATACGCAGGGAACAAATTTTGAAGAAAACATGACAAATATCTCACTCACTCTTTGGGTGTCTGATATCCATACTTTATTTGTCCAGAGAGGAGAGAACTGAACTTGAGAACATCATTACGTGTTACGAGGCACTTAAGATTCTTTTGCTAAAAGTTCATAGCAAATACTCTCTGATTGAAAAAATGTGACCTTTCAGAAGAAAAAAAAATTGTGAAGGTGTAGGAACTAAATCAATGTTGCAGATATGCAAAAACTTACCCCATCTTGGAGGAAAGACTAAAGAAAAATTTTATTTCTGTTTTAAAACATGCACTGATATATATATATAGCATATGTAATGTCTAAGCATTGCTCACAAAATCAATAGCACAGATAAATTTATAGCAGGATTCATGGGGTCTAGCACTTTTTCCCTCATTCCAAATGATGCTCAGATGGTGTTGCTTCTCTTCATTTGATGTAGCTAATTCCCTTTTCAGTTTCTTGGTAGGAATTTGGCATAAAGGAGAGCGACACTGCTGTGATTCCTACTAATTGTCATGTTAAGTAACTTGATACTAAGAGCTACCATAGGTGTTAACAAAAAATTGCTTCCAGAACACAAATGTGTGTTGCCAGCAGAATTTAACCTCAGGCTGTAATAGTAACACTGAGACACAAGGAGGTTGAAGTGGAGTTCTGCCAGATTTCCCTATGCAGTTTCTGCAGGTGTTTCCCCAAAAAGGAAGAGTTGATAATAGATATGATGGCAATTTTTTCCCTCCAAAAGATAGCACAGGCAAATAGACTTTTGGCAAGGTTTTAGACCAGGAAATAATTTGTGATCTCCTCAATATTATTTAAATACTTTTTTATAGAAAGCATAAGGAAATTCATGTTAAAATATATCATGTGTCAAAAGCCCTGTATTTGATAAATGAAAAATGTTGGTGGCTATTCCCATAATGCTTTTTGAATTAGAAACATGGGTAGGAATCAAGAAAATGGAAAAGAGAAATACTTCAAAATTAAAATATTTGAAATAGAGAAGGTTTCACATTTTTTTTCTTAAATCAGCTCTACTTGGCAATTTCAAGAAGATTTTCTAAAACTTAATCTGCTGACTCTGCAGCCTGGGAGGGGAGATTACTTTCCATTGCCTCACGTTCCAAGATCAGGTCAAATAGGTAAAGGCCAGCACCACCACGTCCGTTACAGCAGTTCATCCCCAAAGACACCAGCTGGAGTCACATCTGGTGAGAGGGCGCAGAACTACAACCTGTATGGTGACTTCTCCTCCCATTTGTAATGGTATAAATGAGTCAATGGAGGTCTGAATGTGAAATGGGAGTAGAAGAGAAAAAGAAGGGCCTTTTGTCCATGAAAGTTGCCAAGTGTTTCGTGCATTTACCTCAGCCAGAGCTATTTCCACTGCCGTTAATGATTTTATGCTACTGGAAGGGCTAAGTGAGAGCTCTGGCTCAGAAAGCAGCTAGGCTCTGTTCGTCCCTCGGCGTTTCATCTGCAGTGGCCACCAGCATATGCTGGATATGGACTGGGTTGTGATGTACGGAGACACAGGTTTACCTCTACAGGATGCAGCTGCCAAGTGCCTGGCCAATCTCTTTAGTGCTGGGCTGACTCAGCCTTTGAGGTAATGGAGAAATATCTGCTGTGATAAGTGCAATTTTTTCCTCTTTTTGGCCAAAAAAGATTTTGGGTTGTCCTTAACATTTCTGAGGTGCCCATGAATACCCAGGAAGGAGGATAGCTGGATAAAGGACACAAGATTTTAGGTAAAAAAATGGAACTAAATACTGGCAGGTGCTGTTTCTGCATAAAACTCAACAAGGTGGATATATATACATATATATGTGTGTTTAGGTTATGTATTGCACAGGATTTACCCACCAGCAACTAAGACATGGGTTAACATCTGAGAATCCTCACTCCAATCACACACACAACCCCCAAGGAAGACTGAACCAAAACATCTGGTAATTTGGTCGCAAAGTGGAGATTAAGCAGGTAGGAGTAACTTCATCGGAGGGAGGAAAAAGTGAGAGAAGGGAAACAGAACACCACATGCGAAGAGGAACCCCCCACAGCCTTCACCCAAAGTACATAATCCCCTCTCCCAGGTCAGGGCTTTCTGGGGCCGCCGCTGCAGCTGGGGGTGCAGGCAGCCATGCCGAGCTGCCTGCCCTGTCCTGCCAGACAGGGCCTCGGTGCTGGCCCCTGCACTCAGCTCAGCCCACCCGGCTGCTCCAGCCACTGGCCGTGCGTGCCGGGCAGGGGAGCCCCTCTGGCATCTGCAGTAAGGTGGGGAGGAGGGTAGGTTGTCCGAACCCCATCGCCCACTGCTCCAACGTGCCTCCTAAGATCAGGCTCAGCACCCACACAGACACGCTGCCGCACAATTTGCCCAGACTCCCACCCTATGGCCCAAAGTCATAACCAGCATCATGACTGTTTGTTTTCTCACCTTACAAGTATCGCCCCAAATGCACAACAATTCACCCCTCATAAACTTGCCCAGTTCCCTCTCCCATCCTTTCCTCTCCCATCCCCTGCGTGCCTGCGCAGCTGCCTTTCTGCCTTGCAGCACAGCAGCAATCCGGCCCAGTCTCTCCTTAGATGTCACTAATGGGAGGTAAGTAGCAGTCTTGGAAAGAGAGGGGAATTTCTTCAATTTGTATGATTTTTTAATTCCTTCTTTCTTTTCTTTTCACAAAACAAAATCACGCAGTATCTCAACAGGTAAGGGATGTATTGAAATTAACTCAAAGTCCTGTAAGCCAGTCACAAATCAAGTTGGATTCTTTTTTTTTTTCCTTTTCCCTTTTCTTTCATTCGCTTTTTCTCTTTTCTTTTTAACGGTGAGTCCAAGAAGGGGAGTATTGCCAATGTGCTTATGAAAAATTGACAGATGAGCCCTCTGCAGAGAAAACAAACAAACCAATAACTAATTCTCCAATCCAGAAGAATTACATCAGCTTTCACGTGGCATCAAAATGTTTTAGTCTAATCACATTGAAAAGCAGTCGTCTTGCTGGCTAGAAATGAACATGCAGAATTTCAGGAGAGGTCAAATATGAGACTTAAAATGTATGTTGGGCTAGTCTTCCTCCCTTCCTGGGACCTGGGAAGCCAGGACTATGTTCCTGGCCCTACCATTGATCTGCTCTGTAGGCAACGTTAGCACATCTCTGTAGTTTTGTTTCTTCCACTACAAAAATCTGTGATATGCAGAATAATCTGAAATTTCACCCTTTTTGTAGCTGAAACTTTCTGCGACAGGGTAATTGTGACAGAGTTTATAAAGAGAGAGGATATTTTTTATTAATGCCAGAGACACAGTTGAAAAAAAAATTAATCTTCTGAGATCCCCAAACCTCCTTGACTTCGTTATTTGTCGTCATTTAGAATAGCATGGCTGAACTTGTTAAGATTATATGCTGTTCACGTTAGTTTATGTGATAAAAGCTTATCTGCACACACACAGATGAGTATGAAGAGGCAACGGTGAGGGGAAAGCCCAAACACCACCCAGCTCTGGCTCCTCACAGACCCGTCACCAGCCCAGCAAAGGCCATCCTCACAAGCCCAGTGCAGCCCAGAGACACAAAGGCAGGTGAGAACACAAATTAAGGACTCAGACAAAGGGACACACTGTCCAGACCCCTGCCGTGGCTGTCCCAGGAAAGCTTCAGCCCCAGTGTCCAGATGTGACACCCAAGATGAGTCAGTGCTGGAGCACCTTTTGGATTGAGTGGGACGTTGACTTTAGGATTGTGGGAAATGTTATGGGATGCAGGGGAAGAGGGTTTCAGGATTGTGCTAAACTTATGATGGGATGTTTAGGGGAGGAACCAAAGGTGGGGAAGGGATTTAGGTGATGTGGGGAGGAACAAGTGTGGGAAAATAGAGGGATAAGTCATTAAAAGGGGTCAGTTGCAGGTAAATAGTTTGTTAGTCAGTGTGCTCATCTGATACTGATCAGCACTGTCTGTCCTGCCTTCTAGTTAAACTCCATTTATAAAGCTTTTCCTGGGTGAGTTGGTATGCATCTGTGTGTATGGGGGTCTGAGTGCCTGTACCTGGAGTTAGACTGTTGGTCTGTGTGCTGGTTTGTGTGTCCATAGAGCCAGCAGGAATAAGTGTGGGCATGCGTGCGAGTGTGCCATTGCTGGTGCACGTCAGGCTGGACTAGACTAAGTAGGAAAAATGGCCTGGGAACCAGGGTGGTGTGGGTCTCTGAGGGTGAGACCATGGGTGAATTGGCAACTGGAGGGGCCAGGGGAGTGCTGGCCAGCTGCTGGAGAATCGTGCACGCATGTGTGTGTGTGTGTGTGTGTGTGCGCGCATGTCTGTTTGTGCCCCACTGCGTGCGAGTGGGATGGTCTGTAACAGCAGCTAGAGCAGCTATGATGACAGATCCAGATGACTCAAAGTTGCCAAATTCAGCTGATGAGGGGTTCAGTAAAATGAGTATTCAGCACTTTACACTGACAACCACACAAGCCCGGAGAGGCGAAGCCATAGGGTGGTATTTGAGAACAGGGTAAAACAGGTAAAGCTGGCAGTCGAGTGACCCCAGTGAGCGTGGATGTTGCCCTCACCAAAGTGAAAATTCACGCTGTGTCCATCCACCCACAAGCTCAGCTGAGGGCAACCACGGCAGTCACAACATACACCTGAGTCCACCCGAGTTATTTTTATTGAAAAAAGCAAAAAAAAGCAGGATGTGGCTCAAACCCCCCCCACTGCAATTGCTCAGAAGCCTCCCATATATTTGCACGATATAAGATCATGAATAGAGAAATGGTCTGCTTTGGGAAATCACATTATTGCATGAATGTATCCTGGAGTGAACCAGCTTGGAAAAAACAGCCCCACAGCAGAGATGTTGGAGCGGGATCTTCCTCTGCACATCCCCAGCTATTTCCCCCCTCCTCCCCGCGCCATTTATGTGCTGTAAAAGACAATTGGACTCAGTGTTGAAAGCTTAGAAATACTGTGAGAAACATTATTCTTGGAACAGCATATGTATGTGCTGAGGGATGAGAGGGAACGTGTGCCAGTGTGGGGTGGTTAAGGGGGCTTCAACCACATTTAGATTAAGGCCAGATTTAGGCTCAGCCCAGGAACTTGGATGGGTATTAGTTTCCTGTTTTCCAAAGCTAAAAGCTGAAATGGAGGACAACTGGTTGAAAAGAGGGAGAGAAACATGTTTATGATATTAATCTATGTGGGGTATGAATGGAGCAGGTTAAAAATGGCGGGGCTTTATTACGAAAAAAATATACATTGAATCATTTCCAATATTTGTTGTAAACACAATCACACAACCAGCATTTTGAAGGGTTGTGCTGTGGGATCTGCAGAGCAAAGGCAGGCCCAGAGCTCGTGTCTGTGACCAGGTTTCATCATCTGCAGTGGGACAGTAAACACTAATCTGTGGCAAAGTCAAGGTACAAACTCTGCTGATTCTTCAGTATAACGTTCCATCACCAGGCATCTGCCCATTCCACTGAAAAACTGCTTTAGGTATATGTTAACGAGGAGATTGAAAAATCTAGTTTATAAAACTGCCGTATCTTTCCTCTAGAGAAACTCTGAGAAAAACAGTAACAGTAAACAGAGCTTTCAATCCTTTTCACTGGTTTTTAATTACAATTTTAGTTTTACTGATGTAGCATTTTTGCCTGGTTTCCTTCTCCAAAATATGACAGAAGTACTACAAAAGTAAGGTGATTTTTCTTTAGTCAAAAAAATCTGTTGAGGTTTTTAAGATGTTTTGTTTACCTTTTTAAAAAGAAAATTGATTATGAATAATACTATCAAAACTTTCTTGCTTTCCATTTTGCAATATAAGTTTTTAAATGGAAAATGTTTTTCATGCAAAAATGTTGATGAACTATAATAATGTAATTTTTGAAAAGTACCTTTTTAAAAAAAAACAATGCTACTGTATATGATAAATCAGTCACTTGATATTCCAGGCTTCTCCTCAGTTTGCAGTGAGTGGCATAGGAAAGTGGACTATTAAAATTCAGCTGATATTCCAGAGCGATTGCTGTGTCTAATCCCCAAGGGCTGTAGAAAAGGAGAGCTTTGTTACTGCTAAGAGGCATTTAGTTTGAATTGTATCAAGCTAGGTAACTTCAGGAATTAAAAAACAAATCTCTTGGGCTCTGCCAAAATGTTTTTTGCCTCCAATTTCCTCCACAAAAGAAAGGACAAAGTAGAGTGGAGTGGAGAATTTTAGCCATGCACAAATTCAGGGGAAAGATGCTTTTTAGCTATCACAACCAGCTTGTTGCCAATTTCCGTCAAAATAATTCCCCAGGTTAAATCCTGGTCCTATTGAAGTCATTGTCCAAATGCTCATTGGCTGCGAGGGGAGATCAGGATTTGTCCTGTTCAATTCATTACTGATGGTATGAACCCCAAGTAGTATTACGCTTCCCTTAAAGAAAGAGAAGCCTCTACTTACTGTTTATATACTAACGTTATTTCTCACGCGTTTATTGTGTTACTCTCCTTAATTTGGTGCCATGCTGGGTCCCTGTGGGATGCCACTCAAACATTATGTCAATGATCTCAAAATTGAACTCCAGTGCTTTATTTTACAAATGGCTTCTAGCAGATGTGTGGCACACTTTATTAACTTAAGTACCCATTAGTTGAAAATTTCATTAGTTTGGGGGAAAGGGATCAGTTTCGTCAATAGATCTGGTATGGGTGGACCCTTTGTGTCAACCTGACCCATATCAAAATGGATTATTGTTGTAAGTGAGACAAGTGACCTAATGTTCTGCCTATTATGCACACATGATCTATAACCTTTTAAAATACTAGTGTGGGAAAGGAGCACACTTCACTGCATCCCCAAACCACAGATTCTTAACAGGTGGCAGTCCCTCTCTTAGCAACGTTTGCCATGGGCTGTCTGCGCGAGCGTATGAATTATCAGGGGGTACAGTTTCCAACCAGGTAACCAGGGGAAAACCGGGATGGAGAATGAAACCAGGATAATGAACGGCGGAGCAGACATTTTAATGAGCGCAGAAGGCAGTCGGTGGAGCTGGGTCTGTAGTGCCATCATCTGACTGACCGGCGCATTTCGGCCAAGGGTTTTTGCATGCTGCCTGAATCTTCTGGGCTCATAAAGCCGCGAGAGGTAAAGCTGGATGTGGTTACGGCAGTAACATATGGTACATTTTACTCCACAGTTTTAATGTTTTGATGTTGTTTGCTCCTTGAATGATGGCAGCGGTAGTTTCCAATGCATGTGCTTGACCTTGTTTTGGAAACCATGTTAGGGCCAACTCGAAGGCCGCAAGCAAAAGTATTTGGTAGGACCACCCACTAAAAGGTGCACTATACAGCCTTTTGGCTGTTTTGTGCAGCAGCTCTCACACCTGCCCTAAACACCTTGACCTTCTGAAGATGGAAAAGTAAATCTGTCTGCAAGAGATTAATTGTTTTAGAGAACAAAGGACAGTTCTTATTGTTAAGTTATTGCTTTGTGTTTCTCCTCACCTTGTATTCCACACTACAACACTGGGATAGAAGCAATAATATTACAGTAGCATAGCAACTTGTTTCTGGAGAGCAGCCGCTAACCATGAGGCATCCTGCAGGCTACTGAGGGCTCTGCCAATACAGAGGCAAAAGTCCTCTGTCCATTGTCTGCTGCATAGTAGGTGCAGATGAGCACATGAAGAAATCCCAGATAGTCCAATAAGGGGATTGGTGGAAAATGCTGTTGAAAGAATCAGAGGGAAAAGGACAACCCTCCAGACACTGCAGAAGTGCTTCCATGCTGCAGGGCACTGGTGTCCAAACATCTTGTTCTGGTGGCTGAGTAACTCCTCTGAAAGTACTTGGAGATGATTTGTTTCCATTCATCCATCATCATGCAGTGAGCAACGTGGGCAGTAAAACTGATCTGAGTTTGTGCCCTTAACGCAGCCTGAAGGGGATGTATCACTCTTCATGCATATGAACTATAGAGTACAGGTACCTTCTTGCTGTATAAATCTCTGGCAGTGTCTGGGAAATCCCTGAGAGCAGGATGCTGTTGCAGGGAAGATGGTACAGCTCACCTCTCCTGAGCCCTGCAAGCTGTGGGGTGGGAAGCAGGGTTAGGCTGGGTGAACTGCTCTGTGTGGGGCACCCATCTTCAGCTGCCATTCCCAGGAGGACTTCTCACCCCTTTCCCCGCCATATGTTGGACACCAGCACATTGGTGATGAGATAAGAGGTGTGAGATAGCCAGAAAGATTCCAGCTGGCATGAACTGATCCTGCCTGGCCCATTGATATGATTCACAGCCAATTCCTCACAGCAGTGTCTGGGCAGCCCACAGGCAGGACGGGCCAGGTGGGACTAACATGGAAAAAAGGCTCATTTTCAATGTCGTGAATTTGGGAGACAAAGGAAGGGCTGTTTGTGCTGTTTGTGGAGAGAGAATCAGCTGTGGAGGGACCTGTTCATCTTCAGTAATAGCTACATGCTTTCCTGGAACAAGACACTTATTTCTGATGATAGTTAAAAGCAAGGCAAAGCACAGAATCAGGAAACTCCAAAACTGAAAAGATCAAGGTGGACAAACTAGATTTCTCAGTTTTATGAGGAGTTTCCTTCCTTCTCCTGCCAGTTTTGATTGATTCTCAGAGGTAAGTTTGGTTTTTTGTCAGAGTCAACTGAGCAGAGAGAGATTGTCTAGGTTCATTCAGGAGCACTGAATCATCTAAGAGACATGGGTTGGACACAGAAGCAGTCCAGGAAATCAAAATATAGTATGTGCCTTGGCCCACCCACTCCTAGTCGGATTTCTGGGCTTCTAAGTAGTTGCAGGATACTTCACTTTGAGTTGCTCATGCCTGTTTCCCACCTCTAAAAATAAGGTCTATTTTTTTTCTACAGAGAGGTAGACTAAAGAAAACTTTATGAGAGAACAAAGTATGTCGATTCTTATTATACAGTCTCACATTATCATAAATCATATTGTGAAGCAAAGCCATGTTGATGTTATTACGCTTAATCTTCTGCCTAGCGCTGAAGAGAAAAAGAAGTTATGGAGATTCAATTCTAGGCATTGCTTCTGCCGACAGGCTGAGGACCTCCCTCTCTCAAGTCAGTAGGGAAACGTGCTCCAGTTGCTTCTTCAGCTCAGGTTCATCGCAATAATTTCAGTATATTTTGCTGGAAAGTGCTTTCTCACAGCCAGGTCTCCCATGACACCGATATGGAGTGTACACTATATTCTTTCCCTGCTTCCTCCAGAGCCTAATATATCCTTTGCAGCACTTTCAGCTTGAAGTGAAGTGTATGACCTAAAGTCTATAGAATAACATGAATCACTGGACAGTAATTTATAGGGTCGCTTCATAATCACTATTGAATATGTTACCCTGTTTATTGGAACATATACAGGAAAAAGGTTATTTCTGAAATTTTTCTTGTTTATTCAAGCCAACATTGCTCCAAATCTGAATGGATTTATTGACACCACATTTAAAATAATCATTGTCAAAACAACTGGGAAAAAAACCCGTTTTAAAATGGTAGAATCTTCCTGCTCCTGAAACTTTCTTGCAGGGAGGTGGGGAACAATCTGTCGCTTTTGGCTTTTCTGTGAAAGGTGACTTTTTTCTTATATGAGGAGAGAGATCTGCTTAGGGATCTGCAGTAAGAATTATCTAGCTCAATGATAACAAAGCATGTTGCATGTTAATGTTAAAAAAAAACATGTTTTGTTTGGAAGGAAAGCAGGTTAAAGCAAGGAAGAAACCAGCAAGTTTGTCCTGGTTTCAGCTGAAATAGAGTTAATTTTCTCTCTAGTAGCTGGTATAGTGCTGTGTTTTGGATTTAGTATGAGAATAATGTTGATAACACACTGATGTTTTAGTTGTTGCTAGGTAGTTGTAGTGTCTACACTAAGCCAAGGGCTTTTCAGCTTCCCACACCCTGCCAGGCGCACAAGAAGCTGGGAGAGCACAGGCAGGACAGCTGGCCCAGGCTGGCCAAAGGCATGTTCCCTGCCACAGGACGTCATGCTCCAGATAGAACTGGGGAAGCGGGCTGGGAGGCAGGCTGGTTGCTCAGAAACAGATTGGGCATCAGCTTGGGTTTTTTCCTGCATGCAGTGAGCAATTGCATTTGTGCATCACTTGTTTTATGTATTATTATTATTGTTGTTGTTGTTTTTGTTGGTATTCCTGCTATTCTTCTTCTTCTCTTCCTTTGTTATCCTCTTAGAATCTGCCTTTATCTCAATCCAGTCTTGTTTTTTGTCAGTAGTAGTATTGCCATTGCCCCATGCCCTTGCAGGGGTGAGGGAGTGGCTGTGTGGTGTTCAGTTACCAGCTGGGGTTAAACCACGACAAACTTAAAAGGGGGAAAGCTATGTTTTGGGCTTGTTTTGAAGATTCTCAGGTTTCTGTGTTTATAGCCCCTAAGTTCTACACCGAGCCCCTGCCTCCAGACTTTTCTCCATGGGAAATGTAGAAGTAGTGAAGGGTAGAGCAGGCAGTGATCAAACCAGTGGTGGTTGCGGTAGTCAGCACAAAAATCTTTGGGCAAAATATTTCTGTGTTATTTTGAGTATCTGGAAAACTTTGAGGGGCTGAGGATGAATTTTCTTTTTTGTGTGATCATATATGATTTTCAGGGCCACGAAGAGTCCCCTTGAGTCCTGAAAAAGCTTAATCCTGATGGAATACCCTCCCTTGGTACTTCTGGTGTTGAGGTGGGGAAGGAGGAATTCTGATAATCACAACACATCTGTGGTCAGGAACCTCCCTGGCATGCAAGTCAAACTATCCCTGCTCTCCAGGCTGAGGAACATGCTGGGGGTGGAGAGAATGTGGAGACCTGATGCCTTTTTTCACTTGGGTAACAGCCTCAGTTACAGGAGGGACCTTGCATGCTTTCACAGATCTATGGTAGGAGGCTGAAATATCTGACTGGTGTTTGAGTAGGTCTGCACATATGCAACCTGCTTGGGTGTACCTTTTCAGAGGTTTCTAAGAGTGGTCTTGCATTTAGCATGGTTGAAGGAAAGATCTCACTTTTCCAGGAGATGTGTTGTACAAGAAGTCTACCTTTGGCATATGTTTGTGGGATCAGAACCAGACACCTTACAGAATACTACCAAGATTTTATGATTTAAAAGCACCAAGGCTCTTCACACCAGAGCAGTGACTGTAGAGGCCTGACAACCAGAGAAAATCAAAACTTGTGCAAGAAATATAGTAAATGCCGTGCTCCAGAAGCCAAATTTGTTGCTCTTCTGGTGTTCAGGATCCCCTAACGCCGTCACACATTCCAGATGTGCATTCCAAACTGCTCCAGTTCTGAAAGTATGCTTGGCTTCACCAAATATGGGGGGTTTTATTCCAAGTAGAGATGTATTCATTTGCAGTCATCAAAAAATGTGTATTTATGGAGGAAAGCTTGGGCGCAGCATGCCAACACACCAATTATGAGTGTGTAGAGTAAAGAGGTACTGTCAGGCTGCATATGTTTTAAATATGTAATTCAGAGACCAAAATACATAGGGACAGCAGATGGATTAGTGACACGTTCGGAAAACTATGGATACATGTATTCTGGTAAATTAAACAGTGTCAAGGCATGGGCACAGGCACTGAAACTTACTCATCCACGCTATTCAATTGTTAGAACAGTCCTTGGTGTGGTTTTGGCCCAGATCAACTAGCAATCTCCCAAACAATTCCTAGGTACGTTTTGTGAGCTAGCACAGGCTAGGGACCGTTGCCAGTAGGCAACATGCAGGCCTGTCCTGTTCTAGAGGTTAAGAGAGTTTAATATTATGGATGCGATCAGATTGTTCCAGATGGCTTGATGGCTCTGACATTGTTTAGTTTACTAATATAGATGTAACCTTTAGGTTTTTATACTCATCCACTTGGACCTGTGACTCACAGATGCCGAACAAGCAGCTGTGGTGATTTAAGATGTTATTGCACCTGAGCTCTTTGTTACTGGCTCTTGCTGGAGGTTGCTGACCCCACTGTGGAGCTGCCAAAAGTAATGTACTTCAAGTGTTTTAGACCAGTGAAGGTCAAGCCGTGATGTGAGGTCTGTGCATGTACTGAATGTGGGGGAAAGTCCAGTTTAAGAAAATTCTTCCTCCCATTACATCCATGTATTTATAAGGTGCTAGCTGAGGCCAGAGCTCTCACTGGAGCCGTTGCTGTCTCATTCTTCAGCACAGGATGCCCTTAATCATGAGTGACCTTTTGGATAATACCCCTTTCTTAAAGCTACTACTTGACTTCCATGGGCTGCACTGCTTTTCCTGAATCTGTGCTTTTCTGACTGGTATTGCACAGGAGTTTTGCACCCTGAAATCTGTATAGCAATGATATTTTCCCCAGCTGCAATCTCACTTGCTTTTAGAGACAGCTTCAAAGAGTTTAATGTCTGTTCAGTTGTGCCAGTCAGATTTATTGTGAATAGAGCTTCCAGCTGCTGGTAGGACTATAGTAGGGTGTGGAGTTGGTAGGTGGTGAGGTGCTCCCTTTGTCCATGGCTGTGAGGAACCTCCAGCTGCCGGTAGGACTATAATGTGGTACTGACTGGGGCTCTCTTTGTTTCCTTACATCTTAGATAATTTTCCTTTTAGAAAGTTGCGACACTCTTTGGCTGAGTGGCAGAGACTGTGGTCTCATTCCCATATCCAGAGCTGTTGGTGTCAAAGGACAGGAGAATCATCAACTGGAGCAGCCACCCTTCATCTCCATGGAGAGCCCCTGCCTGGTGTTGTCCCAGCCTCATGCCAAGGCTGTCCATCCCATGTGTTCCTGGTTGCCAGGAGACACGTGTTCTGGGGCCATCCATGCCACATCTCCAGTGTTCTGCTCACTGTGACAAGGCCATTTCATCACCAGGAATGGTGCCAGGAGATCATGTGGGGCCCAGTCAGCCCTTGGCTATTGAGGGTGAAAGGTGGTGAGCTCACTCTGCCCATGGCTCTGGAGATATTCCAGCTTCCTACAAGACTGTGATGGGGTACAGAGAGGGTACTTATCTGTCCTGTAGTGCTTTGACAGCTCTCCAGAGGGAGAGGACAGGAGCATGTTGCGGTCTGGCTGCATCCCTGTTGTGTGTGTTAACTGTAATGCATAGGAGAAACAGCAAAGGTGGAGCAGCCACTGTGCTTTGTCCTGCCCTTCCCTTCTGCCCTTCCCTTCCTGCCCTTGCTCACCCGGCCAGACTGTCAGCTTGTCCTCCAGCCTGAGCTGACACAGCCCTTTTTGTATTCACTGGAGCTAGCTGTGTCACCAACCTCTGGTGTACATATTGCAGTGCTACAGACACTGCTAGAAAGATGTGCATGTATGCATGAATGGTCTTTTTCATGTGCTTTTTTCCCAGAGGGCACTATCCCAAACAAGCTATGCTTCACAACCTGGTCTTGGAAGACAAGCTTGGAGATAAAAATAATTGGGTGTAGGCTCCTTGTCTTTCTCAGTCTCCTTGCTTTCTTGCAGTGCCTCTTTGGTTGGAGAAACAAAGTAGTAAATGTAATTTAAAAGGCATCCTCAACATTTCTGACATCCTTAGCATCATAGCACATGCCATTCTTGTCCTCCAAAATATGTGGGGAAAGTGTTGTCATCTCACACAGTGCAAAAAGACAGCTGCTGGTTAATGGTTCCACTAATCACAAGTGCATTCTAATAACAAACAAATTCTACTACTTCTTATTTTAAGCTAAATTTATGTGTTTATTTTAAGAACAAAGGCCCAACTGCATAAAGTATCATCCTTACTCTAGCCAAAAAAATTGTAGACATCCCACCCTTCCCTTCTCCAGAAGAAAAAAGAAGTCTTATCTGGTTGAGTGCAAGAGCAACATTCTTAGGTTAATCTCAAAAAGGCATCTTATGAGTAAGAGGAATGCATTATGTCAAAACAAAAGATCACATTTATTGGCCTATCTTTTCCCAAAAACAGTTTCTACATGTGTTGAAGATAAACAACAGCAGCACAGCAGGGATTCTATGACCATAAAATGTCATTAAAGCAATTTTCTGTGACTTTCAATGTGAGTGGGAAACATGAACTTCCTCCACTTAACATTATACTAAATAGCTTTGGGAGCACAAGAAGTGCTGAAGCCAGGTTTCATATACATTTGTGTTGCATGGTTGATCACGAGTTTCACTGGAAGATTTTCCTGTGGCTGGGACATGCATAAATAAGCTTTACTTTGAGGAATCTGGCATTCAATAGCTGTGAATTCACACAGCTTTTCACTGTTTTGGGGTGCTTACAAGGCCTCGGTCTTGCCATGAAAGTGAGAAATTCAGGGTGGAAGGTACCTCTGGAGATCATCTACTCCAACACTCTCTGTAAAGTAGTGTCAACTTTGAAGTTAAATTCAACTTTGAAGTCAGATGAAGTTGCTTAGGACTGTGCCCATCTGAGTTCTGAACATCTCTAGAGAAGGAGATTCTACATCCTCTCTGGGACCCTGTGCTCGTGTATGACCATGGACAGGGTGGATTTTTTCTTCTTCATATGATTTCTGTCTATTGTTGTTGTCTTTTCAGTCTGAGAAGGACTTGACTCTGTGTTCTCTGTAACCATGCAACAAGTCATGGAAGACAGCAATAATGTCTTGTCTTAGTCTTCTTAAGATTCAACAAACCCATCTCCCTCTTGTTCACATGCTGTGTGCTCCACTCCCCCGTCCAGGTTGCTGGCCATCATTGGACTCGTTCTGGTATGTCCATGGCTCTCTTTCACTGGGGATCCCCAAGCCAGACACAGTAATGCAGATGTAGTCTCACAAATACCAAATAGAGGAGAAGAATCTCTTCTCTGACCTGCTAGCTACAATGGCCGAGTATGCAGTTGGCCTTCTTGGGCAAAAGACCATACTGCTGACTCCTGTTGAATATCTTGTCCACAAGAAAAATACAGATAGGTAGATGTAACATGAATATATATATTATACCTTGCACATTACATACTATATCTCTCTGTATATGCTAAACTTTATCCGTCCCAACAGAAAAAAGTGTGCTTAAAAAAGCTCTGTTGCAACCTTATCCACAGGGGAAGAAATGGGCTATCTGCTAACTACATTATGGTGGATATCAGTAATCACTAAGGGAGTACTCGACTTCACAGGCAGAGACTGGCCGCACACCAGATACAGAGCAGAAATGGAGACGGGGTGAAGAAGCAGCTGAGCTTAGCATCAGACTTTCCAGTATGTGCTGACTTTTCGGTATCAATCTTTACAGGCTATGCTTTTTTACTTTAAAGCACTTTTTTGTTGCAATTATTTGGTTTTATAATGGAAAAAAAAGTAATGTAATTTTATTAAATAAATCACCTTCTCCCTGTAATATCGACTAGTTTGCATGCCTTGCTAAACATTAAACCAGATGAAATGGGGCTTGGTTACATACGGTTAAGTGGCATGCTTTCTGTGAACAGTAAATGAGATAACTATTTGTTATTTTTAAACAAATGTTCACCCGTAAAAAGAAACATCTTTATTAGACAGAAAAGTGACTTCACAAAGGTGCATTATGTGGCAGCCAAAAATTGAAACGGGTGGCAGATTATTTCCAAAGTTAAGAGTTTATGGTGAAACCACGATATAAATTAACTGCTAGCAGCCATTGAGTCCATTCCTCGGATCATTTATCTGTATGAGAGTGTTATATGTTTGATGCCTGGTATGTATGATGGTTTTGGGTGGACTAGAGTGTTTCTGAGTGATTTAGCACATGAAATCAACTCCAAGTTTCTAAAACAATAAACATGATGATGGGAGAGAGAAGTCGATACATGTATCTTGATTTCTCGTTGCCATTACAGTACGTCTATCTGCTTCATGGTCTTCAGCACCACTAGAGTTATAAGATTATCTCCAGGTTATGAATTAGTTTATTTTGACAACTCCATTGAAAAGTAGAAAAGTATAATTCCCATTTTCCTGCCGGGACACTAATATATGAGAAAATGAGGTCATAGAATCATAGAATCATAGAATCATTAAGGTGGGAAGAGACCTCAAGGATCATCTAGTCCAACCATCCCCCTACCACCTATTACCCACTAAACCATGTCCTTAAGTACCACATCCAACCTTTCTTCAAAGACCCGCAGGGACGGTGACTCCACCACCTCCCTGGGCAACCCATGACCAAACCATGCAGAATATATAAAGCTGGCTTAGGAACCGAACCCCAATCCAGAATAATGAGCTATTAGAACTAAATCCTGTCTCTGTAATGAGTAACATGTTGTAAGGGTAATCCGACATGAGGTATATATTGAGAAGATTTGTAAAAAGCAAAGATAGTGACATTCAGTGGAAAGCTTAAAAGGGCAGATATAGAAGTCCAGATGACATACACACATACACATGGCCACAAAGAAGTCACCAGGTCATTACTGAGCTAGCAAAATCAAACTTTTTAGAAACAAAAATATATTTCTAAAAGCACTGGAAAATTTCAGTTCAGATCTTTTGGAGAAGGAACTGGCCAATATCGAATACGATCAACCATATGACTTCACAAATTTGTACATTAAATTCATCAGTGCATTTCAACTAAAAGGAAAAAAAATATAAGTCAAACTGCTTCACTGCAACATTTAAAAAATATAACTTCTTTATTTTCTGTTTAAATAAAACTTGAAGCTTTAGATGATGAACTTGGTGGAACACCATTGTTGAAGCTGCTGAATTAATAGGACCTGAGTGGGGAGAGTTACGTCAGCTAACTGCTGACAGGCAAGTTGGGAAGACTTGGCTGGCTCCATGTGCTGAAATAAAGGGGATGACCTAAGGATTAAGGATTAGCTTTAGGCTTTTAACTTGACAGTAATGTACATTTTACGTGTGCGTGTGTTGCATGGATGTGTGCGCATATCGACAGATGTGTCTGAGAGAGAGACAAGGTGGGGTTTGTACTGCTGTAATGCATTTGACTCCATAGCTTTGCGTATATGGGCTATGTGTGAGGGATGTGTGTTCCTTCAAATTTGGCTGCTTTTCTGTTCTGCAACTTTAAAATGAAATGCTCTTGCATAACTTTCTGTATTGTTTGTAAGTAGTTGTAATCCGGTCATTACCATAGAGAAAAACAAAGGCATATTAAAAAACCAAATATAATAACCAAGAAAGAGCCTTATGCAGAGACAAACAGCCTGTTAACAATGTGAAATGTCTGTCTGAAGTGTCAGACAACACAAAGGTAGTGTTTGTGAGACTTTTTCAAAATTAATGTCTTTTCGAGAACATTCAAAGGTAGCAAACCTGAAATAAAGGCAATTAACACCTATGCTGAACTTCAGAGACAGTGATGCCACCTTCCCATTTCTCCTCCTTTTTTCGCAGTGTTATGTGACACAGACTCAAGTGTGCAGAAATGAGTGTGTACCTGGGAAATGGGGATTTTCTGGCTAAATGCAGAAGCCTGAATTGATTGACTTCACATAGGGGTCTAATAGCATCTTGTTACTGGCTTTGGATCTTTGAATATTAAAGGCTTTAGAAAGAAGAGGAACAAATGGCATTTCGGAGTCACTGGTGGGTGCCATGTGGGGATGTTTAAGAGACTGGTGACAAAACAGTACATTAGTAGATGGAGTGATTTCTGGGGCTTCCAGCACAAAACCCTTCCATACATGAAACCTACCAACGGAGCTAAAATTACCAGTGCTTTCAAAGCACTGAAATACTGAATACAAGGGCAGCCCTAAAGCAGTTTCTGCAGAAAACAGTTCTGAATGAAAACACTGTCAATCTTTTTAGAAATAAAGTCCTGTAATCATAGTAAATAGCAGAAAAGGTACCAGTGCAAAATCATGAGTAGGTTTACGTTCACTTTTTTCCTCTACTTGGCAACAATATTGGAATACTTAACTGTGGCAGAGGTAGCGCTAGCAGGGAAAATGTGTGGGGAAAGAAAAATATGTTATGGAGACTAATTATTTTCTTTCCATCCTTAGCCAAAGCTGTAAACAAAGCAGAGCGGAATATTACCTCTGTAAGAATAACCAGGTTGCCCAGAAACCCAGAAGTCCCCAGAGTCTTTCAGTATAACTTCCACAGAGTAATTATACTCTCCCATGGGGTCCCTCCCAGGGGAGACAGCCCTCCATGAACTTCTCCGAAACCTGAATCCTTCCCACGGGCTGAAGTTCTTCATGAACTGCTCCAGCATATGTCCCTTCCATGGGGTTGGCCTTGTCCAGTGGTGGACCCATCTTGGAGTCAGCTGACATTGGCTTTATTGGACACAGGGGGAGCTTCTAGAAGCTCCTCACAGAAGCCACCCTTGTAGCCTCCTTGCTACCAAAACATTGCCACGCAAACTCAATACAGTGTTTTCATTCTGTATGTCCTCTGTGCTGTCCAGTTAGTTCACTCCTTGCTTCAGACTGAATCTCAGGTCCCCCGGACATTCATACTGAATACGGCTTTTGGCTACAGTCAGAAACAACCAGAAGTTCCCTCTTTAAGGAAACTTGGACACTGAATAGAGAGTTTTTCCAAGTCCTGTTTCCTACAGCCTATATAACGTTTTAACTAGTTCATATCACTTGTTCAGAGACCAGAACTTGCTCCTTGAATCCCAAAGGCATTAGATTTATCCATAAATTCAAGATTGTTTCTAGTGTGTCCTCTTGAAATAATTTGCTGGGAAGTCAAAATGAGTTTATAACTTGTGGTGGGTCTCTGCTTACATCAAACAACTGGCAAATTCTTCAGAACAGAAGCACGGTATAAGCATCTCACACGACTTTTGTTACTTCTGTAAGTTGCTGGTGGTACTGTGCTTAGTGTGCTTGATCCTTTCACTCTGCCAATGCCCAGACTAGCAGATGGCCATTCTCCAGTCATTCTGGGAAGATCTAATGTTGCTGTTTATTCTCCTAACAGCTACCAAAGTCACACTGTCAGAATATAAATGGTAAGAATCATAGCATGCTTTTATGGTCAGTTCCCACATGCTGGGAAAACACCCATGATTTGGTAAGGCAGAGCTGTACTCCTGTCTGAGTTGACATGAAAAACATAGAAGAAGAAAGATGCAGGACTGGCTGAGAAAATATCAATTGTTGGAATGCTTCAGGGGAATTTAGGATGCTTGCAAAGGGAGTACGGACGAAAAAGAGTACAAGATATGAATGCGGGGATTGATAGCATTAGCCACAAAGAATTTGTCCTACACTGTTACCTATACTACCCACTTGATTTTGCAAACTTACATTCATGTAGGTACATACCCAGTATTACAGGACTTGACTGGCTGGTGGTGAACACGATTACATATCCAAAAGCATGGCAAGCTCACCGAGAAAAGGTACTTCAAGGAAGGTAAAGGCAAGGGCAAGCCTTGGTCCATCTCCACTGCAGAGACATTCTCATCAGTAAGAGAAACTTACTGATAAGTTGTTGATTCTTGTGCAAGAGTAGGTGAAAGAAAAGGTTTCCAACACTATAGGTTAAGGCAGGTTGGAAGCCCTTGGACTCAAAAATTCTGATGGGCCTGGAATCCAGAAATATTTACAAGAAATTAAGGAAGACTTCTGCAGAAAATGATCCAGGTTGATATGTGAGTATCACAGGCAGTGAGGATCAGAGAAAATGACGTATTATACCAAAGAATAGTATCAGATAGCAGACATGTAATACCCTGGAACTTTGCAGTTTGCTAGGGGGTTTGTGTGTTTTATTTATAGTTAAGGATGAAGATATTTCCTGGAGAGAAGACAGCTGGAATAGAAACATTGCGGAAGAGCTGTTGTAATATCTTACTGTCAATCTAAAGACGTAAGTTCAAGCCTTCTAGCAAACCTGTCCTGACACCTGCTTCCCCTTAGTTCAGCCATGACTGGTTATCAGGTTGCTTGAACTGGAGGTAAAAGATGGATGGACATGATCTAGTTTGCCTTGACCATACTATTTAATTTTACTGCTATTGAAATGTGCTTTCTTCATGTCAGTCGAATTGCATTTAAAACATTTGTCAGCCCTCTAACTAACTGAATTGTTGAATGGTGGATATAAAGGAGTTATCAGAAATACACTGATACGTTCTTAACTGAAAGGATTATCAGTCACTGGAACAGGCTGCCCAGGGAAATGGTTGAGTCACTATCCCTGAAGTGATAACTAAATAGTTTTGGGCCCCTTACCACAAGAAAGACATCGAAGCCCTGGAGTGTGTCCAGAGAAGGGCAGCGAAACTGGTGAAGGGGCTGGAGCACAGGTCTTATGAGGAGCGACTGAAGGAACTGGGCTTGTTTAGTCTGGAGAAGAGGAGGCTCAGGGCAGACCTTATTGCCCTCTACAACTACCTGAAAGGAAGTTGTGGTGAGCTGGAGGTCGGCCTCTTCTTGCAGATAACTAGTGACAGGACAAGGGGAAATGGCTGCAAGTTGCGCCAGGGAAGGTTCAGGTTGGAGATGAGGAGAAAATTCTTCTCGGAAAGGGTGGTTGGGCACTGGAACGGGTTGCCCAGGGAGGTGGTGGAGTCACCATCCCTGAGGGTGTTTAAGGAAAGGTTAGATGTGGTACTTAGGGACATGGTTTAGTGGGTAATAGGTGGTGGGGGGATGGTTGGACTAGATGATCCTTGAGGTCACTTCCAACCTTAATGATTCTATTCTATTCTATTCTATTTAAGAGATGTGTAGATGTGGTGCTTAAGGACATGGTTTATTGGTTGGACCTGATGATGTTACAGGTCTTTTCCAGTCAAAACAATTCTATGATTTTATGATTCTGTGTATATGTGTAGTGTTTGATGCTGCCAGAACAGAGGTAGGCTAGTGACAGAAAATATTCTGATTGGTGGTTGCATCTCAGTTTGGTATTGGCATCTATGTCTCATGGTTGCAATCAGAATGATAATACATTTACACACAGGGATATCATAAAACTTTTCTGTCTTTGTATAATGATATATTAGAATGACAATGAAACCAATTGCTCACAAAGCATTTACCAAAGGGTAAGTATGGTGTTAAGTATGGTAACCTCAAGCCATACCACTTCAGTCACAAAGAATCAGACTCCAGTTGGAAGGGACCTTGGGAGGTCAGTCTCTAGTGCAGTCTCCTGCTCAAAGCAGAGGCAACCTTCAACTCAGGCTGAATTGCTCAAGACTTTGCCCAGTTGAGTCTTGCAAACCTCCAACATACACTTCTGTCCTACAAGGTCCCAGTTTAACTTAATGCCTTGGATGGATAATGAAATGAGGGAAAGGGTGATGAGAGGTACAAGGATATTTCCATGTCTAAGGCATGAGACCAGAACCCAGGATTCTTGGCCCTGGCAACTTTCTTTGCAATACTAGGTAAAACTAGGAAAAAAATGTAAAAAGACGCTCTGGTTAGTGTTGCACAGGCAACCTTCATTCTGGCCTGTCTTGAATATGTTGGTGATTAGTTTTCCTGTCTGCATGTTTTTTCAAAGACATTTTTGTGCAGATTTTTATAGATAATAATATAGCCTTTGTCCTACAGGATCCCAAAGTGCTTCTCAAGTGATACACATAACTGGCCAAAGCCTACTCCTGCTGAGGTCGACAGACATTTTGCCATCGATTTCATTTGGGCCAGGATTTGGCTGAGTAGAAATTGAATACAAGCCATTCTGTATGTCCGTATGGCCTTTAATAAACTCTGGTTTCCCACCTGAGCAATAAATCTGCCAGCAGAAGAGTAGTACAAAATTTGATGTCACTTACTGAACAACTAAATGTTTCAGTATAACCTTTGTAAGGTATCAGTAGGCTGTAATGACAGTTGCTCTAAAAGTATCAATAGCCTAATTTAGAGCCAGAGGTGGATGATGCACTGTACAGTGCATGTGGATGTGGATCCATGAGTAGAATCTCTTTATATGCAGCAAATCATACATGTATTTTTAAATCACTTAATAAAAGATCAGTTCTAGTTAGTTGCATAATCTAAAATTCTGGAACATTTTGCTGTCCTCTGTCTGCAAAAGTTTTTCATTTAGGAACACACACGTTTCTTGTCAATGTTATTTCTACAGTCACTTAGTTAGAGCAGGGCATATTGTTCTCTGAATTTCTTGTTAAAATGTTTCACTTAATTAAACTTTTACAACCATTTCTGCTCTATGTCTGATACTTGCTGTAAATTATAAAGAAAAGCCCCTCTGGCATTTATGAGAATTCAGACGATGAAGACTATAGTAAAAAAAAAACCAACCCAAACCAAACAGTGTCACTGAGCCCTAGATAGTTGCTGATTCCCAGTTATCTCCCACACAATTCAATTTAATGAAATATAATATTTCTTAATATATAAACTAAACTGAAAAAGAAGCCAAAATAGAACTAGTAATATTTCAAATGATTATATTGCAAACATTTCACAAGTGGAGTAAACTGCAGCATAATTTAAATAATTGTGACTTTGTCTACGTTTTCGTAATGTATTACATGGAAAATAAGGCTAAAATTTGCTGGAACCTGAAAAAAACCCCAACAAACCAAGAAACAAACAACAGGAAAATCCATAGAAATTGAGGTTGCACCTGGTTGTGCATGCTTGTGGGACATACCTACACACACATGCAAACATACGTACTCCTTCCTGTGTCAAAATATCGCCAGAGTTTCAAAGGGCTGTTTGAGATGACCTTTCTGGTGTGGGGATTTAACAACAGCTAAGTTCCAGCAAGATCTCATGTTCGAGAGCAACATTCTGCTTCCAGGCCCTCCCAAAACCAACTGCAGGATGACTGCAAGATGGCTGTCACGTCGATTACAGGATCGAGAGCTTTAATCCAATTGGCGGCAACGCTGCTATGAGACTTGGAAATCTCCTCTAACCTCTAACCACAGTTTAGTGTGCAAACTATTGTGTTTGCTCTTGGGAAGCTCCACTCTTGCCAAAGAGAGCCAATATTTATACTATTTGGCATATTTATTATTCAGTTAACCCGTTCCTTATAAGTAAATCGTTTTTTAGAATTTATAACCCTCCCAAGAACTATGGGTGATGGACAGAAATAAATAGCCATGAGGGGGAAAATAAAAGAAAACAAAACTTTAAATCTCCCTTCTCCCATAACTTTTGTAATTTTTTTCTATTGTCCTTTGTTTCACAGGGCTATTTGTCATGATGCAGGGAAGCAAGAATCGCTGTCTGAGAAATCTGGTTGTGCTTAAACATTTGTGAAATTCAGGGAAACGAGTTGTGCAATCTGACATCAAATAAAGATCAGATGACCCATAGGCTTCAGTTTCCTAGCGAATGAAGGTGAAAGGGCTCTGTAGCCAACATCTTTATTTACTGGAATACTCAGTAGGACATGTAAATAGGGATTTACATACCTCGGCTTCCCCCGGGCAGGGTGACATATACAGATTAGTTCTATTCAGAGTGAAAACTCCTTATTTTACAGTTCACAGGGGACCGTTTCTTTGTCGGAGAATTATTGCTATATTTGTGATGGCTGAAAGCTCTAAAGAGAAAACTGATTTACCTTACTTTCTAAGAGATGCCCACACTGCTGACAGCTAGATACTACTGTACTTACTGGATTCTGATTTTGGGGTTAATGTAGCTCATCTGAGAAAAATCATTACTGGCAGACTTACTAAGGTAATATCTGGCAACAGGGATATCAAAGTCATATAGCCCAACTTGCTCTGAGATCTTACTAGATTGGTGTGGAACAGCTGTGGAGGTGGGAGCATTACTGCTGCATAAGCTCATCACGGGCACTGGCCTTGCCTGTTTCCAGGACTTGAGCTACCTCTTTGCATGGTGCTGCTCTGTGCTGTAAATACTTATCCGCTGCCCCAAAACTTACTCGGGTATTTGTAAACTGGCACTCCATTGCTTCATATGTGTAGCTAATCATCCCATGGGATGAAGCCAGACACTGTTTTCCCATTAATGAACACGCAACAACCATATTACGGAGTGAACTGATTGTATCAAAACAGACTTGTACACACAATTTCCAGTATCATTTGTTAAAGAGTTTATTCTCAAAGAGGTAACATTATTTCAGCCTGAGCATGCCTTGCCCAAGTACTGCCTATATAGTATTCCAACAGCTGAAAATAAACCATAATGAGTCCAGACATTTTCCACTCAAAAGTAGTCCTATTTTGTAAATGAATTCTTCAACATTATTAAAATTCATCCTTAAATTGAGAATTCATTTCAGTGAGATCTAGGCTTCAGCCTAGGGGACTGAGGGGAAAACTTTTTGACAGAAATATCATGGGGAAACAGGTAAGAAAACCCTGTATTTCTGAATCATACATTAGCCAGTAGAAAGAAAACACATCTAAAATTCTTGGCATAGTTTTCAGAAAACGGATACATGCATGAATTTATTTTTCTTAACAGAACCTTGTTACTATTGTCTGCAGTTTTCCAGGAGTCATATTATTTCCATAATTAATTAATTTTTTTCTTGATATTTTTTGTATATTTTTTCCTCTTCTTTTTCTCCCAAACTTATCTATGAAAGTATTTCTATGCTGAGAAATAGATGTGCTTCTAAGTTGTTCTTCAACTGGCTTATGAATGTGACCTTTATCTTAAAACCTGTTTATTCTATGTATTGCATAGCTTTTGTGACTATTTACAATATGTATTGCACGTTATTGGCTTGATCCAACATACAGTGAAATCAAAACAAAAACTTCCCATTGACCTTGACAATTGTTGGATTAAGCTCATGGTCCAAGTAAAAGTAACTGTAATGAATGACACAAAAATGTAATAAAGAACTCATTTATTGGCTTATTAAGCTTATTAAAATAACCTAGTGTAGATTATTCAGTTTTCATTTACAAATTCAGATTCAAACAGTATCTACCTGAAGCTCCAGTATACTGATTGCTGTTATTTTTAAATACATTGTGGTACAAACTTATTACTTCTCCTTTTCCGCATGTCCATTCAGGTCTTCATGCGCTGCTGTATGTTTTCCATAATCTGCTGAAGACTCAGTTGCTCAGTGGCAAGTTGTTCATCAATGAATCTTTGCATTTCTACCCATTTTCTGGAGCCTTGCTCAATGCCTTGCTGAATCAGTGTGCGCGTTAGTTCCACTTTTTTTCTGAGCACCTCTCTGCTTTTTTGGGGCATTTGGTAAATGGACTGCCAGTCAAACGGCTTGGGGACATCTATTCTAAGCTCTCCTTGACGAACAGCTATATATGGCTTTATGCTCTCAGCTGTTATTTGCTCAAACCGACGAAGAAGCTCTGAGATATATTGCAGGAATGCAGAGTAATTTTCTATAGTTAGATCAATTAACCTTTTGGCCTCACTGATTAGCTTTTCTTGGGAATGACTAAGCTGCTCATAGATCTCCTGGAGTTTTTCTTTGACTTGCTTGTTATGTTCATCGATTTTCCTCTTAGCAGCTGCAGACCAGTATCGGATTTTTTCCTGAGCAGCGGATGAGAGCTCCATGACCTTCTGTTTTCCTTTTCCTTCAACATCAGTTATAAGGTCATAATATTCCTGGCTGTAGTTTTCCACCAATTCTCTTACTTGGTCTGTTAGGTGTGTAACTGAGTCAGCAAGATCTCCAACATACTTCTTGTGCCAATCCACTACTGTATCTATTAGATTCTTCAGCCATCCAAGTACCTTGTCTTCCACTTCATAGTATTTCACTGACCATCCAAGTGTAGTCGGATCAAAATATTTCTCCCGCAATGCCTTTACATAGAGGAGCAGCTGGTGGAGCTTATCTGAAAGGTCCTGGAACATCTTCTGGCTAAAACGTTTAAACTGAGAAATGTATTTTTTAACATCTTCTGCCAGGGATCTCAGTTTCTGTGCATAATCTGAAGCCATCGCATCTTTGTACAGCTGTTGTGTTTGGACTTTGATGTCTTCAAAATTCTTGGATTGCAAGCTTCGAACCGTTTCTTCTACCTTTTGAAAAACTTCCTGCACTACTAGATTCAGTTGCTTAAGCCTTCCTGCAAAGTCAGCTTCCTGGAGAGAAGCAAATGTCTGCCTGATCTTTTCCTGCAAATGTTTCAGCATTTCTTTAATTTGATCAAGTACATTACGACCTCTAAGAATTGTTTCAGAAGCAGGAACTCTGACTTCCAGCTCATTGATAGCTCTAATCAAGGCATCAAAGTAGTCCTGAAGTTTTGAAAGGCATAAATCAGCATTTTTTGCTACGTTCTCTGTAGTCATCTGGTATAGTTCTTCACCAGTGTACTTGTCAGACAGCCCAGGGACCTGGAATTTTGTGGTCTTCAGGAATTCAATGGCTGAGTCAATTAGGTGTTTTATTCTCTTGTGATACTCTTCTATTAGGTCAATTGTAGCATCCAAAAGCTTTGCTTTTAGTCTCTGATAGTCAAACTGTTCAGCTTGATCTGCTGCATTTTGATACAGCTGTTTAGCTTTGACCTTCATCTCCTGATATTTGCCAGAGGCCCCACTGGCAGCGGTGCGAAGCTGAGCATCTATTTGATCTATTTGTTTCACAGCAAATGTGTATGCTTTGTCAGCATTATTCTGCATGATATTCTTCATCTTCAAGGTGGCAGCACTAATTTCCAGTCCCATATGCTCCTTATGATACCGATTAACATACCTATAGACTGCATTTGTCATTTTAGGTACTTTTTCTTTTAGACCCAACAGCAAGTCTTTGGCAGCATCCTCTCTCCAGTTGAATTTCATTTGAATCCGGTCAGGTTTTTTGAAGGATATCTCACTTTTTAATATGTCAATGTCCTTTTGGGGAGCAGACTGAAAACATAGAACAGGGTAAGAAAAAGTTAGCTTGTATATAAAACAAATTTGATATTATTTATGAGTGTATTTCAAAATTCTCACTCAATTTTTAATATTATTATATATTAGAACAAACACACAACAATTTTTTGTCTGTTGTGCATTTGCTCTTTTCTTGAAAGGATATTTTGGAAGAAATTGTATTATACTAAGTTACTTTGTTCTTCTTCAAACAGAAGGACCAGAACATAACTTAGGCTAGTCTTTTTTAAAAATTTAAAGATTTTTCCTTCCTTTGTATTAAATGCCTATCATGTCTCATACGGCATGTGAATTATTTGGGAAAATGAGCCTTTTACTTCTACGCCTTCTACTTGAAATAGTTTAAAGTGTATTCAAAAAAGCATTTTCTTCATATGAAAATATTAGATGATTTCATTTTGTAATCATTTAAATCAATGAAACAATTTAGACAGTTGTTAAAGATCCTTGAATGAGAATCTATTTATATCAACAAATTTTGCAGTTTTCAGTAGTAAATAGTGATTTGTGAGTTGCTTGTTGTTCCTAAAATAGTATATAATTTTGGAAGGTAAGATTTTAAGTTTGAAACTGTTGTAGTCTGCCAATAATAATATGTTTGGTAAGCAAATCTAGTAAGATCTTTAATTCTCATAATGTATTGTGATATATTAATGGATTCAAAAAAGACATTCTACAGATGACCTCTTTCAGTGGTCTGATTCCTATCATGGCCACTCTTGCGCTAATTATAAGTAGTCTGATGGGTATACATTAAACCTCATGAGTGGCTTATCTGAAACTGGCTTTGTACTTTCTTCATTTTCAGTGAGCGTGTCCTCTTGATCATAGGAGGGGGCAAAATTAACTGTGTGGAGGCGCTGAAACAACCTCTTCACACAGATTCTACTTTTAGCGTTGGAAAGGCAAGTGTAAGAAACAAAAACTTGAATCACTGGTAATATACTTTTTCTTCGGACAAAGGATGGCTAATTCGTGTCTTAACATAAACATATATAAACTTTAAAAGGGAACTTTTCCTTTGAGCACACCCAACCCTTTTGCTTTTTATTGCTCATATCAAGCTTACCCGCGTTCTGTAGTACACTTTTGCTGTGAGAACGTCAGTGTCTATTTCAATGACATAGCCCAAGGTCCCAGCAGAGGGTGAAGATATTGAGCCAGATAAGCTCTTGTCAGTCTCTTGATAACGCATGTGAACGTCTGTAAAAGCTGGGCTGATGATGTCTAGTGATGCAGTGTTGTCCATGAGTCTGTAAGAGTGAATACACAGCTATGAAGGAATGAACCAACCACAAGCCCAATACAGTATGTCTAAATACAATGCCACCTATTATTTTATATATATATGTGTGTAAACAATGCTTTTGTCATCAAAAGAAAATGTAGGGGTTTACCATCCACATTTCTTAGGATTTATCCCAACACATTCATGACGTCCCATCACTCCAGTTTTCCTGTTTTAGATAAAACTATATTGAGTTCTGTTGAGAATTTTCATTAAATTAGGGCATCAAAACAAAACCCGCAGCTGTGCCACTGTCAGCTTTCTACAGCCTTCTACAAGATGACTGCATTTTTTTTCCACCAACACAAGTATAGGCAGTATTTTTTCATCTGCATTTGTACTTGCCTTCACAAGACTCTGTCCCTTGGATATATCAACACAACACTTGCTGATCAAAACAGAAAGTTAGACGGCCAACTCTGTAATCCCTAGTCCCGGTACTTGTGAATAAAAATTACTCTTCAATCGCTTGTAATGACTGAGGGATCCAGTGAAAAAAATCCCAAACTATATTAATGGTCAGATCTAGAACTGTTTTGATTATGAAATACTGTATTTATAGCTCAGCAGTTTTCTGAAATGGGACTGCTGAGAAAAAGTATTCTAGAAAGTATTCTAGAAATTTCTGCTATCTCCAGAGGGAAAAAGGCACAGCCGATAATGGCAAGGTAGCTACATAGGTTCTTATTAACTACAGCAAAGCACTCTGGGGCATTAGAGATCAAAGCAACAATAATCATTGGCAATTTTGTCTAATATAAATTATATTATTAGAGCAAATGTTTACCTAAGTCCTGAAATAATAAGATCTTCCTTGTAGTTTGCGCTCATGTCACGATGTGAAAAGCTGCCAGTTGTCTTCATAACAAACATGCCTTCTTCATATTTGTAGTTTGAAACAACTGTGAAAAAGATTTCGTATGTGTTTATTACCAGAACTTACTAGCAAACAATAAAAAAAATACCCAGTTGTATGTTAGATGGCCTGGTGTGGGGTTTTTCAGGAGTATGTAAAATTATGCATCAAAAAACTGAATGCCCATAATGGCACAAATAAAAAGATATGAAAATATGTTTTTAACCAGAGTATTTTAAAATTATTTTTTTCTCTAAATTTAGAACAACATGGATATAATATTTTGCATTCATTCAGACCATAAATGGTGATTCTAATTTCTTGAGAGTTTAGAATTTTGTTCTGATGTATATTATTAATATTATTATAGATTCTAGAACTCAATGCTATATGGGATTCCAGAGTTTTCTGAGCTGAAATAATTCTTGAAATCAAATATATTTATTTCCTAAGGAAAAAGATACGTAGTTCTTTATCCGAATCAGATAAAAAATCACCCTGCCTTCTGTCCTTTACGTGTATTATTGTAAGAAATGGAGGGATTTTATGTTGTTCACATTTTAAAGTAAAGAGATCTTTTCCACTCTTTTCACACTGTGCCATTAGTTATATCTAGTCAGTAGCCTTTAGCGTGACTGACTGAGACTCTGATAGTAATTTATGAAAAAATGCTGATGATGATAAGGATAATCTAATGTCAATGCTAAATAGACAGCAACGCCTTCGTGTGCAAAGTCTTGGTAAAAAAAAATCTAAATCTGAAAAAAGCAGTATTTCCTCCAAAATTGTGGCATATAGAATTTTAATGTCTTACCATTCAAGTCATATTCCAGGAACTGCAATGTTGAGCTGCAGGTAGAGTCAATGGACTGTTCAAAAGAGTCCTTTTTGTTTGTTAAGTCTGTTCTCCAGGTGACATTGTACAAAGGGGAAGCAACTTTGAAAGATCCAGTCAAGGCACCAAATGATGGGATGTAAATTCCAGCAGGCAAGGATATTTTGAGAGGGGGGATCTCAATTTTCTGTTCAGGGATTGTAATTGTAGGCAGATCAAAATCTGCAATCTTATTAGCTACTTCATCCAGGTCTACATGGAAACTGCCAAGAGAAATACTCTTTGGAAGAGTGAACTGAGACACAGTTATTTGGTATTCAGGTATTGTCACTTCAAAATATGGTATTTTATATTCTTCTAATGTAATATAATTGGCTCCCACATCCACTTTGGGGAATCTTAGTTTTGGCAGTGTGGGTAAATTGACATCAAATGGCATTGTGTTTAGAGTCTGCGGAATTTTTATGTTGCGCAAGTCAATGGTGTATGCTGGGACCTGGAGAGTGGTGAAAGGAACTCTGAACTCTGGAGTGCTGAGAACAGGGCTTGGAACCTTTAGGTGTAACTCAGGAATGCTGAAAGTGAAGCCATCAGTCAGCTTATTCACAGGTAAGGGGAAAAAGTAACCATCTTCACTCTTTGTATACACAAGGGAAGCTGAACCATTTAGGTACTGTTTTCTGTCAGCACTGGTAGTGACATCCAACTTCAAGATATCCCATAAGCTCTTCTCAGAAATGGGACACTTTATTTTTCTGAGGAAGTCCATGTATCCTTCCAAAGATCCAGAAATATCAAACTTGGCCTTTGATTTTTCATTTGATAACTGCATATCATGACTGAGAGATAATGACTGAATTTGACCTTGACCCTTCCAGCCAACTTTCTGGTTTGCAGTACTGATTTTCACTACAACAATTTGATTAACTGAGACTGTGTCCAGTAAGGAATTTGGCTGAGTGGCTTGAATCTGAAGATCTGCTGATATACCCCAAGGAGCCAGCTCTAAGGTTGCTTTGCATTTCTGAGCCCCTGTTGTTGTGAAAAAAGGTATATATCGTGCATAGTTCTTTCCGTTGTGCTCCCAGACTGCGTAAACACGACGGGTAGATGCTTCGACTGCAAGTATTTCTTTCATTTCACTATTCCAGAGTCCATCTACTTTGGAGTGGGCATCAAGCTTGAGAGATGACCGAGCTCCATTAGCATTCAGATAGGTGTTTGCCTCATGGTCTAGGCTTCCAGAAAATGCATTTCCAGTGTAAAATACTCCATCAATGTCCCCATTTGTAGAAGTTTCTACTGATATGTAAGATGTAAGGCTCTCTAAAGCAAATTTATGAGCAACTCCTCCCTTAGCACTGGTGCCATATTTAGGAGTATTAAAATCATACACTAATTTTAGCCCTGAGGAAAGAGTGGGTTTAGACTTAGTATTTCCAGAAAGTTCTTGGCTGAAATTAATTTTTAAAACTGATGTGTTGATTTCTGCATTTGTTGCCACTGAAGCTTCCATGTTCCTCTTTGTGAGACTAATAGTGCTGTCGTGATTTCCTCCTAGAAATTTGTTATTACTCAGGGACAACGCTGTCGCCAGCTTCAGCCCCCTTTTTCTTGTTAAACTTGTTGAACCATCCAGCTTAAACTGCAGTGCATCAATGACAGAAGAGGATGAGACACTGAGTTGCCCAGCAATATCTGACTGATTGAACAGCCCTGCATTTGCAGTTAAAGTGATCACACTGGATTTAAATGAGAAGTCATAAGTAATGTTTCCCATGGCAGGAATTAAGATGTGGTTTGACGGGCTGTTGATTCTGAATCTAGGAAGCTTTAGAGTGCGTAGATCCTGTGGGACATGAAGGACTGGAAGCTCCAGAGAGGGTAAGACTAGTGTGTAAGATGGTACTGAAAAGCCAATAAATGGGACCGTGAATCCTGTTGTGCTTATTTCTTTTGGGAGCATGTAACCAAAGGCTGGCATCTCAGCAGTAAAAGGAGAAACCTCAATATTCACAATTGGAATGGTGTATCCGGGAATCCTGAAGGTCCGTGGCAGTTTATTCAGTGATGTCTGTATTTTGTATTTGTCAAATTTTGTTTTGGCTTCATTATACGACTTTGTGAGAAAATCTAAAGCGGTGTTTCTTCCTCTCTCAAAATATTTGTTGAAGAAAGTGATGTATTTATTGAGTACTTCATGCACTGCTGCTAAGGGAAGTGGGATTACATGCATGTCTTTGTTTTTCTCATACCGAGCATTCAAATTTAAATCAAAGGACTGTCTTGTTGTCTTCAATAAATGCTTCAGGCCTATCTGTTCCCACAGTGAATAATCTTCTAGCTGAGGAGTTTTAATTCCAGTGTAGGGAACCTGAAGCTGAGGAATCGTTAAAGGAATCGTTAGGAAGTCCAGGTTGGCATCTCCGTTCATTTCAACACGAGCTTCAATTCTGTCATCATTGTTGCCAGCAGACATATTATGGGAATACCTGTACTGATTGAACCTGCCAGTAGCTTGCCAGCTGACCTGCTGAACAGAGGAACTGAGTGCAAAACCATAGTTATTCAGGAAGTCAATTTTGCCAGTCAGTTTCATTGGGAAGCTGATTTTCACGTTTCCATCATTGTTTGTTAACAGGCGAATTTCAAAAGGCTGTGCCAAGAAGGAAAGCTCGTTATTTACAGTTCCAGTAATCCGTCCATTGAGCCGAGCGTTGTGAGAGCCTGTTAATTCAACTTTCATTCCTCCAAGCTGTCCTGTGCCTTTTACGTTCAGAACGCTACGTCCCACACGTTGTGACTCAATTTCAGACTGAATCTGAAGCGTTGCGTAATTTAGAAAACCACATTCATATCTCATGACTTGGTTGACTTTCAGATACTTATCATTTATTCTGTTGTTGGCAGAAAATGTAATAGTGGGGCCCTCAACCCTGAAAGTGGCATGTGAATCATGAGTGCCTTCATCGGAGAAATTAGGAGAAGTCCATTTCCAGTTTCCTTTACCAGTGGAGGTAAATGATATGTGTCCTGCTTCTACCTCTGTTGTTATATTATTGACCAGATCAGCCTGGCTGGAGAAATCAGCTTGTGGGATATTCAGTCTGTGGGAATATGCTGTTCCACTCCGCATCCAAATTTTTCTTTGCAGCTTGACCATTAAATTATTCTGTAGTTCTATTGAATTTTTTGTTGTATATAAGTTTGCTCTAGTTTCAGCTTCACCTTCAACCGAAGTCCCTAAAAATACCACTTCATTGGCATGATCAACTTTAAGGAACCTGTGGTTGAACTTCATGGAATTTTTAAGGTTCAGCTGCTTCATCTCAGGGGCCAAGAGACGTGAATCTGCAATAACACTAAAAACTAGGAAATCTAATTTGGACGTTGTTTGAGCTGAAAGAGAGGTCACAAATTCTGGACTGTTTGCAGATGTTGTAGTATTTTGAACCTCAGCTTGTGCAGACAGCGTAAAGAATGGAGAGGTGACTCTGAAAACACCAGACAGTTTGCCAAACGTAGGGACAGTCACTGTATGTGGGATACGTGGAAGCTGGAACTCTGGTATCTTCATGTTAGGAATCTGGAGCTCATTCAGATTTAGCTTTGGCACTAGTAATTCTGGTATTTGAAACTGAGGTATTTGTATTTCTGGGAAAGAAATGTCAGAAAAAGGCATATCTCTCATCTTTAGGTCTTTAAAATATGAATCAATTGCTGGCAACTCAAATTCACCAAACATGAGTCTGTCTATTGTTCTCACAATCTGAAGTTTAATCTCATTCAAATCAATTGCATAGGAAGGAACTTTAAAGGTATTTAGAATTGTAAATTCTGGGGTAGTAAATTTCATTGGGATTTTCATGTCCTTCAATCTCTTAATATTTACCTCATATGAAGGGATATGAAGATCAGTCAGTGGAACCGTGAAGTCTGGTGTTCGAAATGTTGCTTCCCGAAGACTTCGGAGACTGACCTCAAAGGCAGGTATAGTGCCTATAACAGTTGTGATTTCAGGGACTTTAAATCCTGTTTCAACAAGTTGGTTTAAATTTTCAGCCCAATTTTTTAGATCATACTCTTCAGACAAAGCAACGATTTTCCTAAAAGCTATGTTCCACTGGTCAGAAATGTATATGACAACAGAATTGTAGAACTGGCTTATCTTCTCAAGAAACCACTGGAATTCCTGGGAAATATCCATTTCAGAAATCCTCTCTCGCAGATCTTCCAGATGTTCATTTACCCTGGCTTTCAGGTTAGCAAATGTTGTTGAGTTTATGAGCTCCTTGAACCAGTTAATTATTGCAGCAAGCTTGGTGTTCCTTAGTTGTTCCATGTATTTTGAAATCACAGCTATAAAATCTTTCATATACTGTTTCAGTGCTTCTGCTTTCTGTGGAAGTTCTAGATTTCTGAGTGCCTTATTTATTTTCTGGGTCACTTCTCGAATTTTTATATTTGTGTCATCAACAAATTGGTTATAGTCAAAAGACTTGAGCTTTTTAATAACCATGTCAAGGAACTTGTTGACTTCCTTTATCATCATTTCATAATCAAAGGTTTGCACTTTCTTGACAGCATCATCAATAAAAGCTACAACTTTATCAAAGCATGACTTCACATCAATATTTTTCAGGTAGATGGTCAGTTTCTGGACAGTTTCTTTTATTCTGTACTGGTTAAGCAGTTCTATCATTCTGTCCATTAAAAAATATACCTGTTTATCAATTTCATATTTTACAATCAGTTTGTGCATATGACCTCGGAAAGCACTGATCTTCTCAGACACTTCATACTCCTCCATCCAATTTAGAATAAAGTCTCTGATTTGTTCAAGAACTTCATTAATTTTTTCAACTGGTAATGAACGTTTCAATTTTTCTAAAACTTCTTTAGCATCAAATGTTCTGATCTGTTGTTTCAAATTTTCTGCAAGGCGTCTGACGTCAATATTCTGAATCTGAATTTTGAGTTGTTCTAGGTTTTCCTGTATCCTAGATGTAATCCTGTATTCATCATCTACATTTTTAATCCAAGCTAAAGTGCTGCTTCCAATTTTGCTAGGAGAATACTGGTGAAAAAAAAATTGCAATTTTTGAATAGTGTCAACTACAGTCATTCTTATCTTATATTTGTTATCTAGAGCTGTTACTGTTTCCACTATTTGATCAAGAAGCTGTGCAATAAGTGCTTTAATGTCATACTGCTCATAATGATCTTTGATGTATTGCTCAATTTGTATCAGATAGACCTGCAGCTGAGACAGTACTTCTTGAAGATTGCCCATGGTTTTTTCCAGCATAATTTGGAGATCATCGGATGTTATTCTGTAGTCCTTTGTGAAAGCAACCAAATTATTTTTCATGCTGCTAACTCTGCCTTTCATGTCTAATTTGTCCATGTAATCATTAATTTGCTGTGGGAGTTTATCCAAAGTTGCCTTGTATTTTCTCATATGTTGTTCTATGTTAATGTTCTTCAGGTAACTTTGTATGGCCTGCAGTGTGGATAGAATGGTGCCTCTGATTTGTTCAAAGTAAACTGGCAAATGTTCCAAGAATGGTAGGTTGATAACATGCATATCTTTATTTTTGTCATACTTCACAGAGCCAGAGATGCTGAATTCTTGAGGCTTTGACACACTGCCCCTGAGGCCCAAGACATCAATGAAATTAACTTCTTCAGATGTGAATGGTAGTATGACTGGTGTATCCATTACAGAGAGATCTGCTAAAGCTCTTCCACTAAGTTCCACACCAGTCTTTTCTGCATCATTGTAAGCACTGACATCTTGTGAATATACATTATTGTTTAGCTGACTTTTCAATTTCCAAGCACTCGACTGCTCTGATGGAGTAAAAAGCATATGAACTTTGTTATCAAGCAGGGTAGTGTATCTTCCTCGAGACTTCAAGCTGTGACTGGTAGATCCTCTGTAATCATGGGAGAAAGTGAAAGCAAGAGGTTCTGCTTTGAACAGGAATTTGCTGTAAAGGTCTCCCGTGTGTTCACCCATAGCAATCAGCTTTCCGTTGCCATTGGTATGTATGTCAGCAGTGATAGTAAACGGGGCCATAGTGGAACGCACAACATTGCTGAAACGGAGAGACTTGGAATCACAGTTTGTGTTCACAGTAACTGAGGAAGCAAGTCCTGCCACATTCAGATTAACTCTGTGACTTACTGCTGCACCTCGAACATTTGCGACGGTGTCTGTTTTAAAGTTTGCAGCTAGATCAGCATATGTAATGGTGTAGGTATGCCTTACTTCATCTGCTCCATAGGCTCCTCTGACGTTGCCACCCAAGTTCAGCTTCAGAGGCTCGAGAAGCAGTTCTGCTTTGTTGGAAACTTCTGTTTTAGTGTATTTAATATTATTGCTTAGTTTAGCTGTAAGTGAGCTAGGGTGCAGTTGTAGGTCAAAAACATGCTTGTGGAACTTGTCAAAGCTGAAGCTGTTGTCTAACTTTGAAGCAAATGTTAAGGACAAACCAGGAATATTCAAGTCATTTGTGTACTCCAACTTAATGTCTTTGAATGATCCTTGCAAATTATTGGAAAATTTCAGTCCTTCTCTATTAACTTTGAAGTTCAAAACATGTTTGTTGTCCATACCCAGAACTGTACTCTGATATTCACTTCCCAGCATTATTTCCGTTAGGCTCGCTCTTCCACCTAGATTGAATTTTGCATTGTTTTTACCATAACGCCCAGAAGAGGACAGTGACATGGAGCCTCCAGCAGTATCAAGTTTGGCATTCATTTCACTCTGCATTGTCAATGGACTAAACTGCACATTTGTGGTTGCGCTGCTGGCTAGACCGTACTGATTTACATTGAGTGATGACTTATGTGCAGCTCGATTCCTTTGGTCAGTCAAAGAGATATCAGTGTTGAAAACAAGATCCTGGGAATTGAGAGAACCTGCAAACAAGGCATAACCCTGGGTTTGCTTGTAAGTGGCTTGATACTCAGATCGAAGTGCTGCCATCTTCTTTGACAAAATTATTTCAAGCTTATTGACACCTGCAATTTGTCGATACCTCCCATTTGTTTCAGATGTCATTTTCAGCTGGCTGTTTTCATACTTCAGTGAAGCTGTGTTCTTTAGTAGTCCACTTTGTACATCAGAAACTGAGGTAATGGAAAACAGATCATCACTGTATCTGCCAGATATCTGATTGGTAGCCTGAACGAAAGAAGAATCCAACTTCAGATTTGATTTTCCTTCCAAAACCCGTCTCTTTTCATTGTATGAGCTTGAAAGAGTGTAAATGCTTCTTGCAAAGACAGAAGCTGCTTCCAGCTGTCCTTCCATTTTGACATTGTTGATATTCATGTTATTTGTCTTTTCAGAAACAATATCACCGGAAAACGAAAGCTGAGGGCCCAGAGTACTAGATGCCGTAAGTGATATGGTGTAATTTGCAACTGGACTAGGTTCATAACTCTTTGTCCTGGCCAACTTAAAAGCTGACGTTAAGAGTCTGTGCTTCAGGTGATTTTCATATGCACAGATGGATCCATGTCTATTATATGATGCTTCTCCAGAACCTGAAATAGGAAAAAGAAGACAAAAGATAACGATGTAATTTATAACTTCTTTCTTTAAGACTTTGTCTGATGCCACTTTTTATGTTACTGTTTGATTGTGGTAATACCTGCATATTTGATTTTGAAAACACTTGATTTCTCAGACAGACAAGTGTTTATGGAATCATGCTTTCAGTTTTGAAGGACTTTTTCTTCAGTAGGAAATATGTAGGAAAATATGGACCTTAAAAGCCTTTATTGAATTAATCTGACTTCAGCTTCAGTGCCAAATAAACAGATTCACATAATATTTTTAAAAACAAAGAGAAAGTGATTTGAGATTGTGTAACACCTTTCTTTAAGAGCAACAGGAACACGAACGTGCTGTACCTGACACAAGGACAATAAAACATTAAACTACTTTTGCCAACATTCCAGTGTTAGCACACATTCTTACCTTTTACATTATAGGAAAGTAGCTCAAAAATGGAATCGGCACTTGAGGTATAGGTAGTTCTTATGCTGGATGCTTTCTCTGTGGTGGTATTAGCCAAAGTGTATGCTGCTGTCCAGTTGTAGTAGTTGCTGTACAGATTAGCAGAGAGCTCTATAGTGCCAAACAAAGGCACGCGAACAGTGAAAGATTTCGGAATGGTAAATGTCGGGATTCTGTATTCCTGAGATGGCACACTTATTCCCATTGACTCCATTACCAGAGAAGGTGTTTTAACGGTCTGTGGCACCCTTATGTCATGGGATGATCTTCCACCAAATGGCAACGGGATATTAATTAGAAGATTGTTTTTATTCCAGCTGTATCTGACCCGGCCTTCACTAGAAAATAAAAGTGACTCTGTTAAAACCTGTAAGTCCATGATACATGTACAGAAATTTCCATGATTCCTGCTATTCCCATGATACTGAGCTTACTTATATGCTTATATCAATGTCATGACTTTAGGTTTAGAGAGAAATGTAATGATCATCTATCACTTTTTGAAGCACTCATCTATCAGAATTTACTGAAAACACTTTCAATACCAGTGACTGACTTCTGTCAGTGTTTTTCCCCTTATTTCTTAATCAGGGAGACTGATAGGTCAAGCAGTCTGGAACACATCCTTTCTGTAAGACCTTGCATTAGAATTCAAAGGGTCCTGACTCTTTGTTCAGAGGTTAACCAATTTTAGCTCTCGAGTGGAGAGTGCCATTCAAACACATAACAAGAGTGGGGGGGATACACACGACTAAGTACACAACTGTTATGAATCTTGATTTGATTTTCTACTCTGTGAATCTAAATCTGCTTCATAAACATTCACGAAAAGATGTATTGGCATGAAAATGATCCTCAGAATGAAGGAATTTGAATGAAAATAGCTGACATGTAGGAAAAAATAATTCCTCAAAAACCACTTGTGTAGTGTGTCGTACCAAGTACCTGAAAAAGATGACTGTATTCTTCTTTTAAAAAGTGATGTATTCTTATAGAAATGCATGAAAAGTGTCAATAGCATTAGACGTCACAAGAACCTAAATTATCAAGATTTTATCTTTCTGATTATAAGCATTTCAAAAGTGTCATCCAAATATTCAGCATTTATTTTACTGAATAAAACTAAATACAAATCTAACCATTTGACCACGAGCTAGGACTGGAAAAAATGGATTGTCAGCTGAAAAGTTTATGGGGAAAAAGTGTAATTATGAAAAGGCAAAACAGGAGGAACCTCTGCTTTAATTTGTGCATGAACAATAAGCTGGCAAAGATGCTTTTCTCGGTTGCCTAACTGGTCTTTTATATTACAACATCTTTTTACACTTAGAGCAACCTAAAATGAAGATTAAGGAAACATTTAAAAAATCTGTTCCTTTACATCAAATGGTTGAAAAAGCAACATCACAGAGCAGTAGAAATTCCTATTATTATTATTCTAATGTTCACTGCTGATAATGTAGGAGAAAAAAAAATATTTCATTGCTTATCCTTAGCTTAGGAACACAGTGGAAGCAATAGAGATGTGTCATTAACATACAGTTTCATATTACCACAGTGAAAGACAGTATGTGGAAAAACAGCACTAAGAGAGAGAAAATGCAAGGCTGTTCTCCAACTGTTTTTGTAACGCAATCTTACACTGGCTTCTGTTGTCCTTTACATTCATTTCAGCCATTGATATTTCCCTAGCTCATAGGAAATCTGTACAGGCATGTTTCTATTATCACAGTGGTAGTTGTGGGTGTATTCTGAAGATACTACCAAGCAACAGCGTTCCTTGAATCCATATGCACGGGCAGAGCAGCAATGTGATATGAACACTAATTGGCAAGACCAGTATGTGCTAGGAACTGTGATGAGAGCAAATTCTGGCAGGTGTGAAGCATTTTAAAGTCTAGATCCACTCTGGCTTACTTATAGTCTAACTTCCTAGAAACAGAAGAAATATACTATTTATCTGCTTTCTAGTCTCTCTTTTTGTCAAACGATTTTTAAAAAAAAAAATTTAGCATAATGGATGATTTCTATAAGATTTGATCGAAGGGTGAAAGTCTCGAGGGAAATTATATTTGTGCAAGTTCTATGAAACTCTCAATTACGTGGAGGAGATGGGCCCAAACTAGGGCAAGCATCCAGTCCATATGTGTGCTTGCATGGCGTATGTTGCCTCTGAGCAAGTGACATGACAGATGGAGCCAGTCTTGGGAAGAGGTCAGAGTATTCTATTCTATTCATGGAGGCCAACCAGTATGTGTAAGGGAATGGAAAGAAGTGTCCAGTAGGATCACACAGGAAAAAGTAGAGATATTAGGGATATGGCCAAAGACAAAAGGTTTGTAGGGATGCAGGACATGAATCTATGGAAAACCTGGATTCATTAGTTCTGTGGCTCAAAGTAATCTTTGTTCAACACTGTATTTTTATTGAGTTCTCATTACTGTATAACACAATACTTCAGGATATATTCATAAACTGCAGGAATGACTGTTGTAGAGCCAAGGCTGCACTAAAGACATGCATCATTTCCTCCAAATAATGTCATCTCTCTGGTCTTAAAATTCTTTGTTATGATTCCAATTTTATGCAAATGTTCACAGCAATTCCATGCTGTTTTATAAAACAAAGTAAAATAGCATAACACAAAAATATGCACAAATATCTATTATCAGTTTCCTGTATGACTATTCCAATTTCTTTCCTACCTTTTTAGGAAAAGTTCTTCAGGAATGGTGATAACAGGCAGGTTAAGTTTCTGTATGTTCAGTTCCTGCAGTCCACTTAGTTTGTCTTGCAGAGTCTGGGCATAGGGGACATCTTTTGATGCCTTTTGCAGCCAGGTGTTGGTTGCCTGCAGTGAGGAGACAAGTTTTTCAAAGTGAAAAACAAGTAAGTTTCAGAACTTCCCCATAAGTTATCTGAAAGCCATTGTCACTGGGCATATGATAAAGTGACTGGCTCCATCAAAGTTGGAAATATACATCTTATTCAACCTGATGAGTGCTTTTACAAGTAGTTCCCATTTTGGCTTCCATGGAGGAAGCAAGAGTCATCAGCACTATATGGTCAAGCTGTAAGTTGAAACATACCACGATAAATTGTGACACAATATGTCGCAGTGTCATGTCTGTATGAGCCACTTTCCGATCCAGCAGTTCATTGGCATGCTTCTCTAAAGTTTTTGGGTAGTCTGAAAAGTCAACTGGGAAGCCGGAAGATATTTTTTTCACAGCAGCACTGGCACCTGAATTCCACTCTAGCTCAACTTTCTCAGAATCTGAAAATCATGAATTTAAAAGAAAAGAATAAAATCAGTGCTATTCTATTTAGGGATATAGTATAGCTAATGTAACAAGATATTTCAGTTTAGAGGTTGTACATGTGGATCATGTTTTTTGCCCCTACCATATCTTAGAAGAACTCTGTCTGAAATTGAGTTTCCATGGGTTGTTGCAGCTGAGCTCATCTGAAGATAACCTTTGGTTGGTGAATAATTAACCAATGCTTCAGTTCTAAATTCAGTTTGCAGGCGTGGAATAGAAACGGTGCCTCTTACCATTGCCTCTTCCATTCCAGCGTATCTGTGAAAGCAAAAGTGAATACAAAACATTTCGCTCTCATTTTTCACTTATGTTTCAGGAGCAATTTCAGCATTTAAATCTATAGTAAAGGCATAATAGGTGTTTTAGAAAAATAGATTGAATCAAACTTGTAAACTGTTCCAATTCAGTGAATGTTTTTGGCTTCTGCTAGTTACTTTGGGAAAACTACGGTAAATTGTTATAATGCTGCTGTGCAGATACACATAATAATAATAATAATTCTGTATCGGTTCCATAATACTGAAATGGATGGAAATGTGTACCTGTCTTGGTGAAGTTATACCTGAACCAAATTCTGAACTCCTTACTCAAGCTGAATTCTCTACTAAAGGATACAGACTGTGGCTATAAATCACACAGAAACAAAACACTTGGCAAAATATATTATGCCACTGGGCTTAATTTTCCTTTATTCACATTTATTTTATATCTCTAACTTTGTTGACTTGAGCAAACTTCTAATATTATGTTAGTGCAAATGAAAGGGAATTGAGGTCCCTGACATCTGTCCAAAGCTCCCACTGATATCAGAGGCAATTCTGCATGAACAGCAAAGACAAAGACTCCCCAGGGCACCATCAAGATCACAGAATTCCATGGAAGATTGAGGTTTATTAAAGAATGTGATCAGCTCATTTCACTATGGGCTTGTGAGGCAGACAATTTTAGAAACCCTGGCAGGCTAAACATTTTTGTTAGCTCCCCTGTAGATGTTCCCGGAAATATTCTCATCATGAAGCGTGGGAATTTTTACAGGAAGCTCTCAGTTATTTTTGGTTTTGTTGTTTATTGAGTGCCATTAGATTTCTTCATGGGGAGATGTAATAACTTTTTTTAGAGTCAAACATATCCAGTAAAAGAGAATACCTCTCTGAACAAACCTTGCCTTGTTTATATCCTTGGATTATCACACCTGCAATAACACGAGTACAATGTCATTCTTGTAGTCATGTGTGTGCAAACATGGAAGAACTAGCACAAGGAACTTGCAAGACAAATTATATATAGTAGGAAAGATAGGTTGGTGTATTAGATGTACTTATTTGATGTATATGTGATGGATTACAAATAAAATACTGTAAGGTTTTTTAAAGAGGGTTCGAATGACAAGTTTCTATGTCTCTCTGTATAAGAAATTTCTTCAGAATGGGATAAAATTTCCTCAAACTTTCTACCTTCAACAAAACCTTATCTTATTCAAAGGTTTCTGTGAAAGTCTAAATGGTTTTCTGAGTTACCTTATCTGGCCAGTAAGAGTAACTTCAGAAATCTTCTTGTTGTTAAAGTCTAAGACAAAGGTATATGCTTTCTTCCCAGCAACGGATTCATCAGTAATTCTGAAGTTTGTACCAAAGTCAACATCGACATCGGGAATGCGGACATCACTGGTCAAAATCTTTCTCTGTCTGTTGTACCTGAAGGTCAGCGTGGCCTCATGCTGCTTTACACCTGGAAAATATAATGTACTTTGGTTATTCACAACTATGGAATCTGTTTGGACTTTTCTTAAAAAGAGAATAAAAACAGATCAAGAGGAAATTATATCGCCCTGAAGATCTAAGGCAACCTTTGATGAGTCTGAATCATGAACCAGGTCATCTTTTTTCTCATCTTCTAAACCCACCATGGGCTGATCCACTAATCGTACCACTACTTTTGTTATGTAAACTTGCCATCCCACAGAAATTTACTGTTTACACAGTTCTCAATTTGTTTGCTTCACTTCCATATTTCATGAGAAATGGTATTTTTCTCTTGCTTATATAGAACCCATTAACTTCTCCTCTTCCTTGCTTCCATTCACCAAAATCACACTTTTATTTAAATCATGGGGAAGCATAATTGGGATAAAATCATCAGCCTCTGATCATGAAAATCTTGCACAGCAGTTGCATATATGAAATGAAATGCGAGTTAAAGTGTTGGCCTGTTTGAGTGTGAAAATGGTATTCTATTTTATACTGTAAAGAATTCTACTATGGTTTATTTATACAAATCCTTTCCCCATTAAACGACACTGTTCAAAACTAAGCTAAACCATATCACTTTTTCAGACTCTTACCTTCTGCCTGGACAGCAAACTTTAAGGTGTCTATCAGGTCGCTTCCCTCTCTCTGCAGATCATAGTTTGCACTTGCAGAGTATTCCTTCACTTCACCTGTGGGCACTATTTCAACTTCATATCTAAAGAAGGAGTAAAAAAATGTCTTGTAAATAATTACTTTGTCCATGACCACAAACAGGAGAAATCATACAGTTCTCAATAGCTCTCTTTCTGAGCTGCTCCTTCTAGTCTTTTTTTAAATATTTTTAAAGATAAGCTTTATGTGAGAGGGTACTGCAAATACTAAGCCCTAAGGGGGGAAGTTAGTTAACACAACGTAAATATAGTTGAAGCTGATATGACTTACCTGGATTCTCCAGTCAAGGGGTAATATGGAGCTGACTCCGTGGCACTGGCATTAGAGTACAATAATTTGGTGCAGAAATCCAGGCCAGCAATGAAAGGCTTGCAAGAAGCCCGGTTTTCCAGGTTCTCAGTCAGAGGTGAAATCTCTTCAGTTTTGGCTGGGGACACTAAATGTAGTGTATTGCTGGAACAGAAAGGCAAGTCATTTATTCCCAGGGCAGGTGTTCAGACATTGTCCTATTAACAAGTTTATTTCCTGAATGAAAATCACTTATTAGGGTAGGGGCTTCATGAAATAACATTTGGTAGTTAGATGATCAAGTAGATTATTATTACAAGTATTATTATTGATAATTATAATTCTGTGTATTGAGCCATTTACCCTCTCTAAAATTAATTTAAATATTTAATTGAAATTCAGTCTAAATATAGGAATTGCTTTTATAATAATTTTATGTGAAAGAAAACAAAATAATAGAAATGGTAAGAGTCTTGTTGAAAATTTCAGATAATAATGACAAATTAAGGAACCTGTAAGCCTTCATTCGCAGTCGTCACTTATCCTAGTTTTACAATGTCTGGGATTTTTCTGAACTGTAAATTTCTCCATGCCTGCCCCAGTCTCTCAATTCCATCACAATGAACCAGGAATAGAAGCGAAGAACATAGCCTTGAAAGTTCTCATGCAGTCCTCATTACCTGATGCTGAGGAGCTTTGTTCGAGTCTTCGGAGCAGGAATGCTGAATTTCAGCTGTCCAGCTTTCACACTAACATGTGCTTCAATTCCAGACTCATGGAATATATTAGAATTCACCTCCACACCACTTCTGGTAAATTCAGGCATGTTTATTCCCAGGTGTGTTACAAACTCAATTGCTACTGAAGGTTTAGCAATGAGTTCTGCTTGCATCTATTTAGTAAAAACAAAATAGTGTATTTATTATCCCAATACATATCTAGATTTTAGAAATACATACCTAGATTCTAGAAAACAAATGTAATATTCCTGATAATCTAGAGGTAGGGTTTATATTTTTTTTTTGCCATTCAAAAAATTTGATTCCCAACACACAAAAACAAACATTAACTGTAATGTAACACATACAGCAACATGATAATGCCAAGGAACCTTGACTACTTTCATATAAAAATACTTAAGTTTCAGAAAAATTTTGTACATGGAGCTACTTGCATGTATTTTTAAATCTGAAGACAAGAGCCAGTTTTCCATTGTAAAAAAAATAAATAGCAATTTTCAAAAACAATGAGTAAACTATTTGACAAAAAAGAAACAGATCCAAGATCTGAATTTCTCTAAATAGAAAACAGCTTGTTTTCAAGCTTTTGGTTTGGTCATTACAGAAAGAAGAGACTGAATGCAAAATTTTAGAAAAGATTCCAAAGGTAACTAAAAGGCAACCAGGACTAAATTTGAGGACACTTTTTTTATCATTATTTTCACTTAAATCATGTATATGGTGGAAAATTAAACATTTAGGTGAACTGAAAATATTTAGAAATTTATATAAAATATTGACTAAAGTAGAGCAAAATAGTTATTACAGCTAGAAAAAAGAATGGAAATTTTTTTTTTAATCTTAACTGGATAATTAATTTGTGTCTCATGCTCTTTAATTGCTGCAATTTAAAAAGGTTTCCTTTCAGATAAAAAATGTTTAATTTAACTCAATTTTCAATATTTCTTTTAATTGAAACCAAAAAAATTCACTTTGAGTTGGCTACAACACCTTTTTTTAGTAACTAGTTTGAACAGCAAATTCATATGCTGCAGCTTTTGTACTATTCTCATTTGAGAGTGGGAAGAGAGAAATAAACAGATTAAAAGGATTAGTTTTGAAAGGGTGATTAAAATACTTTTAATTAATAAATTTTATTATGTGTCATAATTTATTACATGTATTACTTCTTACTTTAATGTAAATATCATCCAGAAATTAACTGAAGGCCTCTAATTAGTAAATTTTGCAGATTTTTAAATTTCAAGAGTTTTTTGTAGTCTTTAAAACTCCTCTAGTGTTGCAGTTTTGTCCCTAAATGAGACTGTAGATTATTAGGAGCAGATAAAATAAAGACAGCTGTTGAGGCTTACGCTTTTTTGATGAAGCTTCAGAGCTACTTTGGCCCCAGGTGTCGCTACTCCAGACAAGGCAAACTTCAGTTGCAAACCTGCTCCAGTTGGGAGCTCAAACTCATTGTCCATGAACATGTAGTGGACAAATAAATCCCTGTCAACACCTTTTGAGATGGTTTGTGCAATCTGTGAATCGAACAAGGAAATGAACACTAGCAAATCTACACTTTCGAATATGTACATTTAAGAATTGATCATGGAGTGATTGTAACTTTATAATGCAAGAATTAATTTCACATAGAGTACAGAAACCAATTTCTACAGTTTCCTTGCTTCAAAAAACGTGCTACAGACTGTTTATCAAAATCTCAGCTTTAAACAAATACTAGCTTTTGTCACCTGCCTTGATACTCACAGATCATCTGCCTTGACATAGGCATGCAAAGGTGAATTGGTTAAGCTGGTGTTTTTTTACTTCAGTGAAAGAAGGGTTTTACCAAATATACCAAAAGTGTAGTACATTGTCTTTTCTTTCTAACATGATGAACTATTGCTTAATATTAGTATACATTTAAATAATAAGGTATCTAGTAGTATAACATAATGGCCAACACTAAGATTTTGGGCAGTGTTCTAGTACATGTCTCAAACACACAATAAGATCTGAATCTTCCCTTTTTCCTTTTCCTCACCAATCTTCCAGGAGGACTCCACTGGTTATTCAGGAGTCTTCATGGGTTTCTCAGAGTTCTTCAGACTAAATCTGGGTATGTTATTTTAAATAATTTTATTTCATGTTGGTATAAACTGTGCATTCTTTACATCATAGATAAACACAAGTTAAATCTTAAAAAAATTTTGCAGAAAATACCAAAATTAATAATACATATTGGTGCATCAGAAACATACCATTTCAGGAATAGTCTGAAGAGTATTAATGGTCTTTAACATCATGATTCCCAGCAATTTGAAATCATTGAGTTTCATGTACCCAAGTTCTTCTCCCAGGATTCTCAGATATGCTCTTCCTTCAGGAACTTCCTTGTTGCCCAATTCTTTTATCAGCTTTTCAAGGTTAAGCATTATTCCTTTCATGATATCCTGAAAATGCAGTCAGAAAGTAGTAAAACAGAGTTACGAGAAATCTGCCAGATCACATATCTAAACAGTTACTTAGACAATGTCAACTAATATGCACATGCACTCCTTACACATTTGTCTCCAAAGGCTTCTCCCACACACAATTAAGAAAAAAAAACATTAAATAGCATTAAGGATTTCTCTTTTAGCCTACCAGAAGAGGAGAAGGCTTATATACAATAAAGAGGGAAGTGCTGTAATTGTTGTGTAAAGACAGGAATGCTGTGCTGTGCTGAGAATGTTTTCAAGCTGTACCTGATCCTGCTTGTCATCCTGAGAGTAACCAAAATAGTCAAAAAGCGCCTTGGAAACCTGCTCTGGCACTTTGCCTTCAACCCAGTACAAGGCTTTGCTTGCGGTGTCTGGGAAAAATCCTTTCTCTCCAAACAAAGCTTCCAGTGTTGGTTCAAACCCCTTTCCATCCAAGCCAAGCTGAAATGAAGAGGACAATGCAATAACTGAGACAGTTTCCCCACTTCTCTGGAGCTTTACAACAGACAGCCTTTCAGGGGAACAAACAATGCATTTAAAGTGTATCCTACAACTCTGATTGTTAAGGGAAGATACGGTATACTACGAGGTCTTACAATTACTGTTATCTCTGTGGTGAGGTCCAACAAAAACCTTACACAGAGGCTGTATCTTACTTAAATTCCACTATGAGTACTTCAGTGTGCCAGTAATGATTCATTAGCATGAAGTCAATTTGTTATAGATGGGTTCATTTTACCCTAGCTGAGGCCTTTAATAACTCCAACAGGGTTGTCCATCCAGTCAGTGGCCAGTGACATCACATAACGGATGGCTTGCTCTAAAGCCCATTGAGATCAAATGAAAGTCCCCTTGTAAGCATAGTGATCTTTAGATTTCTCCCAAAGCTTGTAAAAGCAATACATTATTCAGAGAAAGACATTATAGGGAAACAAAAAAGCTGAATACTAGCAAAAGTTTTTGATAATTATTGTACCTCAAAGATATCGCTTGGCCCAAATCCATACACGTTCAGGGTCGTTTTTAGCATAGTCTCTTTAGGAATATAGCTGTTTGGATCAAATACCACATTTCCCTCTACTTTGGCAGAGATAGGATCAACTCCAGGTACAGAAACTCTTTTGGAAATCTGATAATTTTGTGAGAATTTTCTGAAATCTTTGGCTGTTGGAACCTGGTTTCCTTTCAGAGCCTCTTCAACTTGGCTTTTTAGGCTAGGAAAGAGAATAGCAACGGAAATATCATTAGTATGAATTCCAAAACCACATTTAGTCTTAGTTGAGGGATTTCTTGTGCCACTTTCATACATTCATACAACTGAGGTGATTGTAAATGGCTAGCTCTCTGCAGGTGTTAGCAGTAAAAATAAGACTTAAGGGAAAGACTGTAAGCTGGCACTGCTCTGATAAAACCATAGATTTACTCAGCTGATGTGCTTGTTCAAACAAAGAAAACAAACAAGTGAACAAACAAAAAACCAAAAACAAGCAAAAAATGCCCTGATAAATAACTACTACTGCAATTATGGTCAGAACTTTGCTCTTCCTAGGAGACCAGTATATAACTAAATTTTACTTACTCTTCAATGCCTACTTCTTCAGAGCCTAGGATGTTGGCAATGTGTGAGGCAATAAAGCTTTTCACTTGCTCGTTCTTTTCCTTTGTGAGGATTCTCAAAATCTTTGCAAGATCACTTGGGGAAGGATTTTTCATCAGTATGAGGTAGGCTGCTAGACGTTTGTCTGTAGGTGCATCCCCTTCTTGGAATGCTTTCAGAAATGCTGAACGGTCCTATATAAATAAAGTTTTACACTGATCAGGTGGGTAGTAGATGACATTGCTAAACTCTTTTTGGAATATATAAGGTCAAATAATTTACAGGATGTAGTTTTTTCAGGACTGCATAACTATTTCTATAACTTATTTCTATAATTGACCCAAAAATGTTTTATTGAAAAAGTTTCTTTTGATAGAAAATGTCATGGAAATTACGGTTTTATTAAGATTGATTTTCTTATCCTATATCTGGCAGGTTACTTTTTTAGCTAGAATACTGAGTTTTAATATTTGGGACCCAGAAGTGTTCTGGTCCGCAGACAAATTCTCAAATTTTGGATAAAAGCTAATTTCATTTAGGAAAAGAAGGTGATCCAAGTCTTCTGTTGCAGGAAAATTAAAAACATAATTTGAATATAAATAATAATAATTAAAAAAAAAAAGTTAAACTGAATCTGAGGACGTGATCTCCAGGTGCTTACAGGCTCCCAGACTCATTAGGTCTTGTCTGGAAACAAGGGTTTGTCTCTTAGAGTGGGAACTTGTTGATATTGATGTTCAGTATTCTAAGCTGAAGTGCTCTGTATAATGACACCCATTCTGTAGGAGGTGCTTTAATGTCACTGTAATTTAAACATAAATCTGACCTGTACTATTAATAACAGTGACAACAAAATGCCTGTATAAATTAGGGACTTGATTTTTTCTTTGGTAAAAACATTTAAATCTAGAACAATTCATTAGTCAAAACCACCTTTAAATAAGCAGAACTCCATTTAAGACATTCTAACAGGAACCGAACCAAACGTCCTATTTAAACTGAGAGTATCTGTACAAAGCAACTACATCTCAAAGGAGCAACACCCACTAAATCAGAAGTCTGCAGAACTTCTCAGATATGTGTGTGCAAACTACACTAACTACAGGAGTTCTAAAAAAGCTGGAAACAGATAACAGGGAGATAGCAAAACTATGAAATACTGAAAATGTTTTTGCATATGCAATAACTTCTGTGAACCGTCGAGAGGAACTGAACGCAGTATATGGTGGTTCTTGTGCCCCAATTTACCTCTTCAGTAACAGTCATTTTCCTGAATGCCTGGATGGCTGCTTTCTGAACTGCGAGTGATGCAGCTTCATTTCTGATACATGTCTTAAGGAAAGATTTCAGGCTGGGTTTAGCTTTCTCCATTACCGCACCCATGTTTCCAATAGCCTGTCAGTGATGAAAGCACAGAAAGATGATAAACATTTTTTCTCCACCAAGAGGAGTAGAGTAATATATGTGCTGCAATTTAAAATAATAGCCTGCATAAGGAAAGAAGGAAATAAAAATACCCGAAGTGTGAGATATGTGAGTTCATCTTCCCCAGAACAATCAGTGCCAAGCAGCGATACCATGAAGTCTGCTGCATCTGTTATTTCCTCTGTCACAATCATCTTCTCATCGTAGAACCTAAAGAAATAGATAAACACATTAGAAACAAAAGGAGAAAATGGTAAATGTCTATTTATTTTTTATTCCCAAAGAGCAAATTCATGAGAATAACAAAAAATCCTCAAAAAGTAACTACTCTTTGGGTTTACTCTAAGCATTGTAATGTTTTCTTGAGGTTATTTTGTATGATTACATGCTGTCATTACTTACTTAGTAACAGAATGACTCAAGCCATAAAAAGAAGCTCTACTTGGCTGATACTGGGCCATGTTAAGAATTTCCCGTATTCTTTTCGGAGTTGGAGAAGGCAATATTCCCAGGGTATATGTGACCAGGTCTACCACCAGCGGATTCACATTTCCAGTTCTCAGTATTTGAAGGACTGCACCATAGCACTCTGGAGTCCCACACTGAGCCAGGGCCTGAACTGTGATGGAACTGAAAGGAAAAGAGATGACTTTGATTAGTTCATTCCCTGCTTGCAGTTATTGCTGCGTTTTGCATGTTTGAAATAAACAGATTTATTAAGGTGTTTTAATATAAACGATGTATGCTTATGCATGACTGCGAGCAAATCACATAATTTCTTATCAGAAAGAAGCTTCTTAATTTTACAAGTTATATTAATAATATGATTAGCTATGAACAGCAAGAAAGTATTAACAATGCTATCATTACACAGACATATCTTTTTTTTCTCCACAACAGACTTTCCCACAACTTTAAGTATTATAATACAGAATACTAAACCAGACTAAAGCTCTAGTCCCTCTACAGACTGAGGACACGAAGTATGCATAGATTGACTCAAGTCCAGCTAGAACAGAAGAGTAAGGGTAGGGAGTGGAGGGCAGGGTCAGATCACAGAAGTGTACCCATGTCTTCAAAAATCTCACTTTCAAAACTGTGTGTTTTGCAATGTCAGACTTGGGAGTTTGGAATTACAGTCACTGTCCTTGAGCAAAACTACATGAAAGATATTTGTCTATAATAACATCTCCGCAGGTTTGTGTCTGGCATACACGCTTGGGATGGTGGTGGGAAAAAACCATGTACTGGGCTGTGTTATATGCTATAGTTCAGCTTCACCAATAATTTTGGAAGAATGGTTGGGAGAATGATCAAAACAATATTAATTCTTCATAGAAGGCTAGAATTTTCAGATCTACTTGGATTCTTACACTGTTCTCATATATTTGATGTTTAAGTTCCAATTAACAACTGAGCATTTCTGATGGAAAAATGTGAATTCCACACGTTTTACTCTCTCTTCCTTATTTCTTTCTCTAGATAATTCTGATGATACTGAACTTTCTGAAAGTCACTCTTTACATCTAACTAACCTCTAATTTAAAACCACTTGCAGCAAGTCATCAACTTTAGAATGGATTTGCTACAGCATTGACATGTGGTGTACTTGCACAATGAACTGTTGTAACACACCTTGAAGTTTCCATCATCTTTGGTACAAGAGAGCCAAGAGTGCTGTTATGTAAACTTCTAAGTCCAGAAACAAATCTGTAAAAGAGTTTTGCTCTCTGCTGGTTCTGCTGGGAGGCTGTAAGTTTCTGCAGTTCCTGAAGGATTTTGAGAACAGCATCTCCCTGCCTGGGAAATTTGGCATCTGTACTTTCCAGTGCAAGTCCCCTCTCTTCCCGTTCATCTAGAAAGCAGAAAAAACAAAACCAAAACCAAACATTCTTTATGTCTTTATCAAGGAACTATGTTCATTTTCATCTGTCATATATTCAGTATAAATATAAACTCTGTAGATAATTTTATATGATAACTGTTGAAGTTTAACAGGTGAACAATTTCTAAAAATAATGGAATGGAATTTAAATGTAATTCTCCCAAAAGTTAAATAACCTATTTGCATAAATTATTTTAAATTTTCATGAAGATGATTCCTTAATACCTTTTAAATGAACATAGTTTGTTTTTTCAACTTTTAATGAATGTATCTTAGGAGAAATAAGTTATGATTAGAAATAACAACTTCATGCCACAAAAGTGTGTTTCAGAACAAACATATAGTAATCACGGACCGTTTCAATTTGGCAGCTGAACCTAAAAGTTGCATATGAAATTATGGTTAGCTTAAAAGGGTTCATTAAACTATTTTCCAATAAGATTTAAAGTACTTTGCAAGCAAATTATAGTTTTTTAATTATAACAAATAATTTCAAAATTAAGATGAAAAGACCAAGATTATTTAAAATTACAATGTTTTTCAACTTTTCAGCTTTTCTCATTTTATACCCCAACCTTTTTTCTTTACTAAGTTGATCAAATTCCATTAAAAATTATGAATTATTTTGGTCCCCTCAACTCCATCTTTAATTAATTCACTGTTCTAAATCTTTTTCCCCTGTATTTAACCTGTATTTATATTTTACCCCTGTATTTGTATTATTAAGAATTGCAGCTTTACCTCCATCAAAATTTCTGCTATTGATCTTTGGAGTATCTTCAAGCTTCAGCGTCTGGTTGACCTCCGTCATCACACCATAGCGATTTCTAGTAAATAAAGAAAAATAGTTGAGTCTACGTACCTTTGAGGTGTCTTGCATTGCCTCCTGCCTTCTTGAGAACAAAATGCATATTTGGGGATGAATCAGGGTAGAATGTGATACATCACCATTTAAAACAAATGTTTGTAACCAAAGGGTAATGACAAATAGTGAGCAACCTACTTGTATGAGGAAGGCAGAAACAGGTGTTTTTCACTGCAGACAGCATCTCTGATATGCCTTTTCTTTGCATCAATATTGTAATGACAGAACTGAGTGCTCCTTAGAAGGGTAGATAACGGGATGTTCTGTAAAATAAATAGTTTGGCAGTAATTTTACTGAATAGTATGGGAAACAAACATAGTTTTAAAGGCTACCACAGATTTACTATAATATTGACTGTTACAGCATATTGGAAACAAAGATGCATGACTGCAATAATTCTCACACAAAGACAAAATTGTGCCAGTATCAACCTTTAGTCTTAAGTCACTTCACAGGCAAAAATCCCACTGAAATTTTCCCTCAGGCCTTATTGAGGTGTTTGGCTTAGTAAGTGACTTCATGGTTGATCCCCTGCTGCCTACAACAAAGAATTCCTTCATAGAAACCAGTTTGCAATTTTTAGAGTAGTTCAAGCCCCTCATAACAGCTGACGCTCTTTTTAATTTCACTTTTATTACATAAATTTTAAACGTTCCTACAACAAGCTATAGAAGTGGAAGAAACAATAATGTGTTTTTAGCATGATATGAACAAGAAACTGCATTTAATCATTGTGGATTTACAGGTAGCGTAAACAACATGTTTTAGGAGAAATTTCTTCTTTAGGAGAAATTTCTTCTCGGAAAGGGTGGTCGGGCATTGGAACAGGTTGCCCAGGGAGGTGGTGGAGTCACCATCCCTGGGTGTGTTTAAAGAAAGGTTGGATGTGGTACTTAGGGACATGGGTTAGTGGGTAATAGGTGGTAGGGGGATGGTTGGACTAGATGATCCTTGAGGTCTCTTCCAACCTTAATGATTTTATGATTCTATGAAACCATTTATGTCAGGGTATTTAGAGGCCTCTCCTCTTGCACATCGTATACACATGAGGGTTTTGGTGGACTACATGTTTTACATGAAATTGGAATGTTGAAAAATTTGATCCACAAAACTGAAAATCTGCATATGATCTGATAGGTTATAGTGTCATCAATATTGCTAATTTCAGCTATGAAAAGATATCCTTAAATAATGAGAACATGAAAGAAGGTAATGACAGTCTCATCTAATGCAAGGATGTAGAAAAACTATTTAAGATTTTAGAAAATACATAGAAAATTTAGTTGTCATAGTAGTCATTTATCATGTTAAGTGATGTAGTGAAGTATGTTATATCATACAATTTTTAATGGTATACTTACTAGTCCCTTTACAATGGCAATAGGGCTGACATAATCTCTGATGGGACTGAAGTTGTCACAGGCTTTCAAGTCCCTGTTAATTGAAATATCTTCTGCAACATTTCCTTTTCTAGATTTGAATTCAACTTCACTGTCACATTTTCCATATACAGTATCCTGGAAAGAAGAAAGAAATCAGTATCATTGTCCATGCTGTCATACATTTTCTGATCTAGCTGAAAGGCACCCTTTCTCATCCGAATTTCCAAGTCTTTTGAAAGTGATGTTTAGGAGTAATTCTACTAGGCGAGGTTTCTTCCATTTGTTAAGCAAATAAAGTGAATGCTTTCAAAATACTTACCATTGAAATAATTTTTACATTTTCTACTGTTTCTGTTGGCACAAGTAGAGCTGAGATGATCCCTCTCTTGAGATTCAGTACATTCAGAGGTTCATCCTTCTCTGGATACAACTTGACTTTTGTTTCATCCTGAATGCTGAATTTCAGCTCGTGCCTGCCCAAAAAAACCCAACGTTGGTATGAAATCATGTTAAAGTCACACACTGAAGAACATGTTATCAATAAACTGATGGGATACAGCTAAAGCATCATGTTTATCTTGGTCTATCGTTATTTACTATTCACTGTTGTTACTATTGGAGAGAATTATAATTAAAGGAAGCAGCAAAATTCTAACTGAGGACATTCTGATATCACCAAACCATCTCACCTAAGGACAAACAAATATGAAGAGCAATGGCTGGAAGTTGGAATTGCATATATCCCGGAGGTAAGTAATATTTTAGGATGAGGCAATTATTAACTACTGCAATAGGCTACAAAACAATGGGAAGGATTCTTTACTAGTTGCAGTCTTTAAATAAAACCTCGGTTGTTTTCTGAAAAACATATTTTAACATTATTTCAAGTTGGTCTGAGACCTATGGGTTGTCAAACAAGATGGAGTAGATACTGAAGCACTGAAACAAGCGTGAAGGTGCGTGAGTAAAACATGCACTGACAAGCACCAGAGACTAGTTGGGTGGAGGGAGTAGTAGCAATAAGTTATGAAAGCAGATAAGTAAGGAAAAGATAAGTTGCATAGGTCATCAAAGATTGTGATAGGAAAACTGGACTTCAGTCTCAAATGTCTTTCTGTTGCACAGTCTTTGTACCATGTCAGCAAAGGAAAATTATCTTAACATGGCTACACACGGCCATTTGAGAATTTGCTTACAAGAAGGAACATTTCACTTGCAACAGTCTTTTAGGGGACTACCCAACAGTTTCCTGATGTAGGTGATATAAATGACAAAAACATCCCAGGTGAAAATTCTGGATGGAAAAAACCCCTTCCCTACCAGCAATTGAGAACTGTGCCAAGTTAGCCCTAAGTTAAATCAGGGAGAGTTTTGCTGTGGAACCAGCTTATTAATCTACCATGTTACCATGAAACGTTCTATGCCTGCAGAAGCATAGTTAGGGTGGCCTGTAACATTGTAGCCTGTTCCATGTTAAGGCTACACATATTGACGATAATTGGCATAGCTTACTTGGACATGGCATTTGCAAAGTCATCAGAGTTCTTTGACTTTTTCAGCATGGCCCTTCCCTCAGTGTCAACACCAAACGTCTCCCGCAGGGAGCAATGCATCGTCCTCAGGATGAAGTGGCACAGCTGTGGCACCTCCAGTTCGACCTGAAAATGCAAATATGATGTGTTTATCCTTTTTTCATTATTATGTTTCCAGGATCATCCAGTTACAGTTTTGAAAATGTGATATTTGTTGGGTTTTGTAAAGTGTCAGAATCACCTTGCTAGCAGCTGTTGGGAAAGATTCCAAAGTGCTCTGAATAGCTTAAGGTAACTTAGGGGAGGGAACAGATATAAAAGGAGGGAACAGATACAAAGGAGGTATTTGCTTGGCTAATGGCACGCATGGTAAACAAGGAACTTAGGTTCTAAAAAGTTATAGTACTGGAAGAACTGCATGAAAACCTGAGTCATTACACTGATCAATGTTTTTAGTAATGTGTGCTAAATAAAAAACTTTTTCCCCAGTTACTCCATTTCAGAAAAAAAAACCCAAAACCAAAACCAAAACCATAATGGGAAGGTTTTGAGCAAGATGGAGGGACACTGGATAGTTTAATGGCCTGCAGGACCTTTTACTACTACAACCCTGATCCCAGTTTGATTGTTACCATCAACAGGCTATCAAGTCATCTTCCTGGCATCAATGAGCTGGTTTAGTTCAACTTCTAGAATTGTTTGATGGACATTGGTAGACTCAGCCTGGGAGATAAGGAAAACTGAACTACCAGGTCTTCCTCTCTCATGTAAAAGTATAGCCAGAACGGGATTGAGATGCACTGTCACAGTGGTGTGAAGGACTTCTGCCACCCTCAGTGTCTTCTGTCTAGGACAGGGAGGGCTTACTCTTCAGGACTCTGAACATGTCCCTTTCAAAAGAATGATCTCGTTTGGAATAACATTGAAGGATGCTCCCCAGCTGCCAGTTCCCATGTTATTCAGTATACAGTCCCAATTGTTTGTATTCACTCCTCTTTCCCTACCTTGCAAGTGATCTTTGAACCACTTCGAGAGTCTGCTGTTCCTGTGATCCCATTTGATGTTTCTGCTTCATATGAGTAAATGTATTTTCTGAGGGGTTTAAATCTGGTTCCATCTTCTGCAATTGAGAAAACAAGAGTACATGTATAGGACTTGGGTAGGATATGCATATGTAGATCCTGGCAAAGCACTCTTACTGTTGTGTAACTAAAACTAATGCTATGTACAAAGAAAATATGAGGATCCTCCCACTGCATAAGACAATTAATCTGTAATTTTAAACCCTATGAGCAGGAATGAACGTGGTAATAGAGAAACAAAGAAAAAAAATTGTCTTGGTGTGAAATACAAGGATATAAGATCTTCTTCTGGTGTCTGGAATGCATAACGTAGGTCAAACAACGTCCTCAATTACAATTCACTCCCATTATAACTGCAGGTGTAATTTTAAACTAAACATATGTTGACCAGACATTTTAAGTGACTATGTTAGAGCAGTTTAGGTCTCTCTGAACCAGAAGTTACTGTTCCCTCTGTTTAGATTGAGCAAATCACTGGGATTTTGATGTCGCTCTGATTCTGAGTCAAAAGCAATTTCCTAAGTTGCCCCTCTGTGGTTATTTCCGACTGCCTGAACATATTAGAATCCTGATCTACTTTTATAGAAAAAAAAAGGTAAAGTAGTGTCGGTGTCAACCCACAGCCCCACCACCAAATCTATCTGGTTTCGTCTGCTTATATCTGCCAATGGCAATGTTATCTTGCTCTTTGCGTCACAGAATTGCATACTTAGAGAGGAGAGCGGAATAGTATTATAGATATCGGATTTCCTCCTTGGACTGCCACTTTTACAAGCTCTACATACGTTAGTAGTGTTTTAACAGAGATTACTTGCATATAATTGCTAAACAGAATTAATATAATTAATACTAGCTATCATATAGTAATCAGCATCTTACAAACATTTGAAAACTGAATTAAATTATCTAATTAACCTTAAAATTTACTGCTGTTAAAAACCCCCTAATGCTAACCTTGTCGCTTTTGGCTATCCTGGACTATAACATTGCTTAATTGTGAAATCTCAGAAATTTTCGCAATACTAGTAACTACTATGCTAAAGCCAAAGGGCTACTTATTGCTTCATTTCCTGCTTTTAAACAGAAGTAAATGGAGAAGGAATAGGGAAATTAGAAGATTAGAAACGCAAATACCAAATCATTTATTGTATTAAAAATGAAGAAGAAATTGGCGATGAAGCCCAGAAATCTCTGAGTGGCTTCAAGAAGCTGAAATAAACCCAATTGCCTGGAGATGGTGCTAAAGCATCCAACAAGGGAAAAAAAACCCTGAAGATCCAAAAGGGACAAAGAACAAAACAAGTCATTTGGTACTTTGACCCTGTGGTGGAACATTATGTATCTAACCAAGCAGTCAGGGCCACTCAGAGTTCATTATAAAGATAGGGCATAAAGTCAGCGTTTCCCGAGTCTTGACTTGTTTAAAGAAATTGCTGTCCTTGCTGACAGAGTTGATGATTTATTCTACAGGTATTTAGCTAGATATCCAAGTGCAATTCCGTGGGTTTAGCAGCCACTGCGAAGGATAAATGAGAAGTGAGATTCAGCCCACAGTAAAGTGTAATGTGCATAAACCTCACAGCTTTGCGTCTGATAAGTGTGGATTTTTAGATTAAGGAATTTGCACCTGGCAATTAAGAAATCAACCAAACAATGGAAAGCAGTTTCTTAATGTGAGTTTTTAAAAAGTTTAGAGACTCAGTCTCAGATTCTCTGATCTCGGGAAACTTTTGAAATTCTTGCAGCCAAGCCCTATGGATAATTAAATACCTAAATTAAGGGTCAATAAAAACTTCAGAATATTGCCATCACTTTTGTTTCAGTTATTTCAGAGGAAGAGATTTATGGGATAGGAAATGACAAGCACTGAAAGATGCATTCAGTTAATATAGTGGCATAAGGTAACAAAAGCAGATGCAAGAAATCACTTACTTGAACATTCTGGATTTCCACTTTCAGGCGTTTCTTCTTCTGTAAAGAATAAAAACAAAAATTAAAAGCTGGCAAAGCAGTTTATAGCTATAAAACAAGGGCTCCATTCTCATAGTAAGGCCTTTTTAATTCATACCAGCTTTTGATGTAGTTTGGCACACTGATGTAAATAACAAAGCTACTATAAACATTGACAGTAGAGTCACATCTAAAGGGAACTACAGTAGTTACCTTGATATTGTGAACTAAGACCTCAGAACAGATTCTTTTAGTCACTGAATTAAATTATTTTGATACAAACTGAGAAGGATCAGCTTCTCAGTTAACAAGTATTTTTAAAAGCCCTATGTTATGTGAAATATAAAGCTTATAAATGATGGGTAAAAAATGTAGAGGTAGACAGATGAAATGTAACATACAACATGGTTTATTTTAAAATTTTAGTCTATTTGAGCATAGAAAAATACTGCATAATGGATGAATAACTGTATTTTTCTTTTTACACATTTAAAAAAGGATAACTTTGATGAGTAATACTACAAAACTCTGCTATTAAATCTTTCCTGAATATTGAGAGTTCATTCTTTGGAGGGAAAAAAACAGTGACTGGAAGCCTATTCAAGTTAAGAAGATTTGCTCCAAACTGTCTTAGATATGTCCCATATGACTCTTTTAAATAAAATAAAACAAAATAAAATAAAACAATAAAAA
>VWZZ01002597.1:93778-129027 GCA_013399095.1 Psophia crepitans
TAAAATAAAGTAAAATAAAGTAAAATAAAATAATAAAACCCAGTAAATTTGCTGCATTCATTTAATGCTAGGTCATATCGCACACGAATGCCAGCACCTTTCACAACACTCTCTGCACACTTTCCAAGTTTTCATTCTGGGAATTCTAAAGCTGACTACTCTATAGAACCAGAGTGTAACAGTAGTTACAGTAACAGCGATAGCAAGAGTAATGCTACTATCACTATTACAATAGTAACAGTAATAACATAATTAATAACCATCAGAAACGTCCTTCAAAATTGTATAACATCAATCAACAACAGAATACTAGTTCAACGAAGTTGTATTTGTGGTAAATTTGATCTCTATATAAAACCAGACCTGCATAACTGGCCCCAGACTCAATTTTGTCCTTAGGGTTCCTGAAGTCTGAAGTAACACTACAGTGCTGTACTCTACAAGGCCACTTTTTGGGAAGCAAGGACAGCTCACAATCCGCAGTACCATATTGATCTAGGCTGTCTTTTCTCGTCTTAGGGAAAAAACCGACCCTGCTGGCCTACTTCTTTTACTACTACTACTGATACTGATGCTTATGTCCCTTTATCATGAAATTGTATTTCAAATATCATTATTGCCTGCCAAATACATTTTGCTTTATTGCTCTCCATCTTCACTTTTGCCCCAAAAGAGGTTAGCAACAGCTGGGTTCAGTCTGTATGGTATCTCCAGGCTACAGTATCTCTATGGGGGTTTAAAAGGACAGCGTTACAGAAAAACAGGAAAGACAAAATTAATCATATGAATACCTTACAAGTTGTAAAACACACTAAATCTGATCAAAAGACACCAGGCGACATTTTTTACTTTGTCCACATTGGGATGCTGGTGTGGTTCCCCGCCAAGGGAAGGGATGGCATCTTTGCCACTCTCGCCCTTTATAATTCTATAAGCCATTGTCCTGTTCATTTTTGCATTATTGTTTTAATGGATTCACAAATAAAGCAGCAAAACCCACTAAGATAAAAGGCAGTACTTACGTGTGAGAACACCACTGCTGAGCAGCAGCGAGAGCAGCAAGAGCTGCACAGGGCCCATGGTGAGCCCCAAACCCCCTTGAAACACTTTCTTTTCCTCTGTTTTTCCTTCCCCAATTCCCTCCCGTCTCGGAGGGAGAATGAGCCTTCTGACTTGGACCTTCCTTTATATAGTCTGTAGCAAGCAGCTGAGGCAAACGGTTTAGAGCAAATTGCCAAAGGTCCAAAGGTGAGAGTCCCAGTTCCTCACTGCCCTCCAGACAATGCTCTGCTTCGGTTGCTGGAGTCCCTGAAGGCAGAAGCCTGAGCATATACTGGAGATAAGTCGCTCTCTGAGTTCATTGTGCTTTTGGTTTAACAGAGTTTTAAAAGCAAAATCCCTCAGCCACAGACTCTAACAATGTATACGAATAAATTTCCTGGGTCTACACAGGAACAATTACAGTGCATAAATTATAGCTGGAAGAAATTATCAGCATGCTTTCAGTATAGATGTTGAGAGGCTTAAGGGTATGAGTACTTGTGAAAATGAGAGTATTGTGCAATTTAGACATTTTCCCTTTACAGGCAGGAGAATGAAAGTTTAGGATTTTTTTCCTTTGTTGGACCAAAAATTGCCATATACTGTTCTAAAAATAATTTTACACTTACTTGCAATATTCTGATAAATCAGTTCATGTTCTTGTTGAATGTAATCTCTGTATAATTTGTTTGTTTCCTTACTTTTAGATTCAATTTATTTTCCTTGCTGATAATTGCAAAAATATGAAAATAAGATGATAAAATTTATCTGAATGAAGAAGATAAATCTTATTAAAATACAAAGAAATGAAAAATCTTTTTATGGATATGTATGTTTGTAAAAAAGACTGGTTTTATATCATGAGAAATTCTAGCAGTTTGAATTTTTTCTCTGCTCATATCTACTGGAGCTAACTGCAGCAAAAAAAAATGGACTATGGAAATAATTACGAACATTTTGTTCAGTAAATTTAATTTTCATATCTCTGATCAAATGGAAATGTTTTGACATTCCTAAATCCAAATATTTCCTCTTAGCCTTTTGAATCAAAAATCAAATTTTGGCTCAGCTAGGTGGTAATTTCTTTTCCATTGAAATGTTACCATGCATCACAGTAGTTATCTTTAAAGTATCTTACTTCTTCATACCCTTTCTATCTTGGACTTCATAGTTGGGTTACTTTCCCAGGATGCACCATAATCATGTAACTCCTAACATCAGTTCAACCCAACGGTAAGCACTGGTGTATGATGGGGTGGTGTACTTTCCAATAGGGAGACATCTTCCTTGTAATTAGGATTTTGTTTGATGACGTTAACCATGACATGACGACCATGCCATTTCAGAGACATTTCTTGCAGAAATTTATTTTGTGGATTCATCAGTATTGGGTGAATATTCTTCTTCAAGAAGAAAGCATTTTTTTTAAAATTCTTTTTCCATTTAAGTTTCCTTGATTTATACCAATCACAGATACCACAAAACAACCAATAGGAGATTATTACTTTTTTACTTCCAAAAAGCAACACAGGTTTGTGTTTAATTTTGTGTCCACAACTGCCTCAATATGTGCTGTGATATGTAGCAATAATTTTACTTTGTAGTATGATTCTACCAAAGAGACTGTACAAAAATACATTTTTCCCATAGCATTTGATCCTCTTCTGCATTCTAACATCAAGAGTTTTGACTATTACTTAAAATCTATTTATTTGTTCACTTTAGCAGTGCAGATAACCAGAGCTCGGGAGTGCCCAGCATTCAGAGATTTGCTAGCTATTTCCCTGTTTTGCCTGTGTCTTCTCACTTCCTTCAGGTGATTATTTGGGCTCAAGCTGAGGCAGACTGATTGCATTAATAATGACACTGCATGGATATAGACAGATTACAGAAGTTATGACTCAGCCCATAAGCATGCCGGTAACACGGGTGTACCACTTGACTGTGACAGGTTTATATTGCTGTATTACCTAGTCAAGGGACAGCATTTTTTTTCACAACAGGTGCCACAAAATGCCACACACTACTTTTATTTACTCAGTCATCAAGGAATCCTCATGCTTTCAGTTAGTGATTCTATGATTCTAAGTCAATATTCACATGGGGTTAGACAACATAAAGTTCTTATTTCAGCTATTTCTCTGATATTTTGGGCTTTGACCTCAGAACACAGTTTATCTTCCACACTAATCTGTCTTAAATTGCATTATCTCATTTCATTCTTTGTGTTTCTCAATTGCTTTTGGCTAAGTCCCACTCTCCTCTATGTGCATCTCTTGGACATGAAATAAAGACTTTGGAGATGGAACCATTCTGAAGTCCTAAAAATCTTGCAAGTGGTTTAGAATGTTCTGCACGTCCATACGTCCACTACCTAAAAATGAAAAGCATTGAACACGCACAGATTCTTTGTAGAACACAAAGTACAGTTCATATATGTAAAGAACGACTGATAAACTGAAGGTGTCACACATACATGAGCACACCGGGTGTTCACAAAAAGACCACTACTTCATGCATTCATAAGACATACTTGTATGGACTGAATCAATGGTCTTATGAAATGTAGGACGTATGATGATACTTCCAATACACTGAATTAATTTTGTATGGAGAGATAATTTGTGCATGAGTATTACGGATACAGGAAATCTCTGACATGATGTGGAAGTCTTAGCAATTGTAGAATAAACTTGGTTTGGAAGGGATATCTAAAAGTTATCTTGTCAAACACCACACTCAAAACAGGATCTACTACATCAGGATGCTCTGGGCCTTGTACAGTGAAGTCCAATCAAATGATGAAGGCATGATCAGCTGATGTTCTGTCCTTCAGGGACCTCAGTCTAGCCGCAGTATTAACAGGCTGCTGCCTCTTCACATGTATATGAAGTAGTTATGCATCTGGGTGCATTACTGTACTCTAAATCACTGGAACAGCTGCATTTCCATTGGAACTACAGCACTTGCTTGTAAAGTAGATAACCAAGTTTCCTGCTTTGCCATCAAGAAAGGGTTTGACCCTATGTATAAGTGTCCTGTGTATAAGGCTGCATGTAATTCTGGTTGGGACCAGAACCTGGACTTCTATGTAGCCACGATTTGAAGTTTGGAGAGCAAGAAAATTGAAGACGGAAATAATGAAACAATTCCTGTGCATGTTGGGACATGTGTCTGAGAGCATGAAGTCCTGGCTTCAGCTGTGTATGAACTGCACATGTGGATTAAATGTGAACATAATACATGTAGCAGGGACCAGGGCTCAGCACTGAGTGCAGGTATCGCTTACTTTCAAACTGCTTAAACTCTCACTCATCAGCCAGGGCACATCATATACATACATCACTTATAATGAAAATGGATTTGATGGTCACAGTCACCTGTAGAATCTAGAAAAGCTAAGGAAACTGAGCACAGTAAACTAATGTCAGCATATATCTGGGAGTCAGCAGGGAAAAGCGTTTTTAATAGCTCCTATTCCACAACATGTGCTATGGTACATATGCTTTTTATGCTCTGATTGGGCTGGTCCTGTGTGGAGCCAGGAGCTGGACTCGATGATCCTTATGGGTCCCTTCAAACTTGGGATATTCTACGATTCTAGGATTCTATGGTATCCTGTATGTATGGTATATATGGCATGTCTTGGCCTCCACAGTACTGTAGAGGTACATTCACCGAGCCCTTTCTTTTCAGTATGAATGTGTGTGCATCTTTGTAACAGTTCTGTTGCATTTAGGGATTGTCATATCAATACCATTAAAGAGAAAACTCAGTAGGATTTGGGCTTAGAAGAAGCAGCTAAGAATATGTTTCTTATGACATACTGTGCATTAACACGTTATTTTTTTTTTTGTAAAGTCTTAGTTGTAGTTCTCCTGACATTCGGTGTCTAGATTTGATTCTAGAATGGACAATTTATTTTATCAAATTTTGTCTCCAGCCTTCACTTCACCACACCTTTTTCCACAGCTGCACAGAGGAAGCTGCATCATATCGCTCAGCTGACAGTGAACCCCCTCCTTCCTACGCTTGTCTTTTCCAGTGAGGAACTGTTTTTACTGTGCCTGTTTTGACAATGTCAGCAATGGCTTTGCTAATACTAATCCAAATGCAGAAAATGCATTAACCTTTAATTATATATGCTGTAGTTATTATACATATTGTATAGATGTTATATTAAGAATATATTATGTTTATGTTATATGTTACATTATATACTATAGACCATGGTCTTCTATTCTGGCTGATGACACAAATTTCCCACTTCTATCACTGAAGACTGGTCAAATATTTTGACAGAAGAGAGGGATGTGGTAACACCTTCACCACACACATCCACCAGAAATTTTATCTTGCTGTTGGCACATTGTCTTAGGATAACTCCCTCTTCAATAAACTCATTTAGATTCTTCATTAAGTTTTGCATCTCATTTCCATTCAATTACTTTTGCAAGACAATACAGACAGTTTATGGCAGCAATTATGCTTGGTACTAAGTTGTTTGTATTTCAAGTAATCCTTTCATCCCTTCACTTCCATCCCTTCCTCCTGTCTCTTTTTCTCTCCTTTCCTGTCTTTCACCTTCTCTTCTCTTCTCTTCTCTCTTCTTCTCTTCTCTCCTCTCCTCTCCTCTCCTCTCCTCTCCTCTCCTCTCCTCTCCTCTCCTCTCCTCTCCTCTCCTCTCCTCTCCTCTCCTCTCCTCTCCTCTCCTCTCCTCTCCTCTCCTCTCCTCTCCTCTCCTCTCCTCTCCTCTCCTCTCCTCTCCTCTCCTCTCCTCTCCTCTCCTCTCCTCTCCTCTCCTCTCCTCTCCTCTCCTCTCCTCTCCTCTCCTCTCCTCTCCTCTCCTCTCCTCTCCTCTCCTCTCCTCTCCTCTCCTCTCCTCTCCTCTCCTCTCCTCTCCTCTCCTCTCCTCTCCTCTCCTCTCCTCTCCTCTCCTCTCCTCTCCTCTCCTCTCCTCTCCTCTCCTCTCCTCTCCTCTCCTCTCCTCTCCTCTCCTCTCCTCTCCTCTCCTCTCCTCTCCTCTCCTCTCCTCTCCTCTCCTCTCCTCTCCTCTCCTCTCCTCTCCTCTCCTCTCCTCTCCTCTCCTCTCCTCTCCTCTCCTCTCCTCTCCTCTCCTCTCCTCTCCTCTCCTCTCCTCTCCTCTCCTCTCCTCTCCTCTCCTCTCCTCTCCTCTCCTCTCCTCTCCTCTCCTCTCCTCTCCTCTCCTCTCCTCTCCTCTCCTCTCCTCTCCTCTCCTCTCCTCTCCTCTCCTCTCCTCTCCTCTCCTCTCCTCTCCTCTCCTCTCCTCTCCTCTCCTCTCCTCTCCTCTCCTCTCCTCTCCTCTCCTCTCCTCTCCTCTCCTCTCCTCTCCTCTCCTCTCCTCTCCTCTCCTCTCCTCTCCTCTCCTCTCCTCTCCTCTCCTCTCCTCTCCTCTCCTCTCCTCTCCTCTCCTCTCCTCTCCTCTCCTCTCCTCTCCTCTCCTCTCACTTTTCAATATACCAATTACACTACTTTATTTTTTCACTCATTCAGGTCAAGACCCAGCACTTCTGGTTCTTTGGGAGCTCCTTGGAAACATTGGTCTTAGTCCTGTACTGTGTTTCCCAGATCACAGTGTCATCTGTTTAGGTCTTAACATGTCCCTCATCAGAGAAAAATGGTTGTATTTTCTGGCGAAACACCTATGGTGCTAACTATAACCCAATGGCAATTGGAGGAAACCGTGTCTCCCAAAGGAGGTGTTGGAGGTGCATAAACATACACTCTGTTTGTCTAAGAGCCACTGCCAGAAGCCTGCTGAGGCATCAAGAGTAGAAAAATATTTGGCATAAGCCATCTCCTACAGAATTTCTCTCCTTGTAGGTAGTGGAAAATGTTTCCTTTTAACATATTTATTTAGTTCTTTTGAGTATATTCCTGGGCAAAGGGTCTGTCTTCTTTTTGCACTAACAAGAAAATTTACTGACTCTGTTGAACCTTTTATTCACACTCCCACAGTATTAAATCTCTCCAGTTCCTTCATTTTGTTTTGTCCCTAGGCAAAGAAATGTACTTTTGAACTGTGGTAGTTTGGCATCTAGAAATTCAGTTTTGAATTCTGTCAGGAAGTTCTTACAAAGATGTTGCAAACCTTTACTTTATTCTCTCTCACCGACAAAGTGACACGGTGAAGTGCGCGATGTATTTTTAAACCAGCATGTTTCCATGGTTTTTTTCTTGTCTTCTCATTTCTTATTCATCCACACTTTCCATTCAAATGCTCCCTTTTAAGCTCACAACTGAGAGATTCATCTTCTACTGTCTCTTTTAGTACTAATAGCACTGTTTCTGGTACAGATGTTCAGTGCATCTGCAAAAAAGGTAAAACTAAGAAATAACCCATTTCCTTTCACAATGACAATCCAGGGATTGTCTGTAGCAAAATTACTTTCTGCTGTCCTAGTAACTTCCACTAAACCAGTGGCATTTTTTTCATCCTTTTTTTTGTCGAGGTTTTAATCTTCCAGTAGTGCCATCCCTGCCAAAATACCGTATTCCAGTGGAGTGTCATGACACTAGTTGTTTCAGTGAACCATGGTTTTTGAGAACTCCAACTTGAAAATCTGTGCACCCTTTTGCTTCATCTCTCCCATGGCTTGAACCCTCCATCATCTTCATACTGCCAGAGCTCATGCTGTCTCCACAGGCTTTCATGTACACAGGATACCATCTCTGCCTACAAAATTCCAACTGCTTTCCCAAAATTAATTCACACCACCACTGTGCTTTCTACAATGCTTTTCCTCATCTCCGCATCTGGCCACTTCTCAGAGGCTCAATTTGTTTTCCAGACTTATGAGTTGAGTTCATCAACATAGAAACAATTTCTTTCCTTTTTTGATTCTCCTTTTCAAATATTTATCTGTCACTTGTTAATTTTCTTCAAAATACCACATTCCTCAAATAGGCACACTACAGTTAAATACTTAACTTTCTGCACTTCAATTAAATGGAAGTTTTGAATGTAACACTTATCATTTATAGAACTACTGCTGTCCTATTTTTCTTTTTGCTGGCTTCTGCTGCTTACAAATACACTGAGGAGTAATGTTTAAATCTTTTCCAGTTGCTTTGGGAGCTCATTTTTCCACCAGTCTGAGCACGGATTTTTTCCTTCTGCTTTTGAGAGATGTTCAATAATCACTCAAAGTCAAAAAGTCTGACAAATTGCCTTCACTCAAGTGTCCAAACTGATCCAAAAATTTGATACTTTTAACTGATTGGTTAACCCAGCTGGGGTAAAACCACGACATTGTGCAACACAAATTTCTACACAATGTTACGTGGAATTTTACTAGATCATTCTTGAGCCTTTCCAAGGTACTGTTCTTAAAGGGAAAAAAAATCTGTCTTCACATTAGTAATAGGGAATAGAACCACAAACAGAGTAACTTGCTCTACAGAGCACAGGAACTAGCTTCCTTCTAATCTTAGATAACTAATACTGCAGAAGATGCTCCCTGTGATGTACTAGCTGCTACTAAGGCGCTGATGTTATACAAGGAAGGAAAAAAAAAAAAGTCAGGACTTCTTGCATGACATTACCAGAAACGAAAACGAAACTTATCAAGCCACAAGCGTGATAGTAGATATGGCTGTCAGGTGGGGACTGAACTTTAATCTATAAATGGACCAAGTTATAAATTTCATTACTGGATGATGAACCACACCTGTTAGGCTTGAGGTTCTGAAAAGTTAGAAAGGAAGGGGACATGTCATTCATATTATTGGTACTGACATCAAAGGCTTTTCACTTTTTGGTCACCTTTGTAACTATAACCTTAATGAGCAGTTTTCTCCCCAAGGTAAAAATGTTTTCAAAATTAGAAACGTCATCATAGTGATTGTGATTTTAAATTCTAGGACAGGCCAGGAACCACAGAGATTAGAGAAAAAAACCTGCCTTTTATCCCTAAGAGTGCTTTGCATTGTATCGTTGGAATATCTTCAGTTTACCCATTTACCTGAGTATTTTGCTGATTAAACAGCACAATTCTACTGATGATAATCAAAACTGTTGATCTTCAGAAAAGTCCTCTGAGAAGGAAGTTCTCCTTATCATCTGTCTGGGTTCCTATCTAAACTCAGTATAGTAGCCTAGATTAGCATACAACTGACAAGAATCGAATTCATATTTTAAAGACAGATATTTGGGATATTTTAAATTATTACATTAAATATTTTTATTGTCACTTATTGGGGGAAATGCAGTGGTACAGAAAAATACTACATACTTCCTCTTCACAGGTACAACTCATCTAAAATGTGCTGTCTCTGCTCTTGTGAGACCCCACCTGGAGTACTGCCTCCACCTCTGAGGTCCCCAGTACAGGAAACACATGGAGCTGCTGCAGCGTGTCCAGAGGAGGCCACAAAGTTGATGGAGCACCTCTGCTGTGAGGACAGGCTGAGAGAGTTGGGCTTGTTCAGCCTGGAGAAGAGAAGGCTCTGGGGAGACTTAATAGCAGCCTTTCAGTACCTAAAGGAGACCTGCAGGCAAGTTGAAGAGGGACTGTTTACAAGGGCAATGAGTGACAGAACAAGGGATAATGGGTTTAAACTGAAAAAGCGGAGATTTAGATTAGATATTAGAAAGAAATTCTTTACTGTGAGGGTGGTGAGGCACTGGAACAGGTTGCCCAGGGAGGTTGTGGCTGCCCCTGGATCCCTGGCAGTGTCCAAGGCCAGGTTGGATGGGGCTTTGGGCAACCTGGTCTAGTGGAGGGTGTCCCTGCCCATGGCAGGGGGGTTGGAACTACATGATCTTTGAGGTTCCTTACAACTCAAACCATTCTATTGTTCTGTGAAGGATTTTTAATGTATTTAAGTAAAGCATTTGTCTATACTCCATGAATTTTCGCTTTACTGATAAGTATCCTCTTTCCTGTTCGTCATTAATTCCTTACTACTCCTTTTCTGTCCAGCAAAATAGAAGTGATAAATATTGTCCTCTTCATATATTGCTTTTATTCCAGAAACCCCTGTTTGAAGTCACCTTATTGTCAGTTCTATTGTATTATTTTTTTAAGGACTTTATACCCCTATAGCATAATTCAAGCTTATATATGAGCTCTTATTTCTTTCTGAGTGCTCTTTTACTCCTTTCATTCAGTTAACAGAACTTTTCAATGCTATATACCTCTGTATTTGATAAATCACTAATAAATAATGGTAAAAATACAGTATTAATAAGCAAAAGGGAGGGAATGAGGAAAAAAAGGACGTAGAGAGGAAGAAAGCAAGTAAGGAAGGAAAGAGGAGGAGAAGAGGGGGAAGGAGAGAGGAAGGGAGGAAAGGGGGAATGTTATTTTTGTACTTTCTGTTGTGGGTATGTCATGGGTCAGTGAAGTATGTATACCTAAATCCACCCCTGCATACAGCCATAATAAAAAATGAATTAATTGTTCTCAGCAGAATGAGTTCACTAGCTTGTGCTGAGTATATTGAAGTTATAGGTTTGAATGAAAAAAGGAAAAAGTAACAGTTTTCTAACTAGAATGAGACTGGTTTTTTGGGTTTTTTTTTGGTTGTTTTTTCTTTGAGTTTCGTTGTTGTTGTTGTTTTGTTCTGTTATTGCATTACTGAAGAAGGAAATGTGTTTCCTAAAATCTGCATTCGTAAGAGTTATATGCTTGCAGCTGGAAAAATCATCATGAGAGAAGTGTATTTATTCAGAATACTAACTCCTTATTTCACATAGTAAATGTTCTACTGTGAACAGCTTGCATGTGGAATGGTTATTTCCTCACTTGCCTATAGGTACATACTTCCATGCATTGATTATATGGACTTCCACCAAAATCAAATCCGAGGTTTTGGTTAAAACTTACTTCACAGATTCACAGGCTGGTAGGGGTTGGAAGGGAGCTCTGGAGATTATCTAGTCCAACTCCCCTGCTGGAACAGGATCACATCCAGGCAGGTTTTGAATATCTCCAGAGGAGAAGACTCCACAACCTCTATGGGCAGCCTGTGCCAGTGCTCCGTCATCCTCAGTGTAAAACAGTTTTCTCTCATATTGAGATGGAACTGCCTGTGTTAGTTTGTGCCCATTGCCCCTTGTGCTGTCACTGGGCACCACTGAGAAGAGTCTGGCCTCTTCCTCTTGACATCCACCCATTAGACACTTGTAAGCACTGATGAGATCCCCTCTCAGTCTTCTCTTCTCTTCTCCAGGCTAAACAGACCCAGCACTCTCAGCCTTTTCATTATGATTACAATTTGTTAGTAAAATCATGTTGGATTTTTCTCCTTTTTTTTTTTTTTTAAATTCTACTATGCATTCAGAAAGAACAGTGTTGGAAATAAGCATGCTACCCTTTATTGGCGACATTGTAACGTGATTCCCATTTTAAGCATCAAATTATGCGGTCAGATTCTCACATTGGGCCCTGAATTCCCTCTGTATACAGCTTCTGTTTTGGGGTCTGAGGGTTTGAAAATCAGTTCCTGACATCTTTGTAAAATGCGTGTCTCTGGATAATAACGGGTTGCAAGCAGTTGCTACCTGAAACGCCTTTACATAAAAGGTTCAGCGAAGATCGAGCACTTTGTTTTATGTTTGTGTATGACTGTCCAATAGTTTCTGCTATCAGCAATGCAGTGATTCATTATGCTGATCATTCAAATGAAACCAAACCTCATTCAACACTAAGATAAGGTATAAACTGTAAAAAATTGGTTAAAGTTCATCTTTCAATAGCCGTTGAAAAGAAAAGGGAACATCCTGTTGTTCAAATGTTATTTAGTTCAGATGTTATTTAGTAACAGAAGGAAAACTTCCAGAAGTTAATTTTTTTAAAGTTCTCTGAAAACATCCTTCATCAAGTTAAATAAAACATCTAAATATTTATTTAGTTGGCAAGAATCATGATTTCTGAATTTTATGCCTTTTGGCATAAAACTCCAACATCTCAACATGACAATTATGACATAGTTTAATGAAAAAGGACAGGTTTCTTAGAGAAATGTAACATTAAGAGTCACTTTATCTGCAGGACTCGTTCGGTTGGCAATGGGGGAGTTATGTTACTCTATCTCATATGAGGATTTGGCTCAGTTCTGAAGCTGCCTCTTTGTACTTAGTTGATGCTCTCAGCAGCTCCTTTTCTGATGATTGCTCCTGCATTTGTCTGTTATTCCTTGACCTTTCACCATCTTTCCCCTTAATCTGGTATCTCTGATTTTTCACTGCCATAATTGCACTTAAAGAATTTTAGTTTCTAGTGTTATTCTTTAATTTCTTCTTCCTTTTTTCTCTGTTTCAGCACACTACCTATACCCCACACTATCCTAATGTTACCTTTACTTCTTCCTCATAGTTAGCATTTTGCTAAGTCTTCATTTGGTGTTAGACAGCTGAAATCTCTTCATCTTCCTGTTCACTAAGCCCTTGTAATCCACTATCCTATCCAGAATTCCTCTGTGAGAACAGCCTAGCAGATTCTCACCACACACTACTTCAGCTCCTTAAAATGAGGCCGTTGCATTGAACTACACATAACCTCAGAGCGCTTTACCATGTGGTTTCCTGAAATAATCCTCTGCCCATTTCCTAAGCTCACGATGCAATGCTTGTGCCCTCTTTCCTAGTCTTGTGTAGACTTCAGCCCTACAATGTTCAGACAGTAAGTTTGGGTGAGATGCATTCCACTGTAACGGTAAGGATTTGGTGGGCAGGGACTGTGCACATAGTTGTGAGCAATTCAGAATTGTGGTCAGTGAACAGAGGTGGGCAAAAGAGCAAAGCAGTAACGTAACAAAGGGTGAGAATGGAGAACAGTGTCAAAATATTATAACAGTGTTAAAGTAAAGCAAATGGTATGTTCTCAACAGTAACAATAATAACAATACAAGCAGAGCTATTATTCAGCTCTGTGGTTCCAGTTCCACGTATAGTGGGAACTGAGAAGAATCAGAGATAGGCAGGTCAGAGCCATGGAAAATATTCCCATCTGAGAGAGACTGAAGAGGTTGTTTGCTTTGAAGAGGAGATAAGAAGAGATAAGATAAAGGCAAACAAACCAATTACCTATACAGAGAAAGATGAAAAGCACTGAAAGTCTCCTTTTCCTGCAGTACCAGAAGACGTTTGTGGGATGCTTGTGTGTGGAATCCATTTCTGAAACATAGTCATCCAATTTTATTTTCAACTCTTTGGGTATCGAGGGCATCTGTATGGTGGTTGGAGATAAGACATGGATCTTACAGGAGATTTGCACCCATATCGGTTAGCAACTGAAGGTCAGAGAAGATAATACACTGAGTAAAAAATTATGCTAGATGCCCAAGTCTGTTTAATCTTGCTTTCAGTGAATTTGAAAGTCGGCAATAAATCTGAACATAAAATCTAAACTAACTAAATAAAAACAAGTATTAAACATGATCCACAGGTAGCTTTGGAGACCTCTGTTTTAAGTCTATTAATTTCTGTACCTCTTGGTTTAGCTTATCGCCTGAGTGTCCTATTCTAGCTGGACTGGCATCTTATCACAGTAGTGTTTTACAAAGACAAAAAAGAATACTTTATTCCTTAACTGAGATGGTGATCTAAACACAAACAGGCAGGTACAGCAATACAAGGGTACAGAAAAGGATATAATTTATGTATTTCCCAAAACTTGGACATCTTAAGTCATTTTGTGTATGAGAGCATCTTGCCTGTTTCGAGGCTGCCTTTTCAAAAGGGTAAGAACCTCTTGTAAATACTGTATCATAACTGGCATTACTTCAATAACGTAAGGAAACTCAAATAGCATCAGAGGCTCATGATTAGGCATCTGATTAAACATGTACATCTCCACTGACTGTAATGGAAACGTAGACATTTAGATCACCTGAAGACACCTACATCACAGACAACACGGTTTTGAAATGATCCAAATTTTCATGCTTAAGCATGTGGCCTAAGAATTTTCCTTCAGAGGAAAGTAATTCTATAACACCTCCTGACAGCTTCTAGCATTTCTCTGTGAATCACCTGACACTGCTGGGGAGTGTAGCTGTTTCTGTACGTCTACTTTATATTCCATAAAAATCAATCTTTTGGTCTGAATACTAATTCATGAGGCACGTTTCTAGTGGAGCTAGAAAATAAATTTCAAAGATTCAATTACATTCTCACATAAAATTTGCTCTCAACAGACTTACATTGATAGAAATTTGTTTTCCTGTATCTTAAGTGAAATAATCCCCAATGCACCCAAGTAAGAGTGTAGAATGTAGATTAAGGAAGAATGCAGAGTGAAGAATCAGGTTTCTTGGTGATGGCAGAGCTTGAAAAGGGTAAAGCTGAGAACGTAAAATTTCTCAAATTCTTTGAAATGGCAGTGGTGCTTAGAAATTCAGATGTTAGCATTTTTACAATTCTGTTTCATGGCATTAATATAAAGGCTAATGCTGAATTTCAGTTAGATGAGATTTATATTGGGAAACTGAAATTTTCCCATGACTTTACACTTTGGTAAAAAAATTATTATGAAATGAAATTACACATAGGCTTAACATTTCCATGTCAGCTCTTAGCTAAGTCTGTGCTGAAAGCTTTCTGTCTTTAATCACTGCTGATGGACATCTAACTCAGCCACAGCACAGAAGTAGGATTAGATTGAAACACCAAATGGTCACCAGTCAAACAGACCACAAACAGGCTATTTTGGGTGGAGATTTTTCCCTATTTCTTTAAAGTTCAGGTCCAGAGAGAGTAGGTCCAGAAAGCTAAAATGTATATTGTCTTTGGATGGGGACCTGAATGAAGCTATGTGTTTTAAAAAATAGAATATAAGGGGGAAAAAGGCTGGGGAGTGGAAAGAAGGTGTTTAAATAGAGATGGAACAGAGAAGTTAGGAGAGTGAATGAGTCGCTCAAATATTTGCACACCTAAAGATGTCCGGAAATGCAGACAGCATCTTTCGTGAAGAGAAATTAAGATACCCCTTACGACAGAAAGACTAATTTGACAAACAACTTTGCTGTAGTGGAGAGTAAGAAAGAGACACAAACAGAAAATGGCTGGCAAAGAACAACATAAATTAAACTAGTTCCAGGGGAAAAGGGTGATGAGGAGAATTGGGTTTGTTTGAACTGAAAAATGAAACAGGCCAAGGAGCACTTCCTGACTCTGAGGCAGAGGGTCATCGTACTTTCCATGTCCATCAAGTTAAATTCTCTCATGTCACCAAACCAGGTGCTCACATGCAATATGTTTATTGGGAGTGGTTCCTGACTTGAGGTAAGTCTGAAGTGGTGCCTGGGCATTATTTGGGAAAGTGCTTGTTGGGCTGGGCTAAAAACATGCTGTTGACTGTGCTATTTAGCTGTGAGAAAAAGTAAGGCCCAATTAGTTCTATTTAGTTTACTAGTGTAGGTGTTGCCTGGGAGAGTAGAGTCCAAGGAGACATGAAGATAATATACAAAGAACTGCAAGATTAACTAGAGGGCCATGACCTGAGGACTTAAGAAAAGCAGGGAGGAAAAATGCTGGGATTCCTCTCAACTCCAGGAGAGGTCAGGTCTAAAAACCTGGGAAGTATCTTACCAAGAAATGTTTCATCAAAGCCATTATATTTTGTCATCAAAGTGTATTTAGTGAACAAAAGTATGCAAAGTTTGCCAGAAGTAAGGATATGAGATATGATCCTGAGGAAGCCTGAAAAAAGTCTCTTTTCAATTTTAGGTATGCTGGAAAAGAATGATTCTGCTAGTTTCATACTGGAGCAGATCTAGATTATGTCAATTTAGAGAAAACATTCAAGAAAGTGCTGTCATTTCCAGTGATTCTTCTGGGGGAATTTCAGAGATTTTTTTTTCTTCCAAAGGAGGAGGATAAAGATTTGACAAGGGAAGGAAAATAGGCAGACTATTGATTAGGGAAATGAGAAATGTTCAGACACCAACAAGTATTTATGGAAAGAGAACTGTTCTCAGGGAAAAAAAAAAAAAGTGAAATTAAGAGCTTGAACTTAAGCATGTGGAAGAAGAATGTAACTTCTTTACTGTAATACCACCGTGGAATTTCCATATTAAACAAGGGGAAGAAACTTGAAAGGAAGAACTCCAAGCCTAACTGAATAAATAACTTTGTCAGAAAATACTATTAAAATAAGCAGAACATTAACAATGAATAAGAAAAAAGAGCAGATCAGCAAAAAAGTTACATCTTGGAAGGGTTAAGGGAGAACTGCCAAAACTCCAGAGGGAAAGTACGAGTGCTGTAAAAAAAAAAGCAAGCAAAGGAAGGATAGGAAGAAAGGAGTTGATAGAAAGATACTGTTAAGCTTGGTCTGAAAATTAGTTGACATCATACTCAATTCTCACTGTCAAAGCTTGGGGCACATACATGACCAGAACTCCTTTGGAATTTTCTAGTGATACAGAGAGGCCCTTAGCAATGACAATGCCATCAGAGATAGTGAGCTACGCAGCAAAAACAGTGAACCTAAAAATTTGACTAAATCCTACTACATCTTTCCATGGATCTAGCCTACAGTCAACACAGAAGAGATTAGAAGGTCAACCAGAAAGGAATTAAATGATCTCATGAACTAGAACTACTTTATCGGGGGTGGGGGGGTGGGGGGGGGTGGACTAGCTGATCTCGAGCTGTCCCTTCCAAGCCCTCCTATTCTGTGATTCTGTGATTAGGAATATCATGAATTTCAGCAGTACAAAGGGAGAGGTCATTAAGAACAGATAGGAGGAACTTCTGCTTTACGCTAGAAACTTGTGTATTGGGGGAAAAAAAGAGAAGAAGGGAAGGATTTATATACATCATTTATGGGTAGGATAACTGTGAGTAGTGAGCTGTGGCATAAGAAGCTGCCATCTTAGGCTCTATCTATGAAAGTATTTGTACTAATGATTGGGCTGTATTACCTATTACTCATTAGACTATAACAGTAACTACTGAATATTTTCCCTGCTACTGCTGGGACCTCACGCAGAACATTCTAAGCACTTCTTGTTACCTATATTCAGCAAACATTAATTTAAACTAGATGGGAATGGAAGGACTATTTAAATCAATATGGAAACAAGAAGTGTTTTTTTCAAGAGGGGACAAAGCAGCCTGACACTTGTATCCTAGAAAAGGTTGAGAGGGTTATGACTGTTCCTTGTAAATCCACAGGAAGAGACAAGAGCCGTATGAGCTTAAGGATGATGTTGTTACAGGTCCAAAATAAAGCAGTCAAAGGTACACCAAGGCTGAAGACTGGAAATTATGCATCAGTCTACAAGCCTTTACAGAGGAATAGTGGTACTTAAGAGGCTTAAACTAAACATTTTTAGAGCCTAGTTTAATGCATTTATGACCAGCATAAGAAAACACAGTTGCTTGTGATAGCAGGCAGGACTCTGGTTCTAAGGTTTTCAATAGTTCTTTCCTGCTCCCAAGAACTGAAATGCTGCAGACCTTTGCTAAGCAGAAAGAATTAAGAGAACTATGAAAATATACAGTGGTTATTTCTTTGACAAGAGCAGTAGGCTAAATCTACAGAGTTCTTACAGAAAAAAAATTTTGTTTGCGTACATTTACACCGAAGGTTAAACATTACCCTGAAAGGTGAAGCCCCTCATTGCAACATCAGATGGTATTTTTCCTCAAACACTAATGTTTTTTTTAAAAAACAAAAAGACAAAAAATACGGCTAAAACCCTACACCAAAGATTTCAGGAATGTTGTTTCTAAAATAAGAATTGTCTCTAGTGTCAACGGCTGACAACGATGCAGAAATACAGATTATTGAACTGTTATGACATTGAAATACTCAGGCCCTGTATTGCACTTTCTGTGTTGTCTGAGTAGATGTGTGATTATGTCATAAACAGAGAGGAAGAAAAAACCGCAAGATTTTCAAAGGCACCAAGAATGGTATATCAGAGGAAATTAGGTGCCTAAAGGGTATTACCCCTTTGCACATAGATTGCATAATCTCTTCAACTAATGATGTACGTAGGGCTACTAGTATATGCAAAAATGCATGCAATCATACTACAAATCTGGGAGTTCTGTCAGAGCAACTGCCCTACAATTGGATACACTCTTTCTCCAAGAGATTCTTTCCCTTGAAATCTTGAGTAAAGAAATTGGCCTCATTGTACCTCAGACAAAAAATCATGCTTTTATCATCCAAAGAATATTAAAACAGAGCTGTTTTTTCCACAGTGACTGGAACTGGTAGAAAATACTAGTTTTCAATGAGGTATCTAGTTTAGTGTGACAATGTTATTCTTCTAAACTTATAAACACAAATTAGCCTGCTCCCAAGAACTCTGCCTATATAAATCAGTGTTGTTATTAAACACTCCATAGTATTAATTAATGTAGAGGAATGATGTTTAAAATAATTTTCTCTAAGCTGTGTAACAAGGTCTGGAGTAAGTGGTGGAGAGGATTTAAGGAGAGTCATTCCTACAGGTGCAAATTTCAACACTGTAAGAAGTCACCCATGGATCATCCCAACTTTCTTTAGCAGGAGGGTCGGCCACCTCTATTGACGATCATACCTTGCCAAGTCCCATTTTGCCTTTCACTGGCTTTTCTCCCAAAGCACTTGTAAAACTTTTTTTCCTACAGTGGGGCTTTTTATTAAGAAAATCAACCTTTTAGATTGCTGTTTATTAGAATATGGTTTATAATTTGCACCATTCTGTGGCAAGAAAAGAATTATGAGGAATGAAAGGCATTTCAATGAACTGCTGAATGATAGCAGAACTCATCAAACTCCCGCTGAACTTTATCTTTCTGTTATAATCTGGACAATGTAATGGCCATGCAAAGAGCTTCATAAAGCACTTAATGTCATACGTTAATGTTGACACTTTCTTGGGAGAAAGTAGCAACTATTGTCATATTTGCAGTAGGAGTCTATTAATCTATTATGTTGCCATTAGGCATGATAATTCTTATGAATATTTTAAAGACTTCCTTCCATTCACTTACAGTTAGCTACGTATGTCAGCCAAGGAATGACTTCCAAGTGATGTGGGGGGACAACATGTACATTGTGTTTCACTAGCACGGGCATAAATTCAACAGTGAAAAACTTGTGATGTCATGAGTCATCATGTCATTTTAACATAGTTAAAAGAGAAACATTCTTAAGTTACATATTTATTGGTGTTTGATATAGATAGAGTCATAAAAGTTAATGATGAAAAAGGTCTGAGCCAAGATTTTGAAAAACTGTGATAATTAAAATGAGGCTAATGGTGCTAAACATGAGTGCATATTTAACCAATTAAAAAACACCATGACGATTTTTTCAGAATCTAGTAGCTTCCATTAAATTTTAAAAAGTTGATTAAAAAGTTAGTTGCAATGAAAATGAGGCTACAAGTTTCCAATACTAAATATAGACCTGGGGGCCTAATTATTTAAAAAAGAATTCATCTTGTTAGAGTAATAACTTATTGCCACTCATTCTTTCATTCTCTTTTTTTTTTTTGTGGTGGATTTTTAAAGACACTAGTGAGATGCTTTGTGTTCAGTAAAGAGTTTGGAAAACCAGCGTAAATTGGTTCTCAGAGTTCGTGGTCACTACGGTGAAATTTCCTCAAGTATCTGAAATTGCTTCAAGCTAATAATTCTTGGCATACCATTTCACTGCATGTCAAAAGTGTGCTCTGTGTTGACCGGGAATTCATGTGAAACCCTGGAGAGAGGTACAGGCTCAGAACAATTGCTTCTGGTACAAAGCAGTAGCTGCTTCTATGGAGTGTCTCCAAGAAAGTCAGCAGTGCCATGAAAAATGCTTTATCTTTGAATTTGCACAGTACAATGTATGTCTGCAATTATAGACATTAAAAAATGCACATCATCAATTATTTCTGCATCAGTAAAGCTGCTAAGGTAAGAATTTTGTAGTATCTTGCTACAATACAAGTATCAATTCTGGTTTTTAACAGTTTTTAACTATTTTAGAGAGAAGAGCATTTTTGGATTGGTATCAGTCATGATAACAAAGCTGCTAGACAGCAGCAAAACCCACCTTAGAAGCTGGGTGAATAATTGGGAAGTGAAGTACAATGAGCTCTGCCCTGCTCTGTCTCTGATCGAGAGCAGAACACTTATTACCAAGTTCAAGATCACCTCCATGCACTGCAGTCCTTCCTACATAGATACATGGCAAGCTGAGCTCAGTCTGACTGAGGAAGGGGTCAAGGAGCAAAGTGCATGGGATAAAAAGAAGAAAGATCAAAGTAAATAAACTCAGCATAAACTTGTTAACCTTACAGATAACAAAAACTTTAAAAAAGAAGAAACTAAATTAATAATATTTTTATATGAGGGAGTTTGCTACAGTGTAGTTTTACTAGATAAAAGAGAGCCAGACCTGATGGAAAGAACTTCAAGGGATATCAGAGCAGGTTCCGTTACAGTTGACATGGTCTCATCAACCTTATATGTCACTACCAGTATCCATGGAAGTGGACAAGGGTGTTTTGTGTCCTAAGAAACCTAGATAATGAAATGGCTTATTACAGTTCACAGAATCACAGGTCAGAGATTGGTAGGGGTTGAAAGAGACCTCTAGAGATCATCAAGTCCAATCCCCTGCGAAAGCAGGTGCCCTACACTAGGCTGCACAGGCAGGCATCCAGACAGGTCTTGAATATCTCCAAAGAAGGAGACTCCACAACCTCTCTGGGCAGCCTGCTCCAGTGCTCTGTCACCCTCACCATGAAGAAGTTTTTTCTCATGTTTGAGTTGAACTTCTTGTGTTTCAGTTTTTGGCTGTTGCCCCTTGTTCTCTCACTACCCACCACCGAAAAGAGTTTGGCCTCGTCCAATTGCCTCCCACAGTTTAGGTATTTATAAACACTGATCAGATCCCCTCTCAGCCTTCTCTTCTCCAGGCTGAAGAGACCCAAGTCTCTCAGCCTTTCCTCATAGGGAAGATGCTCCAGGACTTTTATCACCTTTGTTGCCCTTAGCTGGACTCCCTCCAGGAGATCTCTGTCTTTCTTGAGCTGGGGAGCCCAGAACAGGACACAGTACTCCAGACGGGGTCTCACCAGGGCAGAGTAGAGGGGAAGGATCATATCTCTTGACCTGCTGGCCACGCTTTTTTTTAATGCATCCCAGGATGCCATTGGCCTTCTTGGCCACAAGGGCACACTGCTGGCTCATTGTCAACCTGTTATTCACCAGGACTCCTAGGTCTTTCTCCGCAGAGCTCCTCTCCAGCAGGTCATCCCCTAACCTGTACTGATGCATGTGGTGCATGCATCTCCCCAGGTGCAGGACTCTACACTTGCTTTTGTTGAATCTCATCAGGTTCCTCTCTGCCCAACTCTCCAGCCTGTCCAGCTCACACTGAATGGCAGCACAGCCTTCAGGTGTATCTGCCACTCCACCCAACTTCATTGGACTCTATCTCATCATCAAGGTCATTGATGACGATATTGAACAAGACCAGACCCAGCACCGACCCCTGGGGAACACTGCTAATTACAAGCCTCCAACTAGACTCTGCACCACTGATCACCACTCTCTGAGCTCTGCCAGTCAACCAGTTCTCAACCCACCTCACCATCCACTCATCTATCCCGTACTTTCTAAGTTTCATTACAAGGATGTTGTGGAAGGCAGCGTCAAACGCCTTACTGAAGTCAAGGCAGACAACATCCACTGCTCTCCCCCTATCTACCCAGCCAGTGATGACATTGTAGAAGGCTACCAGGTTGGTCAAGCACAATTTCGCCTTGGTGAATCCATGCTGACTACTCCTGATAACCTTCTTCTCTTCCAATTGCTTGGAGATGGCATCCAGAACAAGCTGTTCCGTCATCTTTCTAGGGACAGAGGTGAGGCTGACTCACCTGTAGTTTCCTGGATCGTCCTTCTTGCCCTTTTTGAAGACCGGAGTGACATTGGTTATCCTCCAGTCTTCAGGTACCTCTCCTGTTCTCCAAGAGGCTTCAAAGATTATAGAGAGCAGTTCAGCAATAACCTCTGCCAGTATTCTTCCAATACTATTTTTTGTGAAGTGCACTGCAAGCATTACTGAAATCTCTCCACAAAGTGTTGGCTTTCTGAACTACAGGGCTGTCATTTGACAAATACATAACCTTAGGACATAGACAAATCAAAGCCAATAAATATGACCACTGGTTCCATGCTGCTTCTTTGTTTGGTAGCCCAGCTGAAGACAGCAGAATCATAGAATCACAGAATATCCCGAGTTGGAAGGGACCCATAAGGATCATCAAGTCCCACTCCTGGCTCCACAAAAGACCAGCCCAATCAGAGAAGATAACTGAGAGAGTTGTCCAGACGCTTCTTGAACTCAGTCAAGCTCAGTGCTGTGACCACTTCCCTGGGCAACCTGTTCCAGTGCCCGACCACTCTCTCAGTGAAGAACCTTTTTCTGATCTCCAACCTAAACCTCCCCTGTCACAGCTTCATGCTGTTCCCTTGGGTTCTATCTCTGGTCAGCAAAGGTAGGAGATCAGTGCCTGCCCCTTCGCTCCCCCTCGTGAGGAAGCTGTAGGCCACCTTGAGGTCTCCTCTCAGTCTCCTCCAGGTTGAACAAACTGAGGAACTTCAGCCTCTCCTCTTATGTCTTTGCCTCTAGACCCTTCACCATCTTAGTTGCCCTCCTCTGGACACTCTCCAATAGTCTTATGTCCTTTTTGTACTGTGGCACCCAAAACTGCATACAGTACTTGAGGTGAGGCCACACCAGCACAGAGTAGAGTGGGACAATCACTTCCCTAGGCTGGCTGGCAATGCTGTGCTTGATGCACCCCAGGACACGGTTGGTCTTCCTGGCAGCCTGGACACACTGTTGTCTCATGATGTTTCTAGAGCTGAGGAGTAAGCAAATCATCTGAGGAAATGATGTTCAGGATCTTGAAAAATGGGGACAGGCACACAAAAATTCACAGAAGATTATAGCTTGATTCTTAGAAGTCTGTGTGAGTAGGGGAGCTGTACTGGGCCCATAGTGAAATAACCTGAAATGGAGCCAAAGTATTTTTAATTCTTCAATTCAGTAAAACCTATGCAAGATTTCTGTACTACACCTCTTCTATCAGGATAACATTTGCAAGCTGTGTTATATCAACATTTCCATTCCTTTTGGTTTCTTTTTTATTCTTTTCTCATTTTTAGTATATATATTTCCTCAGTTTCCTCAGTGTCATGAATCCTTGTGGTCTTCTAATTAGGACAAAAATAGATCTTCCCCAGGGTTCCAAATACAGCAGAGTTTATCCATAGATAACCAGTTTCTGACAGAGCCGTCCCATTATGCACCTTATGGCCAGAGAAAATGGTGATTTCTTAGAACTTCATAGAGAAGAAACTAAATGAAGATTCCCATTTTTAAGTGACTCTCTTCCTCATGATAAGCACACAAAATGGAACAGGAACAAATGAAAGGATTAAAATACCTGTGCTGTATAAGCCTGTTGGGTCCTCTGATAAGTACTAGTATGATCCTTTTACATGCAGAGAAGGGACCTGAACGTTTGTTTCCAACAAGCCAAGTAGATGCTCTAATCAGAGCGTTACAAGTAGAAAAAAGAGTAAAGCAAAGCATAGAAAAAATTCTGTGGGAAATTATTGATTTACCCACCTCATTCCAAAAAAGACATTTATGTGTATGCTAGATACTAAATTTTGTCAATGTCTGTGAAGTCTATTCCTATTTAACCTGGGAGGGTGTTTTCCTACTGAAGCACAGGTATTTTACTTCCAAGTACTTGAAACTTCCTAGGCTTGTAGAAGGACACCCTACACCAGAAAATTCCACATTATAGCAAGATGCTTTATGTTACAACACCTCCAGTTTGCTGTTGGTTTTGTTTTCTCTTGATCTACATCCTCAGGCAACATTTTAATGTTACCTACAGGTATGGAATTAAAGTGGTATTATTTTCACCTAATTTGGGGTATCTATAATCTTAAATTGACTATCTAGAAAAATCTGACCAGACATTTCTAACACAAATACATGTATGTCATCTATAATTGGGGTTCCTCCAATACCTAATGAGAGAAAAAGGGACTGCTAGGCAGGACTTATCTCTTCCTGAAGTTAAATCTAAAATAAGCAGGTGACTCATGCTGAACATGCCTACTTCTTTCCACTGAATATTAAGATATCTTGGACAGTTGGTTCAGATTTAAATGCTACACACTAAATGTTTATAATATGTATTCTCCTGAATTTCAAAGTATAAAGAAATTTTATAAAATCTCAGAAAGTGCTTATTTTCTCATTGTGGTGCCTAAGAATTTTTACAATATATCCCTCAGGAGTCTTAAGTCTCGTTGAAATTAAATGAGATTATAAACACCTTAATTACATAGGAATTATTTCATCTAACATTATGCATCTAACCTAGCCTAACTCTGATGAGTCACTTAAAATAGACACCTCATGACTGTGTGTATACAGTGACATAAGCTGAGTTGAATTTCACCCTTCGGGTGTTCTTAAATGGTCTAAACTTTTATTACTCCTCCTCCTTATAAGAAAAGCTATGAAACATGAGATTAAGTTACTGCTCCATAGACATCTATGTTGTTTTTGTACATGCTTTCTATGTTTATGTCACCATTCCCAGTTCTTTCTAAACCAGTAAGAAAACTTTTACTACTTGGGAGAGTGAATAAAATATAAATTGCCGTCTATAATCTGAAATAGGATCCTTTACCTGCTCCTTCAGGAAAGCAGTGCAAGGGAAATTGTACTGCTTGCATCAAGGCCAGTGGCCACTGTGAACAACTGTTCAGTACATGTGTAAAGCCCCTGCCTCTTAACATAAATTTTGATAAAAAGGATATCAGCATTTGCTCATGTTTGATATCTACAGTATAGAAATGAGCACTGCTCCAAGCTCAGTGTCCCAAGCAGACGTGTGGATTTCAAGTGGCAGTCTTATACATATGTATGTTGTACCTTCTTACTATTGTACAAACTCGGAAAAATGGTTTTCTTAAACTACAAATCATGTAGTAGTGAGTGCAAACAAAATTTTTTTGCTGAGTACCTCTCTCCGTGACTTGCAAATGCTTTCAGTATAAGACATGGCAGTGGAAATGATTAGACAAAAGGTGATTACTTCATGGGCTTATCAGACCTCTGTTAAAAGGTTGTTGCTGCAACCTCTGGTTAGGGTCACCGGTCCTCCAAAGATAGGATTAAAAACCCCAGAAAAAACAACTTACATAAAAGACCTCTCTCCTCTCTCTCTCTCTTTTAAGGCATGAAGCATCTCTTCTGAGACGCTTACAGGCAGGAAGAATGATTTCAAGACTGCTCTTTGATAAGATACACTGAAGAGTAACATGCAAAATCATCTATTATATAAAGAGAGTTTTCTCGTTTGCATCAAGTTAATCAGCAGAGATGTTCCTTGCAGCACAGGGAAAATGAACAGACCGCTGCAGGCAGCCAGTTACGCTGCATACAGGAGAGATGTCCCTGTACTAAACCTAATCTACAAAACAACTATTACTTGTGTTTTTCCAGAAAGTAGTCAATAGTGGGATACTCATCTCTAACTCAAACATATACACAAATGTCAACTAATTTGTAGAGATAGTTATAAAGTGAAAAGCAAATTAATTAAAATCTTCATATTCTCTGATGTTTTTAAATCTCAGCTTCAAAATTTCCTGTCACTTTCATGTGCACTTTTTTAACTCCAGTTGTTCTTTTTCACTTTCTCTTGGAAAAAGGTGGAATAAGGACCGTACAGAAAGAATCCAGCTCTCACTTACTTAAACATTAAAAAATAGCTCATAATCACTATAAAGCCCTGTGCCATTAGATATATAGCATCACTCTGCCACTTTCTCTTTATTAATTATTTCCTTTTGAATTGCAAACAGTGGATCCAGATGTCTGAACGTGAGAGATCTTAGCTGTGGCATCTGGATCTTTCACAGATTACAGAAGTAAGTCTGCTATTGGCATTTAAACTGAATCACACTCCGTCAAAGCATTTATACTGCCTTTGGCTTGCCATGTTATTGTGCATTTATTAATAAGCCGGTGTGCTTACATTTTGACTCGTGAATACTCTGTGCACTTTGGAAGAAATCCTGTCCCCATTGAAGTCAATGGGAGTTTTGCCATCAGCTACAAGAGAGCCAGGATTTCATCCTTTGAGGTTTTGTTCTCAGAGCTCGCCTTGGGCAGGCTCTTCAAAAATCTTTCAATCCTGTAAGCCTGCATTACTTATTCATTAAAATAAACCTGCTAAGGGAAGAGGTTAAGCTAAAAAATCCTGGTTGCTATGTCTTTATATTACCAGCACGCTCATAGATCTCTGATTTGGACGAGGGTTGGCACAGAACATGCTCAGATTGAGACTCTCAAACTGCTCACAGAATGGGTGACAGCAGGCAAAGGCTACTGAAATATAAAGTCTTTTGGCCCAAAGTTGCAGTCAGGGTCTATTGGGTTCACAGCTCTACTAGATCCAGCAGCCATGTGCCATGTTGCCATGGACCCTCCCCATGGTGGGTTTGCACTTCTGCTCCCTTCCAACACTATGTGGAAGCCACAAATATTTATAGTTGAAGATGCATCATTAAAAAATAAGGAAAACCACTGAACTCAGATCTTTTAAAGTGAGATTCATTATGCACTTTGTGAAGCTTCTAAAAGCCTTTCGAAGACAAAATCCTTTTTCCAGAAAAAACTCCACAGATGGAAGAAGAATTTCTTATGAATAAATTCTAATAGAAAGAAAATTATTTTGAGAATGGAGTTATTTTTCTTTAATTTTAAACCATTGTTTTCCATGAAAAGGGAATGAAAAGTGCTGGGAAAACTTCTGTGTACTTTTCAGTGTCCTGGTTATTTTGCCAAAGAAATCTAGGGCAAGTTTATTTTAGTTAAACATTTATTTGGTGGCCACTGTTTCTACAAAGATGATTTCGCTATCCTCACCATTAACCACTTGTTTCTCTGAATGCTAGTAAGTACCACACTATTCATCTACAAAGAGGTGTAAGTAAGTGTTGTTTGTCAAAGACAAATTGCAGAACAAGTTTTCATGGTTGAAAATCTTGGGTTTTGCAGCTCAGAATAATTTAAGTCATGACCCATTTGCACTGCTCTATAGTGAATTATAAAACATATTAATCCCTATTACCCTAAAGAAAAGAAATAATATGCAATGTACATAGCTGTATATATTTTTTTCATATGGTTGAATGCCTATCCACTAGGATCAGAATGAAGGTTTAGTCGAACAGCCAAGTTACCAGAGTAATTCTCCATGTGCTCACTCCTAGTTTGCAGCAAATGAAACTCAATGCCAGATTAAGTTCATATCTCCTTAGGGTTAAGTGTATGTATGTCTGCAGCTAGATCAGCTTAGTTGCCATGAAATAACTTCTGATGGCAGAATAAATTTAGCTTATACCTGAGTTGAAAGTTGATCACTGATATTTATTTTTTATTTATTTTTATTTTAATAAATATAGTATTTTGATCATGGATTTCTGAAATGGACTAGAATTTGGTCACAATCCTTATGACCTGTCTGCACTTTACATCTATTGCTCCTCAAAACCGCATAAGTTTTAACCTTTTTGGACTACCAGTATAGTCCAAAGCTCCATCTGTCTATATATTTTAGCTTTCTTTTTCTAAGTTACAGAATATTCTGATTACAGAAACATGTCTGGCTCATATATTTTAAATTTCCATTAAAAACTACATTTCTTGCAGTTGTCTCGGGTTTTGCTTCAAGCATCTCTGACAGAGCTTGCTTTTCTCTACTTTGCCCACTGTCAGCAGTTATCTAACCCTGATCTCCTGTCTTGTCATATGAGGTTATTATTTTGACCTGGCACATTTTGTCCATTTCTGAACTGCCTTCTGCATATCCTGTCTTCTGATCAATCTTTCTCTGGGGATTCACTTGAAAACTGCGGGAGAGCTCAATACTGCTTATTGCTGTCCCAGGCAGGTTGGATTTTGAGGAAACCATGGAAGTGGTAACAAATGGTCAACACATTCCTACCAGGAAAAAGAAAAATTATGTGCACAACAAATGCTGAGGAAGGAAGCAACTTCATATGAAAGTTGAAATAATTTCTAACTATGGCACTCTTTTGGAACTGAACTTGTTTTTCCCATACACTGACAATAAGGAGCTGGACCTTACGTGGTGGCTAACAGCCAAACTAGGAAAAAATAATGAGATTCGCCGCGTTTATTCAGCCACCTATTCTTCGGCATTGACACGACAAATCTTTTCCGATTCACCTATAGTCAGTACAAAGATGTACTTTCTTCGTGGGCATTAATCGTGCTACACCTCCACCAGCAAGTACTGCAAATCAAAAGGAGTGGATATGCAGAGCAAAACTGTCCATGCTGAGGAGCTAGTAGCTGTAGTATGCACTTTTTGTGAACTTCAGACTAGTTTTGATCTGGTCCCACAGACAATACAAGTTAGGACTGGAGAGCTTAAGGTGCACATTTAATTTCATTTGAAAGGAATCCAGTCTGTGCACTCCAAGACAGCTCTGTAATGTGAATAAAACCAGAGTGAGAGGGAGGTTTACTGTATGAGCACAGGCTGGATCCAGATTAAGAATTGACTGTAGTTGCATCTTCAGATCATCTGAGGTGATTCTTTTTGAGTACCTATTTGCATCACAACCTAGTTCTCATTCCCCTGTCTCTTCATCATAACAGAGATAGTTAGAATAATAACCTAAATGAGTGTCTTGCATCTCCTCTAACTCCTGCAACACTGTCAGCTGTCACGGGGAAAGTTTAGATATTTCTCTACTTCCTTGACTGTTCAATGATTTGGTTGCTTCTTTTTAAATTCTTTGCCTTTATTTTGTGTACTTTGGATAGCAAAAGGGTTACAGTGTCTCTTCCACTAGAGAACACATGAGATTAAGCATCGCTTCTCAGAAAGTGGTATTTTAAACTGAGGTTAATTCAAGGAATGAGTATTTTATCACTGTTTTATCTCCCTAGAAATTAAAAAGATGGTGTTAGCCTGTCAGTGTTACCTTGTAAGAACCGGAGCTTAGCCCTGTATTCCTTGCTTGCTCAGGACTTCTTATCGAGGTGGGAATTTTGACTGAGCATGAAATGCTGGGCTACACAGGTAAAATATCTGTGTAAAAACAAAAATAAAATGTTCCTCAAATTTACTTACTAAATTATCTAGTGAGAGGAGTGGTGACTAGCTCACACTGCATTTTTGTCTCTCAGCTAAGAGAGCAGACACCTGAAAGCTGAGTAAAGTCAGAACATGTATGGACCGAGGAGAGTCTGGAAACCCTGACTTCCATTTCCTGGACGATTGATTTAACTCTCTGGGCTGTTATATACAAATCTGATGCTTCCTCCAGCTGTACTTCTGGATGAAACTGTCTGTGACTGCTGTACTTTGTGCTGAAATAAATGCTGTCCATGTGTGTGAGAGGTGCCGAGAGACCACTGATTGAACCGACCTCCCAAAGGAGCTGACATTGAAATGCCTTGTTTGTCAATCATAAACAGCCCTAACGGGAGAGAGCAGCACTGAGAAGCCAAGACAGTGATGCTTCAGGGAACATAAAACTTTTTGGCACTAAATTAAGTTTTCACTAAAATAATAAGCACCCACAAAACCTTAGGTGTCCAAAAAAAGATTTATGTAAACATCTCTCATGAACTCAGTTGCTTAAAATCCTCACTGATTGAATGTCATGTGCCCAAAGGTCTTTTTTTACCTTGCCCTTTGAAAGCAAATGGATCAAATTCAGGCTCTGTGCTAGTCCAGTGCTCTTCCACATACAGTGTTCTACACTATCTCCCTGTAAAACATATATGTTAAAAATAACCAGATGAGTATGAAGACTCGGAATTAACAAAATATGAATATTTCTGAAATTTAAACCTGGGTGGCTTTTTAAAAGACAAAAAGAATAGTGATTTGCAAATAGTTTGCATTTCTTTTTCTGATCTCAAAGAATTAAACCAGTGAAAATAGAATCAATGTTAGAGCCAGCTTTCCAAAAGCATTTGGGAATCTTGTGATACATAAAGGCACCTAATGGAAATACCAGCTTATGTTTTCCATTTATGTCACTACGTCAAACAATCCCATTTGTGTCACTTGTCCTTCGCTGCCTGGATGTTTTAAGACGTTCTCTCCCAGGCCCAGTTCCCTCAAAAACTCCAGCTCTTAACAGTACAACTCTAGGTCTGGTTACTTGACTGAAAAATGCAAAGGTGAAATTTATGAAAACGTAATGTGATTTCCTGTGCTTTTCCCAGAAAAAAAAGTTTATCTGAAAACAAATGCAATACAATTTGAATTATTTATCTGGTTTTAGTTTTCCGAAAACTGTATCAGAGTACATCTGGCATTACAGTTGGCACATATTAAATTGTTTTTCTAGCCAAAAGGTATCTTTTTTGTTTGTTTATATTTGACTTCTCTGTCTGTGTAAAATTCAAATATTGCTATAAAACTGTGATTAATAGTACTGAAAGAGAAAGACTTTTTTTCCTCTGTTAAGGTAATTTATTTATTCAAATAAATTAGAGCATACATTCGCTGTAACGCAGTGGCTCCTTCTGCATTTAAGAGCATTTTCACATGACTAACTTCAAACCATTTCTTTGTTTTTCTGTTACTAACTCTATGAGCTCACTGCCACGCAGCAGACGTATTTATTGTGCTGTGCAAAGGTTGCAGCCAACAGAGATTTGTTATGTACAAAGTCCAGGTATCTGGGATCTTAGTAATTAAAGCATGGTATTTCTTGTTGCTTCTTTATAATCCGAATGTGTTGAGATAGAACTGCTTCTTTATAACTCCTCTGATAAGGACTGGGGTAAACAGGAGGTACAGGCAGACACTGGTTTCAGGCTTGAGTTCATTCACTCACTGACATCAGTTTTAACCTACATGCCAATACTGATAAACACTGGTAGACTCAGCACTGTTGATAAGACTCCTGCTCCCTGTACAAATACTGCACAGGTCTTGCAGCTGAAAAAAATCACTGGGGTGCTTGTCAAAGCTGGTTTTGGCTAAGAACCTACTATACTGTACTTGCGTCTGCGGAGTCTAACCTATCTGAGCTCGTCCAAGACCGTAGTAGACAGGAAATACCAGGAGATAGTGTTGTAGTCTCCTCAATGACACTACATCTGAACCATTATACCTAGGACAGGTTCATTGTTCTACCATTAACTAGAGATCACAAGTACTCCTCTCATCTCATTCTTCGTTGGATGATAAAACTATGAAGAGGAAAAAATTGACAGAAGGAATTATAAAATCTAGCCAGAAAAGCAAGATAAACAAGTGAGCAAGTATACACTCATCATCGATATTTAAATACATACACTACTGACTAAGAGAGTACAGAAAACAACTGATTTATGTTCCACTCCCAGATAATGGTCCTTCTGTTACCAGGAAACAGTACAGATTTATTAAAACCTCATTATTACTGTGTCCACTTTTCAGTTTTCAGAGCTGTCACTGTGAGGCTCGCTAATTACCCACAAGACCACCATACATTATAGGTAACTGGTACTGAAGTCTTTCTACCTCCAAAGAATAGGTGCCCTTGAATTTCTGAAGACAGCTGGTGATACAGCGGTGGTTCTGCCCCGTACTGTTTCATGGCTCAGCTATGTGCTGATGTATAAGAATGTGATACGGCCTAACTGAATTTCAGTTTTATTTCTGCTCTACTACCAGTTTTCTAATGTTACACACAGACAGGCTCAGCGCATGTTTATTTATTTCATCGCCAGCTGGGAAGGAAATAAACAGAAAAAAGAGAGTAACAAAACCTTGGCTCCACCATACCAAAGGATCAGGCAACAGAATGCTACTGGAAAGGGTCAAAAGCAAATTTACCTCCTCTTCAAAAACCCGTTCCTATCACAGGCAGTTATCTATCGTGGTGAGCTGGGGGTCGGCCTCTTCTCGCAGATAACTAGTGACAGGACAAGGGGGAATGGCTGCAAGTTGCACCAGGGGAGGTTCAGATTGGAGATGAGGAGAAATTTCTGCTGGGAAAGGGTGGTCGGGCATTGGAACGGGTTGCCCAGGGAGGTGAGGGAGTCACCGTCCCTGCGGGTATTTAAGGAAAGGTTAGACGCAGTACTGAAGGACATGGTTTAGTGGGGAATAGGTGGTGGGGGGTCGGTTGGACTGGATGATCCTTGAGGTCTCTTCCAACCTTAATGATTCTATTCTATTCTATCATTTCTACATGGAAGTGGCAGTGAAGAACAATTGATACCTGAAGCACGTAGTAGAGATACGCTGTAAATATGTTACATTGGGCATTTTAGTTAAAAAGAGCCAACATGAATGACAATGCTGTTAGCAATACTGGATTTACTGCTACTTAAGTATTTGGGAAGGTATTTTCTAGAGGAAACTATATCCTTCTGTTGGGAAAGACCTTTAAAACCTTTTTAAAATTATTTCAGAATACAGAGGCATTTCTGTGACATTACGGGAATTTAAAAGCATCCAACTGAGACAACTGAAGAATGTTTTCAAAAGTTGCATCTTTTATATTTAGACCATCCAAATAAAGATATTTCTTTCTTATATTTGATATGAACTTAGACAAAATGCTATGTAAACTTGTGCCATTAACTTTATATTTCCTTCATATTTTTGAGGGATTCTGTGTTATTTGTGTAGTTAAGTTTTTAGTTTTCTTTTTATCTCACAGAGAAGGGAAATTATTTTAACAATTATAAATGGATATCTTACATACTTTCCATCTTGATTTGAGACAGTAATAGAATCCTATCATCCAAACAGTGTACAACAATGTATGAAGACAGGCTGCAAGAGGTGGTGTTCAGTCTGGAGACGAGAAGGCCCCAAGAACTCAGAGCAGAGTTCCAGTACCTAAAGGGGCCTACAGGAAAGCTCGAGAGGGGCTGTTTACAAGGGAATGGAGCGATATGACAAGGGGTAATGGTCTTAAGCTGATGGAGGGTAGATTTAGAATAGAAATTAGGAAGAAATTATTTGCAATGAGGGTAGTGAGGCATTGGAACAGGTTGCCCAGAGCAGTTGTGGAGGCCCCATCTCTGGAAGTGTTCAAGGCCAGGTTGGATGGGGCTTTGGGCAACCTGTTCTAATGTAGGGTGTCCTTGCCCATCGCAGAGGGGTTGGAACTAGATGAGTTTTAACATCCCTTCCAACCCAAACCATTCTGTGATTCCATGATTCTAAGTCCATAAATTATGGAACTTGAGCATTGAATGGTTGATCCTCTTCTGGTTAGATCATAGAATTGTAGAGGAAATTAGTCTGGCAGGGATCTCAGGAGACCATTTGATTCAACCACTTCTCAAAACAGAGCTGGCTTCAAAATTAGAGTAGGTTGCTTAGGGAGATGTCCAGCTGACTTTTGAATAATTTCAAGCATGGAGATTCCACAACGTCTCTGGGAAACTTGTGCTATCATTTGATCACACGCCATATGAAAGACTTTCTTTTTGTAACTGAAATTTCCTTTGTTGTACCTCGTCTCCCTCAGCCTTCCACTGTTCATCCCTGAGAAGTGTGTGGCTGTTTTCTCAAAGATGTACCTATAAGGTAGTTAAAGAGAGCAACACATCACCCTATAGCTCTCTTTTCCTAAGGCTGAACAAACACAGCTCTCACTCCCTACATCATGTGCTCTGGATTCCTAGCCATCTTGTCAGCTTTTCTCCAGACTCTCTCCAGTTTTCCAGTATCTGCCTTCTACTTCAGAGCCCCAGAATTTCACACAGTATGCCAGATGCAGTTTTGAGAGTGCTCAGTCTAGAGGAATAATCACTTTCCTAGGGCTTCTAGCTACTCTTTTGTTAATACAGCTTTTTACAAGGTAAGTCTTCATAGCTGGAGAGGCATACTGCTGACACAGGTTCAGCTTGTCTATTAGTTCCTGTTCTGCAAGGCATTTTTTTATCAAGTCAGTCCCTGTTCTGTACTCTAGATGTAAGACCCTATACTTAGCTTTGTGGAACTTCAAAAAGTTCTTCTCAGTCTACTTCTCTAGTTTGTCAAAGTCCTCAGCAGCAGCCCTGCCCTCCAGCATACCTATCACTCCCCCCCATTCATTGTCACCCATGTACTTGCTAAGGGTGTCTTCTGTTCGGTCATCCAGGTTAATAAAGGCAATGAACAGTTTTGGACCAGATGTTGACCCCCAAGCTAATCCACTAGTAACCAACTGTCAGTTAGACTTCTAACCACTGACTGTCACTCTCTGAAGCACTGAAGTCTAGCCAGGTCTTCTAGGTTAGTCTACTCCCACCTTACTCAGTACACACCTCCTCAGTTTGGTTTCAAGATGCTATGAAACACTCTTCTGAAACTTTGCCACAGTCTACACAAACAATAGGCACTGATGGACACAATACTAGCTTTCCTCCAGTCCTTAAGAAGTATCTGAAGACTTATTAAAATCAGTATTAAAAGTAAAGAGTTCTCCTCTGGCAGCTTTAAAAAAACCCAACCAAAACACATTTGGATACAAGTTATCCCTACATGCTTGTTTTAAAGTGTGCATTATAATGACTGACATTAATATCTTCATTAGTAACTGTTGGAGTGGAAAATATTTGGGCATGACCTAACTGTAAAGTCATATAATATGCTTTCTCAAAATGAAAATAAAAATATTTCTGGAAGACTTCTGCCTATTGTGCATCCAACCTCATCTCCTTCTATAACTAGGTGACTCGCCTGGTGGATGAGGGAAAGGCTGTTGATGTAGTCTACCTAGACTTCAGCAAAGCCTTTGACACGGTCTCCCACAGCATTCTCCTAGAGAAGCTGGCGGCCCATGGCCTGGACAGGTACACGCTTTGCTGGGTTCAAAACTGGCTGGATGGCCGGGCCCAGAGAGTGGTGGTGAATGGATTCAAATCCAACTGACGACCGGTTGTGAGTGGTGTTCCCCAGGGGTCGGTGCTGGGGCCCATCCTCTTCAACATCTTTGTGGATGATTTGGATGAGGGAATTGACTGTACCCTCAGTAAGTTTGCAGACGACACCAAGCTGGGGGGAAGTGTCGATCTGCCAGAGGGTAGGATGGCTCTGCAGAGGGACCTGGACAGGTTGGATCGCTGGGCTGAGGCCAACGGGATGAGGCTTAATGTGGCAAAGTGCCAGGTCCTGCACTTTGGCCACAACAACCCCAGGCAGCGCTACAGGCTGGGGGC
>VWZZ01002597.1:129055-145877 GCA_013399095.1 Psophia crepitans
AAGAAAGACATCGAAGCCCTGGAGCGTGTCCAGAGAAGGGCAACGAAACTGGTGAAGGGGCTGGAGCACAGGTCTGATGAGGAGCGGCTGAGGGAACTGGGACTGTTTAGTCTGGAGAAGAGGAGGCTCAGACCTTATTGCCCTCTACAACTACCTGAAAGGAAGTTGTGGTGAGCTGGGGGTCGGCCTCTTCTGGCAGATAACTCATGACAGGACAAGGGGGAATGGCTGCAAGTTGCGCCAGGGGAGGTTCAGGTTGGAGATGAGGAGAAATTTCTTCTGGGAAAGGGTGGTCGGGCATTGGAATGGGTTGCCCAGGGAGGTGGTGGAGTCACCATCCCTGTGGGTGTTTAAGGAAAGGTTGGATGTGGTACTTAGGGACATGGTTTAGAGGGTAATAGGTGGTGGGGGGATGGTTGGACTAGGTGATCCTTGGGGTCTCTTCCAACCTTAAAAGTTTTATGATTCTATGATTATTATTGGCAGCATATCTTCACATTCCTAGAAATAAACAAAAAAGCATTAACAGAAATCCTTTTATTCTTGTTTTAGTTAAAACTCTAAAACTGTCTTTAAGTCTTCCAAACATAGTTTTCTCCTTATGTCTTTTTAATTTCCTTATAACCTTTCTTCAATGCCTAACCTCTCAGTTAAACCCTGTGAGATCCCCTTTCTGCGTATTTCGCATATTTGATCCCATCGTATTTGTCCCTCCTTATATTTTCTGTCCGGTGTAACTGTTTGTATTTTGGTTTTCCAGAAGCCAGTATGCTATCAAAATAATGTCAGTTACCACTAACACGCCATCTAAATTTATAAATAATTGGCTCATGACCGTTCCCTAATTTTAAGAGGTTATGTGGATGCTTTAATATTGGTGGAATGATGTCTCCAGTATTTTGCTCATATTAAAATCTCCATAAAAGTACAGCTTGCTTTCTTCTCTTTCAGCAATCTAAAGAAGAGAAATATATGGGCTATTCTTTTAAGCTCCACTGACAGTAGAAGTTCTGTGGAAGGCAGCAATAGTCACTGTCATGATTAGATGAAGACAGTTTATGCTGAAGACAAAGGGCTGTAACAGCCTTGTGTGACTATTTATCTGATCTGCTTCTTCTGCTTCTACTTTGCTCAGGTCTCATAGAAGCAGCAGGCTGGAGGTCCCTGCAGCAGTGGCCAGCTTTTATCTGCTGTTCATTGGAGGTGGTTGAAGTTCTCTTTCCAGTCATGTGATAGGCATGGAGATAGTCTGATGATTAGTGAGGTACTGAGACAACTGAAGGTGAGGAACAGAAATGCTGCCATCTGAACAGTTCATGCAGACTGCTGCCTGCCTTTACCCAGATTTTCAGTTGAGCTGACGGAAGCCTTCTACTCCCAGTCACCATCTAAGTTGCTTTTCTGGCCTAGGCAGGAGTAGGTTATGGACAATGAAAATGTGACTGTACTACACCGTCGTGGTGCAGTGCAAGTGATCACAAAAATCTGCTGCTTTGGAGACGTACTTAGAAATACACTGGACATGCATTAGAATCACAGAATCATTAAGGTTGGAAGAGACCTCAAGGATCATCCAGTCCAACCGTCCCCCCACCACCTATTAACCACTAAACCATGTCCTTCAGTACCACGTCTAACCTTTCCTTAAACACCCGCAGGGACGGTGACTCCATTGCTTTTCTGTGTTTGCAGTACCTCTGATCATGCGACAGGAAAGAAATAGCACCATATAGGTGGGGACATTGGGGGAAAAAGTACCTGGTCATGACATTTATGCACTACACAATCAGAACAGCCATCTGGGAGTATTCGTTGTCACTTGCTATGGAGCTGCTGGCAGCACAGACAGTTATTACTATTTTATATACAACATGCTCCTCCCTCTTCTTTTGCCGAATGTTCTCCATTGTCCAAAAAGCAACCACCAACCAACTCCAACCTTCCCAGGTTTCACTAGCATCGACTGATTAAATCCAGTTCCTTTCATTATTCTGACTCCTGGAATTAATACTGGCAATTAAATATATAGGCCACCAAATCTGTCATTAGTAGCACAAACTGCATGAATAAGGAGTACCCACATACGTAAGGACGGGGGCATAATAACAATGCGTAAATTTTTTAGGGCAACACATGTTTTTTAGGTCCATGATACCAAACAGTGACAAAGTAGAAATACTGTACTGGAATTAACAGAAATTATTTATCAGTCTGAGACTTGGACCAGTGCTCTCTATAAGCAAAGAGCAAAAAAATCCAAATGAATAATAAAAGACAGTATCTATATCTCTGACCCAGAAAAAGAAAAATGCAAATTAGCAATAACCAAGGCCAAGGAAGGTAATGAATACAGTTAACAGCATCATTAATTGCAGGGTAATAATCTACAAGCAATAGTAATATAGCAATCCTCAAGACAAGTTAGGATTTGCAATTTCTAGATACGCACAATTTCTCGTGTGAGTTAGCTCAAACAGTTACAGTGCATGTGTTTACAAAATTCAAGGGATAGTTTCCCAAGTTTTAAGGTGCTGTTTTGCAGATTGAAGAATCTGTTTATTCTGCTCGATTATTAGATCAGGTATACTGTTTATCTCTGGTGATTCACTCCCTGAAATTACCATGACTATGACTTAATTTATTGATTCCAAGGATAGGTTCATGTGAGAAGTCACATGGACTAGCATCATTACTCTTCAGCCTACTTTCCATAGACCTATTTGTGAAGCTTGTCTGCAATTTTTTTTTTTTTCTTGAAAATTATCAATACATACCTACCTTTCAGGTTTGTTTGCAAGGTTCCTTTTCTCAAGTCACTGTTTTATCAGTTGTTTCTGTCAAGGGTGGAGAGGCCTCGCAGAGAAATCTGGACAGATTAGAGAACTGGTCCATCACCAACCGCATGAAGTTTAACAAGGGCAAGTGCCAGATTCTGCGTCTGGGAAGGGACAACCCTGCCTGTACATACAGGCTGGGCGATGAGACTCTGGAGAGCAGCCGTGCTGAGAGGGACTTGGGGGTCTTGGTCAACAGCAAGTTGAACATGAGCCAACAGTGTGCCCAGGCTGCCAGGAAGGCAACCATGTCCTGGAGTGCATCAAGCACAGCATTGCCAGCCACTCTAGGGAAGTGATTGTCCCACTCCACACTGCACTGCTGTGGCCTCACCTTGAGTGCTGGGTGCAGTTTTGGGTGCCACAGTACAAAAAAGACATAAAGCTATTGGAGAGTGTTGAAAGGAGGACAACCAAGGTGGTGAAGGGTCTAGAGGGGAAGACCTCTGAGGAGAGGCTGAAGTCCCTTGGCTTGTTCAGCCTGAAGAAGAGGAGACTGAGGGGAGANCAAGGAGCATCTGGACAATGCTCTCAGTCATCTGGTCTGATTGGGCTGGTCCTGTGTGGAGCCAGGAGTTGAACTTGATGATCCTTATGGGTCCCTTCCAACTCAGGATATTCTGTGATTCTATGATCTCCTATGAGGGAAAAATGAATCATTCAGATAAATACATTCTTCAGAAGCAGCTATGAATTTCTTATACACTGAGATTTTCCTAGAGCAGAAATACTTAAAAGACGTCAGTTATCAAGTCTTCTTCAGCTCTAAAGTGTCTGGAAACAAAGATGTAGAGTTGGATTTGTCCACCGCAAGACAGCTTTCAGTTTGATAGGAAAAGACAGTCACCACTTTACATAGTATTAAATATCACTTATGGTTAATTCTACAGGAATTTGTCCTATTTAGGGTGAAACAAAGCTTTTGAGACATAATTTCAACTGAGCTCATGAAGGTGGAAGCTTTCTGAGATGAAATGTTCTTAAGAGAACCCCTGGTATCACAGCACATCTCATTTAGCACTTAAGTCAGTTTACTGATTCAACTCCAAGTATAAGAATTTATGTATATTAAAAATCTAAATATAAAGAGATTCATGAGGACTGGGCTATCTCCACACATGTGATTTCAAAGGCATCTATAGGAACACTTATTCTAGTGCAAATAGTGGTAAATAAATATTAAATTTGATGTGGCAGTGGCAAAGAGACAAAATATTAGTCTGCTTAAAATGAACTGTGAAAAGATACTACAAAGACAGTTTGGCATTCATAATACAAACTGGGCATTAACTGATGAACAGAGGAAGCTAGAAGTTCTATACAGCCTCAAAACCAATTAGGTTGTGAAGTTTTATGCAACTTCTGTATCAGTGCATTAGGCATATTTTGGTCTTGAAATTTCTGGTTTGACTGTGAGCATCAAAGCTAAGGACAAAGGTGGATCAGGACAGAGTTCTGAATGAATCTCAGAAGTTCAAAGCTCATGTGACAGAAACAGATTAATTGGTATTCATGGAAAATTTAAAACTGGAAAAAAAAATCCTACTAAGGCTATTCTTTTATTTAGCAGAAAGTTTCCTCAAGGTATCAAAGCTTTTAGCAAGTTTCTGGATTGTAAAGAAGAGTTATCTTTCATATTTGTGTCTAATTTACAGTTTTCAGTAATGTTTTAATTGCTCCCAAATATATATTTGGAGGAATGTTCTTTTTTTTTTTTTTTTTGCTTGCTTGTTTGAGTTTTTCTGGTGTCCCAAAAATGCCAAGATTATTAAGAAAAACAAAAATCTTCAAAGCAATATTTTTTCACAGAAACAGTCTTTGGATCCAACTATTTTTCTACACATTTATGAATAGCAAAACTCAAAGAACCTAGTATATAGTTTGACTTTTAATTTAGCTATTCTGTGAGAATTCACAGCAGCTTTTCTCTGATGTAGGTTGGCACTGCAACTGAAGGTGTGACTACAGTGTAGAATGGTTTAAGCAAGCACCAAATACATTATCTGAAGACTGTGGATGTCAGAGGAGGATAGCAACTAAAGTATATGCCTAAGGTCCCCAATGAGATTGCATAATCCATGGTGAAGTCTGTGCAATTGCCTCTTTCCTGCTGTTTACCCATGGTAGTCAGTTCAAAACTATGTTTATAGACTGGCTTATATTCATTATGTATTTATATTCTGATTTTTATTTTGCTGGGTATGTACTCCCAGTGGTATAGAGTTCTTGAATAATTTTATATTTTGTCAATTACCTATATTTTTACCTTTTAAGGAATGACTATTCTTGCTACAAAAGATTTCTGATAAGACCTTTTGGAGATATTGCACATTGTGTAACTGGGGGCAGGAAGGGGGAATGATAAGAATTATCCAAAGCAAACACTTCAGTGCTCAGATCAACAGATAATGCTCAATTTCAGACCACACTGACCTGTTCGGCTGAAAGATCGCCCTGACACAGAACACATGAAAGAAAATGAATCACTTCCATGAACCAATATGACCATTTGAATGAATGTGACCCTCAAGTTCCTCCTACCTTTTCCAGTCCCCTGCGTTATCACCTGTAACAAAGAAAACTGCAGTAACAACCGCAAGCTAAGGTTCAAATTGATTTTGTTTGGACAAAACGGAAAATGTTTGCTTTCTTCTAATAGGGATGTGCTCTCTGCAGAATTCGAGGAGACGGAGTAATTTCGACATTTAATAACGCTTCTTTCACATTATGGAAGTGACAATGTAGGTTTTTTTCCCAGCGAAGTATCTAGAAAAGTCACTGTGTACCCTTTTCAGTGGGAATAAAGTCAAGTTCTTAGAAATTCATACACAGAGACTACATCTATGTCCCAGGTCAAACAGGACCTGGATTACTCTCTGCCCCTTCACTCAGCTGGTATAATTCAGCTGCACTCTCATCATCAATCTTCCTTACTCTCCAAAATAAGGTGACTACATCCAAACCTTCTACTGTAAAATAGCCCCTGACCCAAGTTGACTCTATAATCATGCTCAGGAATTTTTTGAAAGGGTATTGTCTCATGACAAAACCATGCCAACTCCATACTTATGTATGTATGTAATTGTCTTCCTTTTGCTCAAATCTTATGTAAAATAGTGTGCTGATTTTGGTTGGGACAGAGTTCATTTTCTTCATAGTAGGGGCTCTGTTTTGAATTTGTGCTGGAAACAGTGTCAATAACACAGGGATGTTTTAGTTACTGCTGAGCAGTGATCACACAGAGTCAAGGCCTTTTCTGCTTCTCACCCCACCCCAACAGTGAGCAGGCTGGAGGTGCACAAGGGATTGGAAGGGGACACAGGCAGGACAGCTGACCCCAGATGACCAAAGGGATATTCCAATATTCCATGCCAGATGATGTCATGCTCAGCATATTAAGATGGGGCGGGGAGGACAACGGGACATTCAGAGAGATAGTGTTTGTCTTCCCAAGGAACCTGCTTTCCTGGGCATGGCTGAACACCTACCTGGTGATGGGGAGCGGGGAATGAATTCCTTGTTTCGTTTTGCTCGCGCGTGTGGCTTTTGCTTTACCTGTTAAACTGTCTTTGTCCCAACCCACAAGTTTATTACTTTTACCCTTCTAATTCTCTCTCCCATTCCACTGTGGCGAAGTGAGAGAGTGACTGTGTGGTGCTCAGCTGCTGGCTGGGGTTAAACTGCAACAAATAGTCAGACCTGCCACTAAAAGAAAATCTAGACTTTTTCAAATCCAATAGCAAATCTGTCACTGACTTCCACAAGAGTAAATTTTCCTCTTTATTTTGAGAATAACATATGTCCAAATGTCATAAAATATCATCTAAATTTAGCCTTGAGATAATTTCTTAATATTAAAACATGGTAGAGGTAATGAAATATTCCTTCTGTTTGTGTCTTGGTTTTAACTGACCAAGATCTACCCATAAACTATGAGGCTTGATGCATGAATTAACAGGTAACGTTTTATGCAGATTGTCAGGGGTCAGTTGTGACTTACATTTTGCAAATCTACTAAAAATTTAAAAACTTGCTTCACAAATACTAATATTTTATTAAACTCAAACTAGAAAAAGAACAATAGCACCTTTTTATTTTTAATTTAACTTAGTATAAATAATTTATTCACTTTTAAAACTACAAGAACTGTCTGAAGCATACACTTCAGTTTCACAGTAGCATTCTTTGGGAAATATTCATGTTTATTGTACTTACATACAAATAACATTCTCATTAAATGTAAAGTATTTGTAATTTGTGCTCTTAAAGTTTCCATATGAACACTGTAATATTATATTCATCCTCAAAAATACAAAATGTCACAGCAGTTGTCAACAATAATTTGAAGGAGTTAGACCTGAAAATCTCCACTTGTCATAAACACAGTTGTTCTCTTCCTACACAGATTAAGTATCATTAAGTTGCGTGCCAATTTACAAATGCGTTTACCAAGAGAAGAATATCATGTGGCTTCTGTTAACTGGGACCTCCAATAAAGCTGATAATATTCTGCAATCAAACACAGGAAAGGACAACTTCCTTCTCACAAATCTCACCTAAAATCCAGATAAAGAAGTTATAATAAAATTAAAAATACTATGATATTTTCTCTATGATGGAGGTATGTTTTGTAGCAGCATTGTAAAAGTGTGAGTCTCCTTTAATTGGTAGGTAATTGCAGTTATATATTTAATTTGACGTTCTTTATTTGCTACATTTTAAACAAAAACGAATTTCAGTGTTCCATACATGCAAATATCAAGTTGGGTTAAGATATTTTATTTCTCACCAAAAACGTTGTATCTGAACAAAAACAATCCTCAAACCAAATAAATTTAACATGAAGCCTGTAAACTAAGAACTGGGTCACATGTAAGACAGCTGGTTAAAGCAGCAAGGTAGATCTGATGGATCAGGAGATCCCTTTCTATGACATGCCCCTATTTCCAAAAGCATTCAGGTTTCACATGAATTAGCAGTAGTCTATTTTCTTATAGAGTAAAAATGTTATTTATATGTGCGGTTTCTTTTATTGACCTGATATTGATGGCTGCATGTTGTAGATACAGCAGTAGCAATCTTAGCAGGTCATCGTCATTTATTACTCGGGAGCATATTGGTTATCTTAAATGCTGGTCTTGCCACATTAAGTATGTCAAGGTATAATCACGTATTGCATAAAACATGAGTACAAGCACTTTGGTGATACATATGTTCAGCAGTATGGGGGAATTAGAAAGTTCATTTCATTTTGTGCACACGTGGGTTGTACACGAGCTGTGGACAACCGCTCCTAGGAAATGGGCTCATGTGAAAATGGCTGGCTGCCTCAGTATTTGGAATCTATTCTTAACATACAAGTGAAACTTTAGTAACAACAGCCATTAATGTCTTACGAGTTCTTTCTTAGTTTAGAATACTCTCTGTTACCGTATAAAGAAATCTGTATAGAAAAAAAGTATTGTTATAAGAATTTATATGGTAATCCACAGTGTAGTATTTGGAAACATATTTATTCAGCCTTTGTAGCCACTGGTTTAGAAGTTACTGTTTTGAAACCAAGGGACAACGCACTGGTAAACCTCACAGCGCCTGTACAGAGCGTAAGGGGACTAGGTTTTGCACTGAGGCTGTTGAGCGGGTACCAAAACCCTACTGTGTCCAAGGCCTGAATGTGTTTTACATGGCTTAGACTGCAAGTAAAAGCAATGTATATGAAGCAGAAATCTCCACCTGCCCAGAAATACCACTTTAGATGACAGAGAAGGGAAAACTTAAGAGTAGACCGAATGCTGGGAAAAGAGCTTAGCACAAAGTCTGGATCGGGAGGCGCGACTTACATAATTTCCTGAATGTGGCCAAGCTCTGGGTCAAGCGGGAGTGAATTTCAAATGAAAAATCTTGCTACTGAGTACGTTCTACCTTTCAGTTGTGGTACCATCATCTTTGGACTCTTGATCCTACAAACTCACAGATGAAAAACTGAATGACACGCTGATGGGCACACGGATGCACATGTGCAAGCCTGACTGCAAGCGGATTCTTAAAGTGAAAATTACTTATGTACCATTTTTGCTTCAGGGGACATGAGAATCAAAACCAATCTCCAGCACAAACAATGAAAAGCCAAATAGATACTGAAAATATTTCTGTTTTTTACTTTCCACGCAGTATTAGTAACACATGTAATACTTTTCTTGTCGCTTAAATATATGGAGTGAAATCCTTGCCCCCATGAATTCTATGGGAGTTTTGCCATTGACTTTAATGACAAAATTTTCTCCCAGCGCTGGTGTGATTTTCAGCCTGTCTCTGCTGCTTTAATACATGTGGTGACAAAATCCTGTACTTCAATTCCAAGGATGGATCAGCACCCTGCAGCAATTAAAATTGCTGTAGTATATCATACTTTTTCCAGTACATTGTCTGAAAGACCATAGCACAGAAGTATTTTTGCTTTACACTGAATAAATAGCTAAAATTTACCAGCAAAAGTAGTTTCAAGATATTTTAACTCAAAACCTATTTCTAAACTCATGTCTCAATGGATGAAATTCTGTATGCAGATATCTCAGTACACGGCAAACTTCCTCTACCTATCTTAAGGTAGGATTTGGTCATTCATTAAAAACAGAACTAGTGCTAAAGGCCACACACATACATGTGGACATCTGAGAGGGCTAGTATGAAGGAACAGGTTGGGCTGAAAGTATGAAAAGTAAGCATATGTTGTAACGAACACTGCTATTGTTCGCACTGTGATTTCAAATTTCATACAGCCAATGACAAATGCCAGAAAAGAGTTTTAAAGAACTCATTCTGTTTGTAAACAGAGACAAGATGTAAAATATTTAACAAGATGGATATAACGATTAACACTGAAGTCTAACATTGTAAGGCTTTTAAGAAAAAACAAACTAACATGGGACTAGCTTAAACCACAGATGTCAGCTTCAAAAAGATGCTGAGCACTGGTACTGTGGGAAACAGAGATGTTCAACATTCTTAAATAAAAAGGCCTTTTACAGATTATAAATCTGAACTATGAGATGGAGAAACTTCAGCAACCGAGGATTTTTTTCTTCTCTGACATATGTTTTTATGTTTAAATGAAAATTGTGCTTAGAGATCCCAGGTAAGACTATGTTTCTTAAATGTTATGAATGCAGTGAACACATGCACAGACAGTGTCTTAGCAGAAAAAAAAAAATTCTTTTTTTGAGAGTGTGAGAAGCTTGATTTTTATTTAAACATGCAAAATTAACAAATAGGTTTGCTAAGATTTTAACTGAGTATGAATTAAGACCACACAAGTGCTCTCAGATCTGCATAATCCAAAATGTGTAGCTCTGCAGATATCCATGGTGTTCATTAAACTCTGCAAGAGGCTGAGGCTTCTCCTTCACATCCAGCTTGTAGGGTTGAGGCCAGAACTTAATTAATCAATATGGACCACAGAAATTAATAAGGTCAAAAACATATTAGATCATACAGTTTGTCTCTTCAGAGACAACTAGATGATTCAACAGGTCTTATTCCACCTTTTAGCTCCTGTGATTTCAAGACCTACAAGAAAGTTGGAGAGGGACTGTTTACAACGGCATGATGGGACAAGGGGTAATGGCTTTAAACTTGAAGAAGGGAGATTTAGATTAGGTATTAGGAAGAAATTCTTCCCTGTGAGAGTGGTGAGGCACTGGAAGAGGCTGCCCAGAGAAGTTGCAGGTGCCCCATTCCTGGCAGTGTTCAAGGCCAGGCTGAATGGGGCTTTGGGCAACTTGGTCTAGTGGAGGATGTCCTGCTTTGATCAGCACTGCAGACCTATTCCACAGTCCACAAATAAAATCCTTAGAAGGAAACTAACATAAAAAATGCTTTTCAAATGCTAGTGTGCATTCAGTCCATGTGACTGTACTATAACAAGTCTTAAATAATCCTCCCTCCCTTAAAACCTGCTGACTTGGGGTCACAAGCACCCATCACTGAACTTCATAGACCTACTCCGATTGTGCCACAGGAACTGCTGACGTAGATGGAGCCTGACATTCCCTCCTCCCACACAGCAGATGCAGGTAACCAGGGGGAAACTGCAGTGCAGGGTCTTCTTATGCACAGTTCTGCATTATGGGCCTAACTGACGTGTAAGGTGACATAATGGCGTGACCTTATCGCACAGCACCACACAAACTGCGCAGCAGAGAACCTCTACCTGACTAACAGTGGGCCTGTATCTGCAGAGCTGTACTCAAATGCTGTAGTCTGTACGGCAAAGCTCATCTGTTTTGGGACACCTCCATTATGAAAAATTCTACCTTCTGCTTCATCCCACTGTTTAACAAGTTTCAATTTGTTCTTTCACCTGTAAAATGGGCGTATCTTCTGCCATAACCGGCAGATCTCTCGCTCTGACACTTACTGTCACTGAAACACGCAGGATGTATTTTAAGAAGCAACAATAACTATTGTCTACTGCTGAAAGTCTTTCGTAAAAGCTTTTTCTACTGTCTGCTATTTTATATGTAAGCTGCCGATTTAACAGCTAATTTCACAGAAGTGATGATATTAACATAATTTTAAAAATACAGTTAAACATTTGAAATGAAATGTTGACCGCGTGTTGAGTAAATAGGTACCGTAAATAGATTGAAAATATTTCAAGAGTCAGTTCAGGTTACCCGAAAACACTCAAAGTGGTTTCAGATGGTGTGATGAATGTGATGAACCTCCTCTACAGCACAGGCACCTCCACATGTCCCTGCGGCTCAGCCCGAGCCCCCCGCTCCCCTGCTCCTCCCCGCTCGCGCGGCCGCAGCAGCGCACTGCCAGGCGCGCAGCTGAACTGGCGGTTGCTCCTGCCACCTAGTGGCTGCCGCTCAAACTGCCGCAAACACAGAGCACGATGAGCACACACTTTCGAAGACGAAATAGGAAAAAGTGCACGAACTTTTGTTTTAACTATTTTGAGTTGGTTTTTTTCAAGCTGGTTGACTCCAAACTGTAAACCTTTTGGACTGACTTCAGAAAAAAGTGTTACAGAGATCTTGTTGTGTGAAAGGTTCTGGAGAGACACCGATTTTTTTGGGAAAAGCTAATAGAACAAGGTGATAATTTTTCTATTCCCCACTTTTAATGTAAATGTCATCATTTAAACAATAAATCTGGGCTTACCTAAGCTGGAAAAAGCGATCCATTTGTTGTGAGATTTATCTTCGGTGATGCTGCTTTAACTCTTCGTTTTCAGAACTTTGAATCATCCTGTATTTCTGTTCTTGCCACTCACTCGTACCTCTCTGTTACATGCGTCTTCCCTTTCATAGCTATTTATTTAAGAGACAAGCACAAATGCTATTACAAGGAAGGATGCAGTGCCTTTTAGATTGATTACATGCAATAAAAAACGTCTCTGACAATCAAACCTCCCCGATGTATTTTCAGGTTTGCACAAGACTCAAGCTGGAGAGGGATGGAACTAAACCATGGAGTGTAAGCTCCTCTGCCCATACTCTTCAGCATGCCACGACCTAATCAAATCCCATAGGAGACAATTTCAAAGTACTTTGTCATCCTTCCTGAAAATGAAAAAGAGTAAGTTACCTGTTTTAGTAACAGTTTTATGATATTAATATTCAGAAGTAACCTTAGCAGCCCTAAGGACAGACCTCAGAACGGTTGTCGCGATTAAAAGTAGGATATGCTTTGTTTAATCTCTCCCCATGTGGAATCAAAGCAGTTACGATCTCTACATTATTCTTTGTGAAAGTCAGGGGCTTTATAGTGGGATTCATTCCAGCCAGCATATGGCGCATAGAACTGGCATCACGAGCGTTCAGCTACTTAGTCACCAAGGAAGGAACATTGAGAAGTTTAAATCTTAAACCCTCCTCTGTTCCTCCACTGGGGAGATACTCCCATTCTCTTGTATTCTGTACCTCTTGCCTTCCTTGGAGGTAGATGGTTACTCATTTTCCCCCCTCAGACCTGCCCAGGAATTCAGTGAGGCTCACTTTTATTTTAAAACTCAGAGAAGATGCTGGTAATTCCTCTCCTCTTTTTATATGGTATCCTACTGATACTTTTTAGTGAAATGTTTTAGGTTTTCATTAACTATTTCTAAAGCATATATAATAATCATAGCAAATTTTTCCTGTTGAGAAAAGACACCTGAGTGGATGTACAGAGACGTATTTTGGAACTCATCAAGTGTCACCTTGTTCAGTAGTTTGACATAGACAACAAACAACTCAAGGTTCACTTTAGGAGTTTTGTCTTAGGGAAGGTTTGTTAAAGGAGTAAAGCCTCACACATCAAAATTGGTTTTCAATTGTATTTTATTTCTGTCAAGGGAATATAAATAAACTTTACTAGAGTTTGTTAACCTTCCATACTGGTTAAACCAGCAAAAATATTTAATGGCTTTCTCACAATAACAACAAGGAAGTAAAACACAGCTTTTTGTGGGAATAACAGCAACACAAAATTTGTAAAGATCAAAGTGGGAAAGATGAAAACTCAGAGCTGGTTGTACTACTTACACAGTAAATAAAACTGGGGAAAACCCTTGAAATTTAGTGCTAATCAATGTGGAATGTGTAGTTTCACCAGTATTTTAGAATGTTTGCAATTCAAATGTAAATATTGAATAAGTTTTGCAAGTTTGTTGAAGTACACCATAGGGATGTTCTGGGACATGGCAGCACTGCTATTTCTGCTTTTGGCTCTTACATGCTTCCTGAACCCTTACAACAGCCTATAGTGACTCTTCATGTCCCAAATGTTATTGGAAGAGCTTGCTTCTGACATCTGCCAGTGCTTCATGCATACCTGACATTTTCCAATGCAGATATCAAGCCTGGGGGAAAAAATGAATAAATAAATAAATAATTATATAACTCTTGAGCAAACCAAAACACCTACCAAAGCCCCCACACTATGTTAGAAAATATATAATTGCTTCACTGGCTGAAATGATGCAAGTTGCAAAAAAAATCTGTAACAAATACATAACCAGCAAAATCCTCCTTTCCTTACAGAAAGAGGTGAGAGAGCTCCAGCATCCAGTCTGCCCTGTTGAATTGTCTTGTCACACCTCTCATTTTCCCTTCCCCGCTGTATTAGGTTTGCATAGTAAGGTTTTGATAGCGAGGGGGCTACAAGGGTGGCTTCTGTAAGAAGCTTCTAGAAGATTCCCCTGTGTCCAAGAGAACCAATGCCCGCTGGCTCCAAGATGGACACACTGCTGGCCAAGGCCAAGCCCATGAGCAATGGTGGTAGCAGCTCTGGGATAACACAGCTCCAGGGGGGGTGTGGTGTGTGTGTGGTGTGGAAAAAAGGAATGGCAGCTTTTGCAACCAGAAAGAGGAGTGAGAAGATGTGAGAAACTTTGCAGACCCCAAGGTCAGTGAAGAAGGAGGGGGAGGAGATGCTCCAGGTGCCGCAGCAGAGATTCCCCTACAGTCCATGGTGAAGACCATGGTGAGGCAGGCTGTGCCCCTGCAACCCATGGAGGAGGGATGATGGGGTGTAAAGATTCCACCTGTTGGAGCAGGCGGAGACACTTGAATAGAATAGAATAGAATAGAATAGAATAGAATAGAATAGAATAGAATAGAATAGAATAGAATCATTAAGGTTGGAAGTGACCTCAAGGATCATNTGACCCTGTGGGGTCCCACGCTGAAGCAGTCTGTTCCTGAAGGTCTGCACCCTGTGGGAGAGACCCACGGGTGTAGTTGGTGAAGAAGTGCAGCCCGTGAGAAGGACTCATGTTGGAGAAGTTGGTGAGGACTTGTCTTCTGTGAGATGGATCCCACACTGGAGCAGGGGAAGAGTGTGAGGAGTCCTCCCCTTGAGGAGGAAGGAGCGGCAGAGACAATGTGGGATCAACTAACCGTAACCCCCATCCCCATCCCCCTGTGCTGCTAGGGGTGGGGAGTAGGTAGAGAATTGGGGAATGAAGTTAAGCCTGGGAAGAAGGGAGGGTTGGGGGGAGGTGTTCAAAGGTTTGGTTTTATTTCTCATTGGTCTACTCTGATTTGATTGGTAACAAATTAGATTTTTTTTTTTTTTTACATTTAGTCTGTTTTGCCTGTGATGGTAACTAGTGAGTGATCTCTCCCTGTTCTTACCTGGATCCACAAGACTTTCATTATATTTTCTCTCCCCTGTCCAGTTGAAAAGCAGCGTGATAGAGCAGATTTGGTGGGCATCTGGCCACCAGCCAGGGTCAACCCATGACACATGCCCTGCCCCGCCCCACACGTGTTCCGTAGTAGGACAACTTCAAACAAGAGGGACACACTGTTTTCCACCCTGTTTAACTACCAGCAGTTAAGGCATACTTCAGGGAAATGGTAAACATTTTTAAAATTCACTCACGCTGCAAGAATCTGTTTCTGACTGCTCTAACCATAAGATTATTATATCACAGCTGCCATCACCACTGTGCTTTCAGTAGGAAACAATGCAGATACTGCTGCCTTAAAAAAAAAAAGCAGTGGTAGCACTCAAGCGTTCAAGGATGAATTTTGGATTGTAGTCAGAACAAGACTGTCTTCAGCCTAAAGTACAGGGAAAACCACAGCCATACCCACAACCCTTTGTAATATTTAGTACTCAGAAGCTCAAGATTGCTCCTTATCTAGTACCTGAGTCTTCTGAATTGCCATTCCGAGGCAGCACTCTCCCTTCACGCTGTAGAGGATGCCAAGACATCTGTCTTGGGTTCTAGACTTCAGTCTGAGGTTTTAATCTTGCAAGAATGTAACTTCTTTAAAGTATTTGGTCTTATCTTTCCTCTATAAATAAGCCCATTCTTACATAACCTAATTAAATTAGTGAAGTTTCTATGGATGTGAAATCTGATCATCTAATACTGAGAAAAACTATGTGGATAAATTTAGTCAGAGCTTCAACACACCTTAGAGAAGGGAAAATTTCAGCATTACAACATTTCTATCAGTGTATTACTGTATTAAATATACTGGTTCTCTACTTTATTAGAGGTGACACATGTATGCTCAAATGTTTTGTAAGGATCTCCAGAGTCTTTAGAAGATACACTGGATGTCCACCTCCTTAAAACATTTCTCTTGAAATAAGATATATATTCAAGGAAATGTAAATTTAGAGTAGTCTTAAAAAGAGAGCCCATTTAAACCCAACCAGTACACGAATACAAAATGCAGTATCTGCTGGTAAATGGTCATAGGGGAAAAAAAAAAAGAAGGAAAAAAAAAGATAAACTGTGGCATATGCTAAGCTGCTAAATTACTTACCAACCCAGACTTGTTATGTTACAGACTCATTTACTTGTAAGACTTGAGAAGCTTCCTGAAGTCTGTAAGTTCTGTAAGAGTTCAGTGGTGAGGGCAAGATGCTCTCTGTTGGAAGGCCTTTGGAGGAGCTGCCTACAGAGAAGTATGTATGTTTAAACCCTGAAGCGTACTGCTGTTACCTGGCAGGGGGAGTGCTCAGACAGGTTGAGTTCAAAATGGGAAGACTGGGCTACAGGGGAGCGCACAGGACATTACTGCATTACATTGTGGAAGGAAGTAATCGACTTTACAGTTCAGAATGACTATGTACCCTCTTATTTTCTGTTAAAGAAGTAAACAGTCCAGGTAAAACCCAGTTTTCCAAAGTAATTTACCAGTAGTGGAATTACGTTGGGCAACATAAGAATGCAAGAGTAAACTAGATATTTTGTCCAAAAACGTAAAGCTAAAGGCACATGAGTGATAGATCTGTCCTGAGTAGCTCTTACAAAGAAGCTTAAACATGACAAACATGACTGTTTACCTGCAAAATTATATTAAAAACTCCTGTAAATTAATTGAAGTATGTATGGTACCACTTTAAACATGCATTATCCAGACTTCACCATAATAGCTGTATTTGCATATTGCTACTATCTCAAAGAAAGGCAAAAGCGACTTTTCTCTCTCCCAACTTTTCAAGTCATAACTATAATGCAGCACTCCTGACCAGGG
>VWZZ01002597.1:146773-190250 GCA_013399095.1 Psophia crepitans
CCTGTGCCAGGGCCTCACAACCCTCACAGGGAAGAATTTCTTCCTCATATCTAATCTAAATCTCCCCTCTTTTACTTTAAAGCCATTACCCCTTTGTCCGATCCCTACACTCCCTGATAAACAGCCCCTCCCCAGCTTTCCTGTAGGCCCCTTTAGGTACTGACAGGCCACAATCAGGTCTCCCCAGAGCCTTCTCTTCTCCAGGCACCTTATAAATAACAGACTCCTCCAGAGTGCAAACATGAAACAACCCAAGCCCCCGGCCACCCGCGGGCAGAAACACAGCACACCGACACCGTCACACTCACACGCCCAAGGCCACGCCCACGCCGGAGGCGGCACCTCTGCCCTGGACCGTTCCGATTGGCTGGACACCACCGTCGCCTCCCGCCAATCAACTTGACACTCATTCCTCCACCAGAGACGTTTCAGCTTCCGCGGTGTTGCTGCGGCTGCGCTGTGCCCAGCAGCGTGTGAGCGCCGCTCCATGCGCCGCCATTTTGTCAGCGCGGGGCAGGGGGCGCCGGGCGCGGTGCCGTGTAGTGCAGTGCAGTGGCAGCGCTCTCCGGCGTCGTGGTTGTGAGCGGTAAGGGAGCTGGTGCCGCTGTGGGTGGCGGTGTTCGCTTTAGCCTCTCGCCTGGTGGCGGCGGCGTCCGCCCAGCGGTCCGCGCGTTGTCGAGCCCAGCCCAGCCCGGCTTCGCTCTCTGCTCCTCAGGCGAGCGCTGCCTGGGGCGTCGGCACAGCCCCGTCAGGGCTGCCGCTTTGGAGGGCAGCGTAGGTAACTTAAGCAGTCGTTTGTACCGTCCATTTGGTTGTATTTAAAAGCCCTTTGACTGTGGTGGAGTTTTGCATCATAGAGACTTTGATGGCTGAGGCATTGCGAACAAAAATGTGTGACTGCCCTCGCTTAGACAGCAGGTGGTAGGTGGCGATCTGTGTAGTGTTCTGGCTGGTGTGGCTTTGGGGCTGCAGGGAGGAAAGGGTGGCCTCCCCGTTGCTTTAGGAAGGTGGGTTCGTTTCTGTAATTTTTGGGGTTTTTTTAAATCTTAACTTGTTGAACTGGGTCTGAGGAACTCTTTGAGGGTGTGACCACAAGAACCAGAGCTCTGAAAAGCTTTAATGACAACAGTGTAACAGATATGAGAATGTCCAAAAAACCCAGAAACAACGCATCTGATTTTGGGATGCTTGAGTAGGAATTTTTACAAGTGTACAGGGAATTTTAATAACACAGAAAATCAGTTATATTTATGAGAGGTATAGTAATCATAAATACATGGTAAATGTTAATGCCAACTCTGATAGAATGCCTTGTGTCAGTAAATCTCAAAGCATTTTATAAAGGAAGTATTCATTAGTATCATGTCTAGTGTAGGGTGTCCCTGCCCATGGTGGGGGGGTGGAACTAGATGATCTTTGAGTCCCTTCCAAGCCAAACCATTCTGTGATTGTGGTACAGGAGGAGGATTTGGAGAAGTAGCATAAGAACTTAGTTTATGTATGTTTTTCTAATGTTTTTTTCTATCATCTTTCCTTGTAGAGAGATGCAGAGTTGTTAGTAAGAGGGCTGAGGTTTCTAAAGATGTGTTCTGAATAAGCCCTTACTGGTGTATAGGTGAGTAAAAACCAAAAGGTCAGTTTGTAAACTGTAGAAATGTGACTGTATCAGTGCAGTGCTGTTATTTGGGCTGTGACAAGGGGCAAGCAAATGTCGATGCACAATTTTGGGTTTTTTTTCATTTCTTAGGTGTTTCTGAAATCAGGATTTTCTTTCAACGAAAAAAAAAAAATGCCAAAAGCTTCAATGGTGCACTTTAAAAGTTTGATTCTTTCTAACGATCAAGTGTTTTTTCCAGGCAGGTGGAACCCTTTCCTGAAGGATGTTTTATTTCATTTAAAAAAAAAAAAACCCTTTCTATTTTAGTACAGGGAAAAATGGAAAACGGGGAGCTTCTTTAAGAATGTATTTGTCACATCTGGATTTGGTACTGCTTTTACTGGAAGGTTTTTTTGGTGGCTAGTTATCTCGTGGGATGGTTGTTTTTTTTTTTTTTTCTTTTTTTGGCAAGTCATGTATCCTTCTTCCTCCTGCCCGAGATGTTCTGGTAAGCTTTACAGTAGGAATGCTCATTTATTAATGTTTTCTTTTTGTGGGACCGAACTAATAGGGATCAGTACTTACTCTGAAGACAGATTGTGTGATCAGTAGCTAGTTCATGTACGCTTGTGTTGCAAACTATCACGGCAGTTCTGTTGAAGATTTTTTTGCAGGTAGAGAAGGATTTTGCTCTAATGCATTGTAGTTGAAACGGAAAGTTTCACTTTCAGCTTTACATAAAAATCCATAAATCAGGCATATGCTTTGTCCAGTGTATTCTTCTGTGTTTATCCACTGACTTTTCATTTGACAGATGTCAGACCCCTAATTACATTGCTAGAACAGCAATTCTATTTCATAGAATTTTCTAGTTTTAATTATGATCATGTAACAATGGATAACAATGTGAAGTCACAGATTCATTGACAAATTTGAATGGAACTGGAAGTTGATCTTGAGGGCGAGATTATAATCTGAAGGGTTTGAAGATACTTAAACTGTCAGAATTAAAGTGTTGAGACTGCAAAACACACCTGGCTCATTTATTAGTTGATAGGTAGTACAGAAATGTTTGACATAGGTAATATGTTCTGTATGTCCTTGCAATTATGAAAACTTGGAATATGCTACAGCTATATCTGTTAGTAGGATAGTAGTAGGTAGCCAGATTAAGTAAACAGTAAAGCACAGTGCTGTAAGATGTCACTGATTTGAAGAAGTGATTTATGCAGAAAAAGCAGGGTGAGTAGGGGAGGAGTCCTTGAGCACTTAAAAAGGAGACTGGAAATACTTTCGCAGGTAAACTCTCCTTCTAACTGCAAGTCTAGTACAATGAAACAGTGAATTGGATTTCCTTGGGAGAGATTTGCAGTTAAATACACTGGATGTACGTAACATCTGTTAGATGAGCAGAGACTGTGTAAATAATATGAATTGCTTTGCACACCTTTGTTTTCTTTGAGCAGAAACAATTTTCTTTGAGAAGAAATGCCGCTATCGGTTAGTTGTGCTGTCCTGTTCCATGTACCTACAGGTCTGTCTTCCCTTTCCCACCCTCCCCTTACCCCACCAGTTTTCTGATACAGTCTTTAATTCTCTGTGTTATTCAGGGAACAGCTTTCTGATTACAAATTATTCTCAAGTGATAAAATTAGTCTACCCACAAGAACAAGTCCAGAGATACCTTTTCTTCAGATGTTATCTGAACATGTCTTTACAAAGAGAGTTGTGTTGTGTGTCCCAGTTGCATAAAATACCACATTGCTAAATGTTCAGTATACATTTTAACCAGAAGTGTAGCAATCTGCTTTTGAATACAAATTACATGTAAGGAATTAGTTGACAAAGAAGAAAATACAGAAAATTATCAGACTGATCTTACTCCTTTTCTTTGCAGACAGAATGGAATCTCTGACTCCCTCACCAAACGTAGATATGAATCTGAAGATAACTCATATAGAATGCCATCCTGAATGCTCGGTTATAGCGTTCCAGAGTCAACACAAGGCAGGATGTGAGCTTGACTATTACATACTACAAAATGAAATACAACGTGTATTCAAAGTAAAAGGTAATGTTTGTGTTGGTGAATCTTGTTTGGTGGAAGACACAGAAGGAAAATGGCATAGAGGAAGACTTCTGGAAAAGAGAGAGAAAAACTGTGAGGCTTTTCTTATAGACACTGGACAAGTGCTAGTGGTTGAGGAAACACATCTTGCTTCTGCTTGTGATGAATTGTTTCAGCTGCCTCCAAAGGTAGTTTTGGGCGTTTTTGCAAACCTACTTCCTCTTAGAGAAAAATGGGATCCGAAAGCCATTAACTATTTTTCGTCTCTGATAGGATTACAGATTACAGGTCATGTGAAAGCTGTTCTGCCATACCAGCTGTTTATTCTAGAAGTGCCAAAGATCATTGGTGATGTTCTTGAACTGCAGTTAGGAAAATTTATTGATGGAGATTCATTTTGTCTTATTGTAGAAACATTAAGAGTGTTTCGCCAAGAAATGCTTTGTAAGAGGGTGCCATGGTTGTTGCAACAGAAGTATCCAGTGAAGGAGTTGCTTACTTTCAGTAATTCTGAGAAACCAACAGATTTTTGGCCTGTACCAGATGATCTCTTTCCACGTCTACCTGTTGGCAGTAAAGAAAATGTAAAAATAACTGTTGCAGTAAGCCCAATTAAATTTTACTGTCAGATACAGAAATGGCAGAAAGAGCTGGAAGAGTTGACAGGAGCTATGCATTTGTACTATGAAGCTGTCAGTACAGAGAATAATAAATCTTTTGAGAGTCTAGGGCTACTCTGTGCTGCCAAAAGGCAAAATGGGCAGTGGCACAGAGGAGTGATAAAACAGCTTCTCTCTGACCGTGTGGAAGTCTGGTTTATGGATTTTGGCAATATAGAAGCTGTGCCATCTAGTTGGATTCAGAAACTCAAAGTAGAGTTCATGGCATTACCGATGATTTCGTTTCCATGTGCGCTGTCTTGTTTTGGTAGTCAGGATGAAAAGGTAATAAACATTCAGCTGAAAGAACTTATACAGGCCTTGATAGGACAAACTTCTGTGTGTGTCCATGTTGATTTATTTGATGACATTAAACAGTTGTATTATATTACACTGCAAAATCAAAATCTTGAAGTTAATGCTAAGCATCCAGAAAACCGGAATGAGGCAGCTGCATCGTGTGTCTCACTTTTGGAAACAAAAATCACAAGTACTGCTGTAAACTACAAACTGTGTGATGAGAGATACAATTCATTTAAGAATTGTACTGGAAACAAACACACAAAAAACTATTTACCTCAATGGGATATCTCTTTTGCAGGCCACTGCAAAAGACTAGAAATGCAAATCAATTCTTTCCATACTGCTTTTGTGGTGTATGTCATAAATCCATCTGACTTCTGGATTCAAACATGTGAATATCAGAACGAATTTCAAGCCTTGATGAAAAACATTGCAGATACATATAATCATTGTGGAGCTGATGAAATGGTACTTCAGAACCCAGAACCTGGACTGCTGTGCTGTGCCCGATACAGCAAAGACATGCATTATTACCGGGGTGTTGTGACTGAAGTGCTTCATGTAAATATTACTGTTTATTTTTTGGACTTTGGAAACACAGATACAGTACCCTGTTCCTATGTGAAAACATTGCTTCCTGAGTTTTCTCATTTACCAGCTTTAGCTATGTGTTGTGCGCTTGCTTGCACATTTCCTGTTGATGATGTGTGGGTTAAAAGGGAAACTGATTTCTTCAAAGAGATTGTGTTTAACAAACTACTCCTGCTTCATGTCACTGGAAAGGAAAACAACAGGTATATTGTTAACCTGCAGTCTAAGAATGGTTTGCAGCAAGGAAATGTTGCCACATGTATGGTTCAAGCTGGATATGCTGAATACTGGGAAAAGATGTCAGATTCTGTTCTAAATTCAGGAAAAAAACCTAGTCAAGCCCCAAATCCCCACAAATCAAAAAAAAAAAAAGTAAATGCACAGAGCGTCTGTAGTCCTAAAAATAAGGTACGTGGAAATGGTGAGAGGTTTCAGAAGGAAAAAATGTTAAGTGTGCCTTCAGTGCTGAGCAAATCTGTTGTGCTGTCTTGTTTTGGAAAAGTACCTATCTCTAAAACGTGTAAATCGGTACATGAGAAAAAATTATTTTATAAAGAGTTGGTGTTTAAGCCAGGAGCTGTCTTGAGAGTGGTGTGTTCTTACATTGTTTCCCCAGCAGATTTTTCGTGTCAGTTGCAAAGCAAATTGCCAGAGCTAAATAAATTAATGGAACAAATTCAATCTTACTATAAAGAGCATACCAGTCCTTACAAAAACGGGCAGGTTGCCTGTATTGTTAAATATCCCAAAGATGGGAAGTGGTACAGAGCAACTGTTGTGCAACAAGTATCCACAGACAAAGTTGATGTGTTTTTTGTAGACTATGGTTATCGAGAGAGAGTTTTACTTAAAGATCTTCAAGCTGTTCTTCCAGATTTCCTAACCCTGGAAAGTCAGGCATTTCGATGTGCGCTTAAAAATGTACTCTTGCAGATTGGCTCATGTAATTGGTCTGAAGAATTGCGTAGACATCTTGAAGACCTCGTTTCTAGAGGACCACTGATTTGCATCATTTATGCTGTTATTCTTGTCAACCCCAAATGTTTGTGCAATATAGTTGACTTGGAGAGTCCATTTGTTAGTACAGATGAATTCCTCGGAGAACGTGGTCTCACCCAGTCTGAGTATATTGGTCTGAGAAACCTTGCATCTTTGGGTTCTCTGTACAGTTTTTGCTACTCATCTTTTAATGTAAAAGTTGGAAGTGAGGAGGAGGTTTATATAACTCACATACATAGTCCTTCAAAATTTTATTGTCAGCTTAATCGAAACACTGAAACTATAGAGGCATTGATGAGTAAGGTTAGTGTTGTAAGTAAAATGGTAAATAATGCAAAATACTCTGCCAGCAGTACGCCATTATGTATAGCCAGATATTTTGAAGATGGTCTCTTCTATAGAGCTCTGGCTTCTCCTGTGGAATCAACATCGTATCTATGTGCTGATTTTGTGGATTTTGGAAATAAGAATATGGTAGATACAGACCAGTTGATGCCTATTCCAGACTTTGCCACTGACCTGATATTTACACCCATGCAAGCTATTAAATGCCATCTGTCAGATCTTAGGGAGACACAAATTCCAGCAAGAGTTACTAGATGGTTTGAGGAGGCATTCCTTGGTAAGCTGCTGAAGGCTGTAATTATAGCCAGAGAATCAGATGGACAGATTGTTGTGGAGTTGTATGATGGACAGCTTAAAGTAAGTCAGAAAATTAAAGAAAAAATATTGGAGGAATTTGCACTAAAAAACTGTACGGAACATTTTGGTGAAGGTAATGAGGGAGTGATAAGTGATGTGGAAGATGACAGAGAAAATGAAGTAACTGTTAAAAATCCTGGGAGAGTCAACTTGAAAACTGAAGTGAAATGCCAAGTATATGATAAGTATTGTCAGACAGATACTGGACAGAGTTTTGAAAATGAAGAGCAAACTGCTTGTAGCACACAGAAGTTGTGTAGTGGCTCCTCAGAACTGCTAACGTTACAGGACAGTGAAGAACTGGGGTTTAGAAATACTATCCGTGCTGTTCTGGAGCAAAGAGAGGAACCTTTGGTTGGAGAGCCTGCTTCTCAGCCACTCTCTCATTCTGCTTTAAATTCAAATGAAGTAACTGCTCTCTGTGAATCTCATAATGATAGACTAAATCATACAGGTCAGCAGGAAAGGAGCAACGAAAATATACCTAAATTAATCGGTCTTCCTCAACGCAATATTCAGGTGAATTCTGAAGTTGCAGGGTATATTTCTCATGTGAATAGTCCCTCAAGTTTCTATGTTCAGCTTGCAGAGGATGAAAACTTAATAATGCAACTAGCAGAAGAACTAAATGAAAGCATGATGGATATAGGTCACGAAAATTGCTTAGATGAGCTTGCGGTAGGGGATCTCATTGTAGCAGAGCATGCCGCTGATTGTTTTTACTACAGAGCAGTTATTAAAACTCTGAAACCAGGAAACTGCTTTGAGGTGGAGTTCATTGACTATGGTAATACAGCAGTTCTAAGTCCTTCAAAGATCCGGACGATTCAGAAGAAGTTCTTAACTTTGTCGAGGCTCAGTATTCATTGTTTTCTTAGCAGAGTAAAAGGTGTTCCTGATGAAAGCTGGACTAATGAAAGTACTTCCTATTTTTTAAGTGAAGCAAATAACAAGCCAGTCGCTTGCAGGTTCTTACAGCAGCATGGAGAGCAGTGGGAAGTAGATGTAATTTGTGATGGAAGGTCTATGTCTAGTGACCTGCAGAAAAAAGACAGGACAAGGTGGCAAAGCACACCAACGCATGGTCAGGAAAATAGGTCAAAACAAATTCTGGTTACAGATGGTAATCTTCAAGATAGAAAATACCTTGGTAAAAGTGAAAGTAAGGCTGTTAGGATCAAAAATATTTCCAAAATACCCTTAAATGTCATTCCTCAAGATCTAAACTCTGGACAGGTAGAAGGAGCAGAAGTAGTTAATATTTCAGAGTGTGGAGAATTTCATGTGCAGTTACTTAGAAATTTGCAAATATTACATGAGTTAAATATAATGCTTGTCAAAGAAGCACAAAGAAGTGATCTCATTAGAGTGGATGACATTGAAGAAGGGTTGGAATGCATAACAAAATCTGAAAGGGACTTGAAGTGGTATCGATCAAAAGTGATAAAGAAATTTGTCAGGGAGAAGTTAATGCTAGTTTTTTTCATGGATTGTGGCAAGTACGAGATGGTATCGTTAAGTAATGCAAAGACGCTCAGTGACGAGATTAAAAGTATTCCTAAACAAGCTGTGTTTTGTAAATGGGTTTGGTTTATAAAAATGAAGAAAATGCAATCTGTCCATGTAGTAAATGCACTCCTGGATCATGAAATAAGGATCTTATTTTTAAGATATTTGGAATCCTCCTGTATCTGGGAAGTAGATATTTTAATAGGGGAAATTCTGCTCCAGGAGTATTTGAACCAGCTCTTAAGTCATTGTTGGACTGTTGTTGGACCAGAGGAATCCAGTAATGGAGACTGTAAGGAGTTTGATCCATTACTCAAGGTAAATTCAGTAACATGGACGCTGTTGCATAGTGTCAGAAGGTGTCCTGGCTTTGCAACTGCAGTTACTGATCCCTCTAACTTCTGCATCCAGTTTGAAGTCTTATTTGATTGCATGAAAAACTTGGCTTTGCTGCTCTCTGACCTTCCTGACAACTTGCCAGCTTTGCCAAAAGAACTTGTGGCTCCTGGTGCTACGTGCTTGATCAAGTTTGGTCTGGAAGCACAGTGGAACAGGGCAGAAATTAGTGAAGTAACAAATCAGTCTGTTGTTCTCACATTTATTGATTATGGCTTTCTGAAGAGCATGCCTTACTCTGATATCCATAAACTTAAAGTTCTTCCAGAAAGTCTGTCTTGTTTACCACGCTTGGCACACTCTTGCTCTTTACATGATACAGTTCCTTCCAAGGGAGAATACTGGAGTGATGAAGCTAAACTTCTGTTTCAGAAGCTTCTTAGTAAATCAGGTCTGATATTTCATTTTAAACACTATGGCTCTGAAATGAAATTAGAGGTGGATATTCTGTATGAGGAGAAAAATCTTGCTCATGCCTTAATTGCTGCTGGCCATGCAGTTTACTCTAGAAGTAAGTGCTGCCTCATTCCAGGTAACAGAATTAAATCAGAAAAAAACAAATTTGTAGCCTAAGTGTGCAAACTACAGTAACCATGCTTCCCTTTCTGAACCAGATTATAACTATGATGAAAACTCTTCTTTTTGCTGATAGAAATAAAGCAAACTGAAATGAAAAGAAGTACCTGAAGCATAGGACTATCTGTGATGAAGTTTAAAATAAGGAAGTCTGTTAAAGTGAGTGCTGAAATATCATTAAATGGTCTGAGTTCATGTAACACTGAAAGAAAAGGTTTACAGTACTGTTGTCTCCTTGTTTTGGATGCCCAGAAAACAAAGATGCCAAGAATATTCTTTTTTCTAATTCCAGCGTTCCCATGTGAGTATCTTTTCTCTTGTTAGAAGGAAGCTTACTAACACTAAGCCAGAAACTTGAATTCCCATTTATGGTGAGACACCCATTAAGTTGTTTTCAGTTAGCTCTTTGTGTAAAGATGCAGTGGTACTGTCTCAGGGTTCTCTTAGGTCCTGTCGGAGCTGCATCACAGTTGGGGTTGTTCTCTTTGTTGAGTGTGCTTGTTTGGTTGATCTCCATCCTCCCCACACATCTGTCAAAATGGAGAGAGGAAGTTTTGTCTGTGGGCCTTGTACGTTGAAGGGAAACATTCAGAGCCTTTTCCTTTTTCCTCCTTTGTAGAAGGCGAGCGTTTCAGAAGAACTGAAAAGTGATGATATCCCATATATGTCTTAGTGCTTCCATTCTGGAAGTATGAGAAAATGTCAGATGTTTCTCAGATTTCTTTTTTTATTTATTCCCTGCCACGTGCCCCCTCCCCGCCCCGCCGAGTTGTTTGGACAGAGATAAATTTTGAAGATGCCTGAACTGTCAGGGTTTATAGACAATACACGTAATGCATCTCTGTATGCAAATAAGAACACTCTTCCTACCTCCCTGCCCCCCTCTGCAGGAATTAAATGTATTTAATTCCTGTTAAAAGTTTTATTTGGAAAACTGGGGGGTTTTGTTGGGGTTCTTTTTGCTGTTCTTGTTTTTTTCTTGGGTTGTTTTTAAGGTGACACGTCTAGCAAATCAGAGTGAATAAGAGATAATACCAACTGATCTTTGCAAAGTTAACTGCCAGTGAATTACTCAAACAACATGCAAATATTTTCAGTATACAAATGAAAAATGCCTGTTAGTAACAAGTCAGAAAATGCATAAGATGAAATTTCTGAAGTAAATAACAGCTAAAGTATCAGAAGTGATACATTAATGTGTTGATTAAATAGGGTTGGTTTTTTTTCCAACCACTTGTGACTGTTAGCTGTTTTCTTTATATGGCATCATTTTATTATATTATTGCAGAATTTGAAGTTTTTCATAGTTAAAAGTCTTAGCTTACCTGGCATGTTCTTTGTCATAACTTGACATACTGCTTGCTCTTATGATAAAACATGAAGGCTGTATTGTGTAACATTACTCATGTTGAGTGATAACTTTACATTTGCTTCACTGGGCTGCATTCATTGTAATGCCAAGTAATAGTGCCTCTGCATGAAAATTTAAGGGTTAATTAACTCTGATTCTGACTTATGGCTATCATTCAATTGGAACAGCAGGTGCTTGGGTGTCTTTTCAGAGGTCATTTGGATAGCCTGAAGCCGGTTTTGTTGGTGTAATATTAATATACAACTTGGATATTTTAATTTGGGTTTTTTACTAATGTAAGTGGAATTGTGCTGTAACTTGTGTTGTAGAAGTTGTAGAAGACTGCTTACCTAATGAAAGGGAGCCTAGAAATGGTCGGATATTAAGAAAAAATTAACAGTTCTGTGTGTATTATCTTCATGTTCTGCAAATTACAAACATTAGATTTATTTGCAAGAATGTGTGTTTCATTTTCAACTTGTTATGAGTCTAGCTTGTGATAGTAATTTCTTTCCGGAAGTTTTGATACCTGAAGTGCTTAAGGTGAAAAACGAGATAACTGACAGTATTTTCAGTATTATGCTGCACGTGTAGATACAGAGAATGTCTTTGGTTGCCATTGTTGATGGGAACTCTCAGAAGTGCATTAGAAGGTTATGTTATGATTGTTAAATGAAGTTGCTGGAATGTCTGACTTTGGATTTTATTCCCAGTCTTCTTTCTTTGGTGTGTACTTCCCCTGCCTCCAACCTCAGCTGTAAAAGCATTTTTCTTGTAAGTAGGAGAGGCTATACTTGTAATCTAACTGAAAGAAACTGTCATTTATTTAGGATTTGGAAGTTTAGGTGTGTTTTCGTATTTGTCTTTGGGCAAGCATAATTCTGAGCAAAAGCACTACTTTGATTTGGTAATATTTAATTGGAAACAACTGTTTATCACTTGGTTGCATTTCCTAAATGTATTTCTGTATTTGTTTATACCGTGTCATTGATTATTTTGATTATTTAATTTTTTTTTTTAATCTGTGAAAGTGATGGAGAACTGGTTGCACTTGTTTGGAATTCAGAATGTTCCCATGTGCCCTGAAGTATTCGATATTCTGCCTTTTTGTCATGAATAATAAAATGCGTATCTTCTGTGTGTAACTTGCCTTGCCTCGCCTCGCTCATTCTGAATATTTTGAAGCGTTCTGTGACCTTTTTGGTTGATGAATGCAATGGAAAAAATCTGAAAGAGCAACAATAGTATGTTCTTTGTGGGATGATGCCAAGGAACAGTCCTTGCCCTCTGGGCCAGCAGCTGTGGAGCAGGTTACATCTGCTTGCACTGAATCAAGGTTCGCTTTTGAATGCGATACAAACGGCGCAGGCACTCTGCCTGCTCGCTTGTGCAGCTTTCTAGATGAGGTGCGTGCCACGCTCAGCTCAGCATTCGTCTGTGTTGTGCTGGTCAGTGTACTCCTCTCACTAGCGCACACTATAAAGGCAGCCAGGCCTTACGTGCCAGGTAGGCACGCTGGTACAGTTATTACCTAAAACTTTTCTAGATTTGTAGGCAGATACTTTGAGAAACATTTTCCATTATTTAAAGGCATGCATTGCTGAAGATTTAAACTGTATTAAAAAGATGATCTAGATGTTTCTCCAATGTTCTAGAGTTACAATTTCTTACAATAGTCTATCTGTATAAGATGCTTGACTTTTAGTAACTTAAAATGCAGCAGTACTCCCTGGATGAAGAGTACCTCTTGCTGATTTTGCTGATCTTTTCTGTCTGGTTTAGGAGTAACTCTATACTATCTCCAGAAGGAGGTATGTTCAGCCCGCCAACAAAAGTAGTGAGCGTGAGAGAAGATTTGAGACCATTAATGACTGATGTAGGAAGAGAGGCAGAGAATGGAAAGGTTTCACTGGAGATACGGGGTGGGTGATTCAGGAATTATGAAATGGCTGACATAGCTACTGAACGTTTGTATGGGCCAGGAAGCTTGGAAGCTTTGGCTTTCACGCAGAAGTTTAGATTTCGGTGCTAACCTAGTGTGTGAAGAGTTTTAAAGTTTGTAATAAATATGAGTGTAGAGAGGAAGAACTTTTAGAAACTAACAAATGATCATCTGTTCCATAAAATCAAACTTAAGGATGCAAAACAGGCTCTGTCATTGCTATTAATCACCCTTAATGTCCACAGAGGATTGTATATGTGTGCTTTGCTAGCTGCAGACCCACGTCTGGAGGTAAACTTCACCGCTGTCCATGGACAACTGCATTTCCACAGTGGGAATGGTGCTTGAACAAGCCCAAATGATTTTTTTTCTTCATTGATCCTACATCCCTACCTAGATTTGGCATTTCTGATGGTGTTACCTGACCAGCCCGGGCCTTATATGGTATTAGTGTGCAGTTACCTAGTCTTGTACCCCAAGGCTACCTTCTGATTATTTAGTTTGTGCTACATGCATTTAATTTGCTTTTCATGCTTCCTGGAGAAAATTATCTGACTTGGTCTTTACTCTTCTACCTAACTCTAATTAAGCACAAGCAGTTTCTTACGGGCAGCTTCCAATACCAGAGCAACAGAACAATCTGTTTTGTGCTCACATGGTATCTTGGTGCTCGCGCAGGACCTTTTGCTACTACCTGGTGACCCAGGTGAAGAGGCTGGGGGGGGGGAGCAAATTGGTCCTGTGGATTAGTACCTGTTTATGCAGCTGATGTTATTGATAGGAATTTTATTTTTATGACAGCAGGACTCTCTTTGAGAACTGAGGACTACTGGGCAGGAGACAGGTTCCAGCTGAGGAAAAGAGCATCTATGCCAGCAAGCCGACCAATGCGATGAGGAAAGCTTTAAGCCAGGAACAATGAAGGTAGGGAGTGTGACTCACGGTGAAGTGAGGGAATGGGGAGGGATGAGGTGGAACAAAAAGGGTGCAGTGCGATGGGAGCAAGAGAGGCCTCAGGAATACTAAAACAGTAGAAGAGAGGCTACGTCAAGCGTGTGTTTACAAATGCATGCAACCTAGAATATAAGCAGGAGGAACTAAAGGTGGAGTTCAGATTTGCAAGGGATGTCGAAGCCTACAAGAAGAGAACTCGACCTGTGCAAGTCTATGGAACCTGACACACTAAATCCAAAGAAGCTGAGATAATTGGCTGAAGTCCTTTCTTACGGATCAGGGAAGATTATGTTTGGAAGAAAATGAATGATGTGTCCATTGTCAAAACATGCCTACAGGACAACCGGGAAATTACAAGTTGGGTCAGTCCCATTTTGGTACCTGGGAAAAGCATGGAGCAAGTCTTGGAACACACTTCTGGGCACATGAAGGAGAACTAGGTGATTGGTAATAGTTGGCGAAGATTTACCAAGGGTAAATCAGGCTTGACCAACTTGAGGGGAGAACAGTGGACATCGTGTACCTTGACTTCTGCAAGGCTTTCAAAATTCTAGTATCTGGGTTAGGATGTTGTTCTCCGGATGGGTCAAGAACCAGATGTTTAAAAAGCTGTTTGGGTAGTTGGGTTCAGAGCTCAGTGGTTAATGGGATACACTCTAGGTGGAGGCTGTTAACACTCAAATGGAGTACTGCAGGGGTGTATCCTGGGTCCTGTCCTGTTAAGCATCTTTATCGATGACCCAGAGGAGGCAATGGAGTACTTGCTAATCAAGTTTTCACATTGTACCAAGTTGGGAGGACCAGCTGATACACCTTGAGGGCCACAGGCTGTAATCCAGAGGGAGAGAGTGGAGGAATGGGTCAGCAGAAACATGACAAAGTCTAACAGGGACAAATGACCAATAAATTGCCATGAGAGAGATTTAGACTGGAAAGCAAAACCTTTTCAAAATGGCAGTCAGGCATTGCATGCGGCTTCCCAGAGACACTGTGCACTCTCCGTCCCTGGTAGTTTTCAACACCCAGCTGGATAAAGTTCTGACAAACTCAGTCTGCCTGCATAGCTGACCCTGCTCTGAGCAGGGCATTGACTAAGTGAACTCTGGAGGTGCCTTTTCACTTGAATTATCCTGTGACTGCTGCAGCTACTTTTCATACCTCAGTAGCTTCCAAAGCCTTTCTTCTGGAATGAAGCACCTGAAAGTCCCTAAATCTTATTTTAGCACATGGTTAGCCACTTTCTTTCAAACCATCTCCACAACCAGTTTAAGTGTAAATGGCAAATGAATGAGGACTACAGAGGTATTCTGTCTGGCTTTCTGCAGGCATGATTGGAAACTTCACTGAGAAAAGCCTTATTTGCAAAACAGCTTGTGTTTATAAGAGGAGACTGTTAGGAGAGAGGTGCCCCAGAAGGTTGAGGTACACAGAAAGCCTGTCAGCCTGCGAGGGGCTTTATGCCCCTTTAGATGCTTGAGAGGTAGCTTTGGGAAGAGGTTCTTAAACTCCTTCCTTTTGTCTCATTTCTCTCATCCTCTGCCTCTCCAAGGTGTTTAAAAGAATCTCCATGTGTTCCTTTGCTGTAGACTCATCAGTGCGCTTGGCTCTTCCACCAACTCTGTAGCAGTGTACAGAGCGCTCCTGTGTTGGCTAATTGCGTAAATCTGAAGGGATAATTATTTTTAAGAATACGTATGCTCAGCTACTCATTGTCCCGGATTTGCAGTCTTTTTCTAAGAAATATTTATATTGGAGGAGTGCGGATATCCCTGTTACATAAGGCAGTTAGGGACTTTTAAAGACACCTGCTCATACGGCTCTTACAGAAGTGCTTACGAATAAGCGAGCTGCGTCTTAGCGATCTGAAATCACAGAATATTAGAGGTTGGAAGGGACCTTGAAAGATCATCTAGTCCAATCCCCCTGCCAAGGCAGGACCACATCACACAGGAATGTTTTGCCGCTCAATGTGATCCGTCACTGTTTTATCGGATCTTCCTATTCCATGCTCACAGGCAGGCCTGTGTCAGCTGTTTTATAACCTATGCATTGATATAAAGAATCTGTGGAGAGGACGCTGCAGAGCGTATACGCTGCAGAAATACCTGGAGGTATGAGAAGAGCGGGGGGAAAGACTTCTTCCTCAGGAAGTCAAGGAGTTGTTTGTGAGTAGGGGGCAATGTAGTCTGCCAGAGCGAAAGTATCGTGATACCCTTTGAGTACTCCTGAGGGAGCAGCGATGCCCAAAAAATAACAGCTCTGCTACTGTAAAAAGCTTTACGGGCTGATTTGAGTGGGAATAGCAGACCGGGAGGCTGCCGCGGTTACGGCTGGGAATGCTTTGTAGCGTTTGGGGCGGCAGGAAACACTTGGGGTGAAAGCAGTTCGTGATTTTAGCTTCACTCCTGCTTGGATTCACCTAGAAGGTGCTGGTGGCAGTGCCTCTCAGAGAGGCACTGGGGTGAGCACCCTGGGCGTGCGGGAGGCACCAGGACTGATGGGCGAGCTGCGCTGACACTGGGTGGCCCTGGGCACGCCGGCGCGGCTCGGGCAGGGCGTGCGGGATGTCCACCCCTTCCTTAAATGCCCTTTAAGTGATGGTCTCTCTGCTTTTGTTCTGAGAAAAGTGAAACGTTAGAATAAGCAGAGCTGGAGTGAAAGGTTGGAGATGCCGTTTTACGAGGGGCCTGATACAAGAAAATGTTTGGTGGCAAATTCCTGATTTCTGTAGGTACATACATACTGTATTTGTAGACCGGATATTCAAAAACACTTAAAATGCACATTGCCATTACAGTCCAGTAAATTTCTATTTCTTAATTATTTAGACACATTTGAAAATCTCATTTTTTTATTTCTTTTTTCTTCAAGAGTATTTTTTTCCCATAACAATCATAGTAAACATTGTGAGAACAAAATAATGAAAATATTTATTCAGCTCTGAACTGACTTTAGGGACAACTGTCTTGATTCCTGCGGATTTAATAAGAAAGTTTCTAGGACTATCATGTCTAGATCTGCATAATGAAGGAATTAGAACTGTAATTGCAGTGTAATTTTTAGTGAGCAGTAAACATTAGGAATCCAACTGGGTGACCCTGAAATATAACTAGGCTTAGTTCTGTGAAATTATTTTGCTGCAAATAAACCCCATTTTTAGTCCATTTCTTTTTAAATGGGTTTAATGTTCTTTTTTTTTTTGTACTTTAAAGGAATACCAAGGTGTTAAGAGAGAAAACAGTTTGACAGACTTTGATTCTGATTAATTCTTTAGTGTTTAATCACCCCGATTTCATAGGAGTTTGAACTTAACACATAATATGTGATCAAGCTCTTTAATTATGTTCATTTTCTTTTAAGCCATGGAGCCATTGATCTCCTCTAATCTGACATTCCATATAATGTGGAATTCCACTTACTTTTGCATTAAGCCAGTATTCCCCTTTCTGCCTCCAAGGGTTCAAACCTTCATCTCTCATTTCCCACCTTCGAGCTATAAGCTTGCTACTCACCCCCTTGAAGCCATTTTACTGTACAAAAAGTATTAAAGAGCTGTGATATGTCTCTCTCTAACCACAGGAATCAAGTCTAGGAGCTAGACAATTTCTTGGGCAGGGGTAAACCTATGCTCCAATTTCTCCTCAAAGGAATCCTTATGCATTTTTATATGAAACACTCATTGACGAAACAACTCTGGGAGCAGACACTAGGACTTTCATAATCCGGTCTTGTTCCCTGCATTTTGTATCCTTTATTTTCCCTAATTAATCTTAGATCCTGTTCTGCAAAGCAGGGCACCTTCAGCAGGAGAGGTCAAATGACTGATAATTCTGGGATTAAAGTACACACCTGAAAGAAATTAAAAACAAAAATAAGAGAAGAAGAAGGAAAAACCTAACAAGTTTGGTCTGAAATAGAATGTTATTTTTGTGTTTTCTGTTCTTGAGTTGAATCCACCAGCCTGCTTCATAATAGGTTGTGTCCTTTTGTGTTTTAAAGGATAAAGCACATTAGAAACAAATTAGGCTTCTTATTTTATGAAGAGCTATGGGACTGTGAATGAGTGGATGGAAGAACCTACCTGCAGCATAGGTTGGCTGATGATGGTGACCTCTCAGATACCTGTACTCAGTGGTTCTGTTTGGCTGGTTTAGACTTTTCTCCCTTCAGACTCATGAGTTGTTTAAGGATACGCTCTAAACATCTGCCTCGTGCTGTGCCATGGGATGTGGTGTCTGCTCTGACAACCAGACTGAAACGTGGACTTAAGCTTAGTATGCCTTTTGTACGTGATTAGAAGTAATGCCCTACAAAAAGTTTCTGGTGCTAGATCCAGCAAAAACCATCTAACTGGGCAATATCTCATCTCTGGGTTTCTTCACTGATCAATTATTCATAAAACACAACCACCAGTGTAGTGGTTTAACCCCAGCTGGCAGCTGGGCACCACACAGTCACTCCCTCACGGTAGGATGGGAGAGAGAATTGGAAGGCTAAAACTGAGAAAACTTGTGGGTTGGGATGCAGATAGTTTAACGGGTAAAGCAAAAGCCACGCGTGCAAGCAAAGCGAAACAAGGAATTCATTCACTGCTTCCCATCACCAGACAGGTGTTTAGCCATCTCCAGGAAAGCAGGTTCCTTGGGAAGACAAACACCATCTCTCTGAATGTCCTGTCCTTGTCTCAACACACCCCCACCACCCCCGCCACAGCTTAATATGCTGAGCATGACATCATCTGGTATGGAATATTGGACTATCCCTTTGGTCACTGGGGTCAGCTGTCCTGTCTGTGTCCCCTCCAAACTCCTTGTGCATCCCCAGCTATTCGCTGGTGGGGTGGGGTGAGAAGCAGCAAAGGTCTTGACTCTGTGAGCACTGCTCAGCAGCAACGAAATCATCCCTGTGTTATCGACACTGTTTCCAGCACAAACTCAAAACAGAGCCCCTACTATGAAGAAAATGAACTCTGTTCCAGCCAAAACCAGCACAACCAGAGAAAATAATGCTAATTTTTCATACAGTGTGCACTCTTTACATCACTTGCTCAGATATTAGGAGTTCCAAGAACAAGTTCCTACTAAACCCATAGCCATTATCCAGGGACAGCACATACGGTCTGTAGGGCATTCTGAGGAAGAGCAATTTTCCTTTTTTCCAAAGTCATGCAGCAGTGCAGCAAGGCACTTGGGATTCCTTGTGCAGAAGAAGAAAGCGTATGGCTTTGTTGCCTGGCTGCTAGGGTAGAGAACTAAAGGGATTAAGATATGTGCTCTAAAATGTTACTTGTGTGACCTGTCCGTTGCTTTTTCCACAGCAGAACAGTTTCAAGGGGAGGGCATAAAAGGGTTCATTATGCCATTATAGCTTGGTGATGGAAGGCATGTTTTTGGACACTCTCAAGCTGCAAACATCTCTTAATTTCTAGGTGAGTGATGTAACCGTTAAGCTGTTCATTAGTAAATGTTTGCTACTGTCTTCTCTGGCAACTCTTAAAAAAAAACAAAACAAACCGAAAACAAAAAAAGGAAAAGCTAAGAGCACTGCCCCATGAATTATACTGGGTGGCCTCTCAGAGTAGCCTTTTCATAATTGGAGACCCCTAAGGGCTTGAAAGTAAGAACATCTGCTTTTTGGATGCTTAGCCTCTGAAGGATATAGCTTGAAAAAGGCCCACGCTTGGATTCCAACTGGGTGTACGTGGGAGATAAGCATGGAGGTGGTGAGACTGAAGTGGTTCAAGGCATGCTCGGGAGCACATCTCCCAGTGCCTGGGGAGTCAGGAAATCACGCAGGGAGGCAGCTAGTAATTGCAGGTGCCTGCAGGTGCAGCAGCTGCTGAACAAGGTGTTTTAAATAACGAATTTGAACCTGGGCAGTACAATTCTGCTTAATGCTTGCTGTAAGACTTCATTAAATTTAGTCCATGTACCCTAATTCATGCTGTTACTTTTATTCAGAAATATTTTAATGTATTTTTAAAATTAAACTTACTGCTGCTGTCTTCTTACCACCAAAAGTTGGCACTTTCTAGTATTTGAGGATGGATTAGGAAGATTGAGCTAAGGACTACTTTTGAGCAAACTGGATACACACAAGGCCAAGGGGGGGACACTTGGAGTGGAACAACCCGATAAAACAGTACAAACTGGGAACTGACTGGCTAGAAGACAGTTCTGCAGAAAAAAAGGGGTGTATCCAATATCAGATGTTTGCACTTCTGATGGACAGCAGGTTGAATACGAGTGAACAGTGTGCCTCTGTGGTGAGAATGGGAGGATACTCACATACTGGGATGGATCTAACCACTGTCTTCAACTACCTAAACTGAGTACAGAGAAAACACATTCTTCTCAGGAGTGCACAGTAGAAAGTTGAAGTGGAATGGACACAAGTTGCAGCAAGGGATGTTCCAGTCAGATAGAAGAAAGCAAATTATTTCCCGTGGGGCTAGCTCAGCACTGGCAGAGTTTGCCTGGAGAGGTTCTGGATTTTCTGTTCCTAGGAGATACCAAGCCTTGACTAAACAAGGCTCTGGACAACCTGCCTTGGCTTTGAAGATACCCCTGCTTTGAGCACAGGTTGCCCCTCAGAGGTTACCCCTGCACTTTGAGTGGGGTTTGGATCAAATGGCCTCAAGAGGTCCATTCCAACCTTAGTTACTTTTTGATAACTATTATTTTCTTGTGTTATGCACAGTGCATTGTAGACATACCTGAACCAGTTTCAGATGATTCAGTTTGGTTTCTCCATGGTAATTAAGAGCTTGGTCCCATTTGGGCAAGTGGATTAGTGCTCAGTACTAGACTTTGTGTCATACTCAGGCTAGCAAGTTTATAGCAACGTATGTACACACAAAATAATATTGTGTCGATGTAGTATAGACACACCTAATTGCCTGCATCCTATCTCCAGGGACAAATATCCTTTACTGGAACTGTCAATAATAGCACACCATCATTATGTCATTTACTGGTGACAGATAATATACTACAGTACCAAAAAGCCCTTTTTGTAGTTTATTTCCTTTGAACTTATGCATTTTCTGGTATAAAGGCTTATTTTGTCAATGACTCTCTGTTCCATGCAACCAGTAAGAATTTATGGTGAGTTTTTGCCCCTTCCCTCTTATATTCTAAGTGTTTATCAGTAAGGAAGTTTTCAATGTAAGGGAATGAACACTCACCTGACATATTTCATTGGTACTAATGACCCTAATTTTGGGAGTGGATCATGTTCATAGGATACCTTAAAACATTATTATATGTGATATATATAAATATATTTATATAAACAGAGACATTTTTACTCAGTTTTTACTTTGTTACCTTTCAACAGAATTAAATTTATTTGAAAAAGAAAACCTTGTTGAAGTCAGTGAGCTTATAAATGATGCTAAGGGTTAATTTTTTAGAAAGAAAAAATACTATTTACTGTATTTCAAAAAGATTTTACTGTATGTAGTATGATATATATAACTAGAAGTAATGGGAGGAAATTAAAAATAATTTAAACTTCCTGAAAATGAGTTCTATTAGACTGTAGAATAAGTTCCCAGGGGAAGCTGTAGAAGCCTCATTATGTGGCTTATTTAAAACTAGATTAGATCAAGTGCCTGAAGGGAGCAAACTTGGGCTGTTTCCTGTACAGTTGAAGAAGATGACCTCAGAGGTATTTTTTTGCTTCTGAATTATTTTGTTCTGTGATGTGGTGCATCTGGGAAAGTCTTGTTCATTCTTACATGAGAATGTTTTAAGGTGCTCTTCTTTCTACAGTACTTCGTATGATTTTTAAAATAAACTCTTTTTTTCTCATAATAGGAGTTTATAGGTCTTTGTATTGATGCATATCATCCTGAATGTGAGTAAAAATAATAGCTTTTTTAATACAATGTCAGAAATAACTTGACAAAGGTAGAAGTATCCCCACAAACGCCTTCATTTTGCTTTTTGGTTTTAGAGTTACAAATTTATAGTTAAGATGATTGTCTTTACAACCTTGACTCTACGTATCCATGGGTTAGCCTGAAAGTTGCTGTGGTTGTGATACTATCTTCTGTCCACAGGAACGCTGCCAGTGGTGAGCTCAGCATACCTGTAGAGTGCAGACCTGTGTGTGCTGGACCTTGATTTCAGGCCATACCTGGGGCTGAGGCATGGTTTGGATGGGTACACAAGGGAACCTGGAAGTTAATCTTGAAGCTGCTCTGTAAAAGTCCAGATATATTTGTTGAGACATTATTATTCTCTGCCTCAGTGGCTGTGGAGGTATTTTGTACAAAGTGGGATAGCTGCAAAAGAAAAGGATGTAGAAGAATGGTTACATCAGCATTGGTGAGCAACTGGCTGGGGGATCGGACCCAAAGAGTTGTGGTAAACGGGATTACATCAGGCTGGTGGCCAGTGACTAGTGAGGCTCCCCAGGGCTCCATTTTAGGGCCGGTTCTTTTTAACGTTGTCATAAGTTACCTGGATGTAGGACTAGAAGGTGTCCTGAACAAGTTTGCAGATGACACCATATTGGGAGGAGCTGTTGATTCCATTGAGGATGGAGAGGCCTTGCAGAGAGATCTGGACAGATTAGAGAACTGGTCAATCACCAACCGCATGAGGTTTAACAAGGGCAAGTGCCAGATTCTGCATCTGGGAAGGGGCAGCCCTGGCTGTGCACATAGACTGGGTGATGAGACGCTGGAGAGCAGCCATGCTGAGTGGGGCTCTTGGTTGACAGCAAGTTGAACATGAGCCAACAGTGTGCCCAGGCTTCCAGGAAGGCCAACCGTGTTCTGGGGTGCATCAAACATGACATTGCCAGCCACTCTAGGGAAGTGATTGTCCCACTCTACACTGCGCTGTTGCGGCCTCACCTTGAGTGCTGGGTGCAGTTTTGGGCACCACAGTACAAAAAGGACATAAAACTATTGGAGAGTGTTGAAAGGAGGGCAACCAAGGTGGTGAAGGATCTAGAGGGGAAGACGTCTGAGGAGAGGCTGAAGTCCCTTGGTTTATTCAGCCTGGAGAAGAGGAGACTGAGAGGAGACCTCATGGCAGCCTACAACTTCCTCAGGAGGGTCGCGAAGGGGCAGGTGCTGATCTCCTCCCTCTGGTGACCAGCGATAGAACCCGAGGGAACAGCATGAAGCTGCGACGGGAGGGTTAGGTGAGGATCAGGTTTCTTCACTGAGAGGGTGATTGGGCACTGGAACAGGCTCCCCAGAGAAGTGGTCACCGCCCCGAGGTTGGCTGAGTTCAAGCAGCATCTGGACAATGCTCTCAGTCATCTGCTCTGACTGGGCTTGTCCTGTGTGAAGCCAGGGTTGGACTTGATGATCCTTATGGATCACTTCCAACTTGGGATATTCCCAACTTGGTCATTTCCAACTTGGGATATTCCATGATATCTGAGATGGCTGTTCAGTTTTTTCTCCTGCTGTTTTAGAAAGAGCAGCATTGTACAGTTTCACATACATTCTCTGTCCTATTCGCATGAAAAATCTTCAACGCTTATTTTTTTTTATCCCTAATTTAGTCTCCATTATAGACTCATACAGCATACATGATCTGAGCTTTCCTAGTTTGTGAGTTTCCTGGTTTGTGAGTTTTACTTCCATGAGAGTACTGAGTCCCTCAGTAAGTTTGCAGATGAGACCAAACTGGGAGGCAGTGTCAGTCTACTCAAGGGTAAGAAGGCTCTCCAGAGACATCTGGACAGGTTGGATCGATCGGCCGAGGCCAACTGTATGAGGTTTAACAAGGCCAAGTGCCGGGTCCTGCACTTTGGTCGCGACACCCCCGGGCAGTGCTACAGGCTTGGGGCGGAGAGGCTGGAGAGCTGCCTGGCAGAGAGGGACCTGGGACCTGTTGGTTGACAGCCGGCTGAACATGAGCCAGCAGTGTGCCCAGGTGGCCAAGAAGGCCAGTGGCATCCTGGCCTGCATCAGGAATGGCATGGCCAGCAGGAGTAGGGAAGTGATTGTCCCCCTGTACTCTGCTCTGGTGAGGCCTCACCTCGAGTACTGTGTCCAGCTTTGGGCCCCTCAATACAAGAAGGACATTGAGCTGCTGGAGCGTGTCCAGAGAAGGACAACAAAACTGGTGAAGGGACTGGAAAACAAGTCTTATGAGGACCAGCTGAGGGAATTGGGACTGTTTAGTCTGAAGAAGAGGAGGCTGAGGGGAGACCTGATCGCTCTCTACAACTACCTGAAAGGAGGTTGTAGTGAGGAGGGTGTCAGTCTCTTCTCCCAAGTAGCAAGTGACAGAACAAGAGGGAATGGCCTCAAGTTGCATCAGGGGAGGTTTAGGTTGGATATTAGGAAAAACTTCTTCACGGAAAGAGTAGTGAGGTGTTGGAACAGCCTGCCCAGAGAGGTGGTTGAATCGTCGTCCCTGAAGACATTCAAAAAAACGTGTAGACGTGGCACTCCAGGACATGATCTAGTAGGCATGGTGGTGTTAGGTTGATGGTTGGACTTGATGATCTCATAGGTGCTTTCCAACCTTAGTGATTCTATGAGAGGGGACAGTTTCTCCTACAGTGGCTTTAGAGAAGATTTTTAAAAAATTTTGCTAGTCTTTATAGCATTTTATTTGATCTTTTTCTGCAAGTATTCAGTCAGGGTGCAAAATCTCAAAATGACTGAAGGACCAATGACCTATAAATCTACAGTTCTGCAGTATGAGTCCACAATATCTGCTCCAACAAGTTTTGATTTGATAGTTGATGCTGAAGGGAGTGTAGACATTCATTTAATTTTGGATGATTAGATCCAAAGCTGTCTGGGTGATTATGACATGCTATTATTTTTGTCCCTGTCAAAACCAGTGAGGAATTCAACTAGTGATGGACTTAGCTGACCAGCTCAAAACAGAAGATTAATGATAAAGAGCTGGATCATGCACAAGAATGCTTCAAGGAAGATTTAGAAAGAGGAGAAATGAAATTTCTGTTTGAAATAAATTTATCTAGTGTTTGCATTAACCTTACAATGTAGTTGCAATGCGTTTGTCAAGAAAAAGACTAGTTTATAATACATTTAAACAACGACTATAATATAAAAAAAAATTTGTACTTGGAACAGATTTTTTTTGGCCAATAATTATGCTACTTCCGTCCTGTAATACCAAAATATCTTCATGACCAGATGGTATATTGTCATCCACTGCAACATTGCTAAGTGACCATTCAACCATCATGCATGGCAAATGGGAGTGCAGAAGCAGATTTCTTTAAAATTGTGATTAAATTTTACCACTTCCAGTAATACTGGTAGATGAATTTTCTGAGCTTTGTTCTTTGACCAACTGTCGTCTTCCTCTAATTACCTTTTGTGTGTGTGTGTGTTTTCCTTTAGCTCAGAGGGCATCCCATTCCTTATCTCCAAATGTGCAGTGAAATTTTCAATTTCTGACAGGAGATACTAGTAGAGTTTTTCAGTTTGTATTACATACCACACTGTCAAACTCTTCCCCACATTTTTGTCCACCTGCGTGGGCTCCTTAGGGATTGTGTGTATCAAAACTGTAGAACACGATACTGACAAAAATAGTTTGCTAATCTGCTCAAAATTACAAACCTAGGAGATACCTATGAATAGCATTATATACTCAGTAGATCAGGGATATTGTTTCTGGAACCCAATTTTTTTTCCCTATTTAATGATAGCAACGAATTTGAAGGAGAGAGATTAAAATATTATGTTGACCAGGTAACATAATGTTTCGATTTCCACGAAGTACGATTTGCCACCAGGTGGAGACTTTGCATTAACTTTTCCTAAACCAGAGCTACTAAAGACAAAAGAAGGTATCAGCATAAGAAGCCATTTGCACAAAAATAAAATAATCCCATTTATTTTTCAGTTCTTCTCATAATTCTTGCAATGAAAAGTTTGTCAAGCTGATCTGAGGAGGCTAAGTCTTAATTCTTTGAAAAAAAAAGAAGCCTATAGTATAAGATTTAGCAACATAATGCTGAATTGTTTCACGAAATGATGGAATTTGCTAAAGTTAAGTATGTTCTATATGCCTGATTCTTCTTTTTAAATGGCAGGGAATTGACCAATCTCAAATTATTTTCATTAAAAATGACCTAGTTATAAAAACTCTTTGGCCTTTAGAATTTGCAGCAGGTTTAAGTAACATTTATCTTCTTGTAGCATAGTTAATAGCAAAGACATAATTGCATGCTTTTCTGTAAGTGGAAGTCCCTAAATGCAAATACTAATAGGCAGTGTCATCTATAACAATCTGCAAATTTATGGAGGAAATTGGTTTTCCAGGCTAGCTATTCATTAATATGGAGGAGCATATTATTAAATTGGAGCTCCACCATCTTTCTTTCCATTTTTATGCAATGAAGAGGACTCAGAAATAGGTGAGGACCCATTGCCCTGTAACTAATCTGGCTGCAGAATTTCAGTAATGGGGCAGGAACATAAAACCATTCTGTTCCTTTCTGATCAGCAATAATACCATTTTTCAGCTATAGACTAGTTAGTTGGAAAGGGATGATAAGTGAGTAAATGTGGGTGCCGAGTTGTAAGTGAATGAAGGGAATGAAAGGCTGAAACTGTGAATCAGATGATTTAGTTTGTGCAGAAGCTTAGCTGAAAAAATGAGAATGAGGTGATCTTGGACAGGTTAAAAAAATCCATACAGACATGGTTTAAAGGGGTGTCTGTGATAGTATCTGGTGACGGAGCAACGAAAGCTGCAGGAATGAGGCTGTGGTGGGAACGGGGAGCAGAGGGGTCTCATAGAGGTTACAGCAGTATTCTGCTATTCTGCACTTTAATGTGCTTAGTTTGTTCCCTGATTTTCATCCTGAAGGGCGTTTGGGCAAAAGAAGGGGTGCCAGCCCTATTGCTTTTACTGGCATAGCGCATCAGCAGATACATGTAAAAACTGGTCTTTTGAATGAAAGAGTTAGTGGAGTTAAGGCTGAACCCAGGGCCAGTGACATCTGCTTCAGGCTTGTGAACAAACAGTATGTCGTGGTTTTACTCCAGCCGTTGGCTGGGCACCACATAAACGCTCGCTCCGTCCCCCTCATCGGAAAAGGGGGAGAGAATCGGAAGAGCGAAAGTGAGAAAAATCGTGGGTTGAGGTACAAGAGTTTAATAAGTGAAGCAAAAGCCGCGTGCACAAGCAAAGCAAAACAAGGAATTCATTCCCCACTGCCCACGGCAGGCAGGGGTTCAGCCATCCCCAGGACAGCAGGGCTCCGTCACGCGTAATGGTTACTTGGGAAGACAAACGCCATCACTCCGAACGCCGCTGCTCCCCCCTTCTTCTTCCTCCCAAGCCCCTTATAAACCGAGCATGATGTCATATTGTGTGGAATGTCCCTTTGGTCAGTTGGGGTCAGCTGCCCTGTCTGTCCCCTCCCAACTCCCCGCACACCCCCAGCCATCCCGCCGGCGGGGCGGTGCGAGAAGCAGAAAAGGCCTTGGCTCTGTGTGAGCATCGCTCAGCAACAGCAAAAACATCTCCACTATCACCGCTGCTTCCAGCACAAATCCAAAACACAGCCCCATACTGACTTTCTTGAAGAAAATTAACTCTCTCAGCTGAAACCAGGACACAGTATTTGTGTAGCAGGGAGAGGGAGTTGTGGAATTGACGGTAGAACAGTGGTAATTGGCAGTGTTTTAGAAGAAGGAAAGTGAAAGTTAAATAAATACCAGAAAATAAGTTTTAAAGATCCCTAAGGACTTTTATAATCGTATTTCTAGTACATGGTAGCCATCCAGTTAAGGAATTTGCTACAACCTGCAGTTGCTTAGAGAGCTGTGAATACGTACCCAGTGAGTTCTGCTGGGGTTACTACTGCATCTAAACATGATGCTACATCACGTTCCTACCTTGCGTGCTGTTGAGAAGAGCTGGAGTGCCTTAGAGCAGCTAGGTCTGGATGGGCTGTCTGTTCTCAGTACAGGACTAAGGACATTTTTCTCCATTACCCACATCAATCTTCTGATTTTTGCTTGAGATACAGAAGAAATTTGGGAAAGATATTCCATCTTAAGTTGAAGGTGTCACATGACATCATTCACTATGGCCAATTCACCATTTGCCATTAGGAATACGCATCTTTAGTTTTACTATGAATTTGCCTTTTTTTGCCTTCCAGCCATTGGTGGTCTTTGGTGCTTGGCAGTTTGGCTTTCTGAGAAGTTAGTTATGAATCATTGGAAAAATAACCAAAGACTTTTGAAACAAAAGCAGAGCTACGTAGTTAATGATAAAACCATGTGCTTTCGTGCTGTTTGTACATGAGTGATGTGTAACACTCTAAGGACAGGTTCTCCTGCTTTTAGTATTGTTTATCAATATCTTAGAGTGTACCATTTGTGCACTAAAACATAGTTCAACATAGAAGGAGAATCTAGCCCTTAAAGTAAGATCTGAAAATTGCCTGATATCCACATACTATTGACATACTGTTCACATACTATTGTATGTGAAAAGCAGTTCATTTGATGCCAGTTTAGTATGAAATACTAAGTGGGGAGAAGCTTGTGCTTCTGTAGGGTTCATCCTGTTATCTGCATTAGCTTTAAGAGACCTTCTATAATGATGCAATCCACAGTTCTTCAAGGTGAGGTTTTGACTCTATAATACTGAGATTTGATTTAGAAAAAGGGTACTTACGTAATCTGCAGGTTTAAATGGGTAGCTTATTCTTTTCCTTTCTTTTTCAGTTTACACTATTTTCTTCTGTGTATTTCAGAGAAAAAAAAAGACTTTCAACAGATTCTTTAAAGGGCAATGAGGTTGGCAGAGCTTATTTAATGACTGGACAGTCATTAAATGACTAAGCCAAAGAAGAGCATTAATTGCAGCAAAATATTAAACCCCTTATTAAGATTATTTTTTAAAAATACAGCTTTGGAGATTTGTTGAAATAAATTGGAATAACGTAGACTGTCGTGGACATTATTTGCATTTGATGAATGCATGTGCTGGCCTAAGCTGCTGAACTATTCAGGCTGAAGGCTTCCACCATTGTCCTTGTTCCTGTAGATATCACAGAGGAGAAGATTAAGAGCATTGTAACTTTAACATAAAACTCAGAAATAATATAATAGGAAAAGATAGTCTACATACAACAAAAGGCAAATTTGCATAGACTTACTTTTATCCAAACATTTGACCTCCAGCTTAGATGGCTTAAAAAGGAGGAAGAAAAACCTGTACCTATTTTTCTTGGTACAGTAAGAAGTTAACACATCAGGCAACATTTCTCATTAACTCTGAACTAGATATGCCAATTATGTGTTTTTAAAATTAAAATCTGCATTTCTTATACCAGTCCTGTGATGGCCAACTGACTGTCCTGTTGGGAAGTAATAATGTTTTGCATTTATTCCACATTCGTAATCCAAAGATCTAGAAAATGCTTTTCTGATATATCAGTCGTTTCATCATTCAGAGCTTCCACTAGGTCTTTAAGTAATACTGAGTTTGAACTGTCTTCAGAGCTCTCGACAGCTCTGTCTCTGGTTGTATCTTGAATTCTGTGTTCTGTCAAGTCCCCTTGACCTGGCTCTTTAAACCTTCCAGAGGTTCAAACACTAGTTTTGCTGGTAGCATCCTCACAGTAGTTTATGATTTTATCACAGCATCCTCAGGAGAAGAACATTTCTCTTTTCTCCATTCACTAGACCACTCGTCTCTCTTTACTCAAAGACTTAGAATTTCAATTTTTGACATATATACTAGAACTTAGTCTATAGAAATATAACATAAACTAAAGGAAAAGGAATTCTTAGATCTGAATCCCCCCAAAAGTCTCAAAGTATAGATGTCTGCCATTTCAAGTTGATAGAATTTGCCTTTCTCTTGTTGTGATGAATTTCCCAGCACTGAATACAGAATTGGTGGCTGTGGAAATCACTTTCAGCTGTGCAGATCTTGCCACTGGCAGGTTAGAGGCACCTAAGGAGAAAGGTGGGTTGAAGGCATAATTTTTTTGTACATGTATTGTCTTCAGTATTGCTAATTTAAAGAAAAGTTTCAGTTGCAAAACGATGGTTCACATTTTAATGTAATTTTTTTACACTCCAGTAATGGTACTGTTTAATTCAAGAAGAATTGTATTAAGTAGGGGAGGTTCTGCAGTCTAAAAACTAAAAGTACTCGGGCAACAACTTCCCAGTCATCCTCCCTACCCACAAAATTGGATCTGCAGGGATTTGAATGTGCTCACCGAATTTCAATCTCTCTTTATCTGAATCCATTATGTATTTTATGTTTCTTATTCTGACAAAACAATCAAACAGAATAGGAATGACATATTTAAGGCTGGTTATAGTAGCGTTTAAGGCGGTGTAAAAAAGTGAGATGGTCTGGTTACTAAATCATTCTAATAAAGGACAACATTGCTTAGTTTTATTTTACAGTCTCCTGAACAATAACAGCAGCAGCTTCTCCACTATTTTCATTTTTTGTGAAAGCAACTGTTCTGGAGAATAAGATGGGGAAAACATCAGAAGTATTGAAATAATGATGCTAATATTTGAAACAATGATTTGCAAGTCACTGTTATATAAAAAATGCTTCCATCTTTTTCTGATTTTTTTTTTGTTGTTTTAATATGAAACATCTATCAAGTAAACAGGAAAGGAAAACTGTCTTTTTCTGAGTGGTTTCATTTCCAGTGTTTCTTCAGCGTCCCCTCAAGGGTCAGACTCAATAAACAGCTGTGCACTATGTGTGAATAAAATCAATGTTGCAGAACCACATAGCACACCAACAAAAAAGGGGTTTAATTCTTTTCTCTTTGAGTGTAACTGGGACACTTACGAGTTTAACTTTTCCCATTCCAGTATTTACTCTCGGTGCTTGCACCAAGGAAGAATTCAAAACAAGAAACAGCTGGAGCCTTTTCTTTACACTTCACCTGATATTCACATCAATAACCCTTCAAAACACAAATGTGCTGGCAACTCACACACAATTTTCACTGCACCCACTTGTGTGTGGAGAACAAAAGTAACTTCATCATCTCACTTGGGATAATAAATATTAGAAATCTGCATGACACCGTTTTCTGGTAAGGCTCTTATTTCTTATATCACAGGACAAAACTTGACTCACACATAAAGGATTTTCTGATCTATATTTAAAAAGATACACATATATACTTCGCTCGTTTACTTTTTCTTGGATCATAAAGAATAAGATACACCTGTTATTAGGCATGGGATGTGAACAACAGCATCTATACATGCAGAGTGCATTTTATACATAGGAGTTTGTTCTTCCTCAGTGGATGCAAGACACTTCTTGACCATGTCAAAGAGCTTGGCTGGAGAGAGCTGCTTGATGCATCATACTTGGCCAAGCAGGCAGCTTCTGGGTGGTAAGAATTGCCCGTCTACATTTGTTTTTGATGGAAGTGCCTTTAGGTAACAGAGTTGCAGAGAGGCGGAAAATGGTAGATGCTTACATTGTGCACGTGTCTGTGTCAGGGGTAGTTACAGCATGGTACAAAGCTTTTGGTTGTTCCATCTTGTAGCCACAAAGACATTTTGGGATAAATCTTGGAGGCCTCCAGGTTTCATACAGCTTGTGATAGCATTCAGTGTAAGTGCATCCCACAGGGTCTGTGGTGAGCAGTCACGGGAAAATGTGAGGATAGGAGAGCTTGCGTCTGTGTAGATTTTTGTTAGCAGAGATAATAAAAAATACTGGCTGTATACCCAGTTTACGTAGGTCTCTACGTTGTTTCCCAGGTAGTTGCCTGACAAGGGCAAGGGCACAGAGATGGATGGGTTGATGGAGTGTTGCAAATCCTCCCAGGTTTATTCTGGAATATTTCAGAGTTTCAGAGCAGATCCCATATTTCATCCTATGCCAAGCTAACCTGCAAACATGGACGGAGTGAGTCTTCCTTGATCATGAAATTCATCTTCCAGATGTTTCAAGTCACCCAAAGAAATGGGAAAGTTTTTACACTCATCTTGCTGATGTCCTCATAGTGACATAATCAAAGTCTTCTCTTCTTCCTGTTCTCACAAGATTTAATGTGACTAGAAGCAAGATTTTTTTTAAGGTCTTTGTAAGCCTTTCAGGGGTTTTCTGCAAATCTAACAATGTTGTTTTCATTGCACACTTGTATAAGTAGTCCATATGGAATGGAATAAGGTTTTATCTGTTGCCTGTCTCAGAAATGAAAACTGGGATAATGGTGGTTTCATGGTTAACATTTTAAAGAAGAATATTTTCATAGTTTCATATGTGTAAGGATGTGTAATACACTATTACTTGGTATACACATAAATTGCAAAGAAGGAAAGGTGAGTCATTCTGTGACATAAGATAGTTTTGAAAACTAAGCTGCAAGACAGTGTTCTGACTTCCAGTAGAGATTTTGATTTGGGTGAGGTGGAGGGGAAGAAGGGAGCAGAGTCACAGCATAGCAAGGTTGATTCAACATAGGCACTTCCACTGTGGCAAGTGGCACTTCCCAGTGGCAAGTTTAAATCAACACCAATCAACATAGGTGTTGATTTAAACTTGCACTGGGATTAAGTCACATACTTCACAAAAGTAAGTATTTATTTTTTGCCTGCTCAGGTTAGAAATCTCTCATGAGCTGCGATCTCATGAGTGTCAGGATTTCTCTTAGTGTGACACACTTTGAGAAATACAGAAGAACTTCATTGACAACAGAACAAACCACAGGTTGTTTCTTTCGCTTCATGTTAAAAAAATAATAATCAAACATAGATAAATAGATAGACAAATAGGGATCACTAGGAATACCCGTAGCGATCCAGTCAGTGCAAATAAGTGACATCTTTCCGATAGTGCTCTGTGTATATATGCAGTTATGTAACTTGATGGGAAATGGGTTAAGGCAGCTACGATGACTTTCATCTCTGGAATGTGCACATTCAAAAGCTATCTGTATAAGCCTAAGGCAGTGGAGACAAATAGGCACATGAAGAGAAATACTTCATATTGTGGAACAGGTCTCCTGGAAGGTGATTTAACAATCCTGCTTTTCTGTGTGGGCTACAGAGAGATAGAAAATGGGCTTTTACATGCCTAACATTAGGGTAGATGTATCCTGTCTCCAGCATATAGCATCTAGCAGTGTGTGCTAGTAGCCCAGAAAGCCAGCCGTGACCTGGATTGCATCAAAAACAGTGTGGCCAGCAGGTCCAGGGAGGTGATTCTCCCCCTCTACTCCACTCTTGTGAGACCTCACCTGGAGTACTGCATCCACCTCTGGGGACCCCAGTATGAGAGACATGGAGCTGCTGGAGCAAGTCCAGAGGAGGCCACAAATTTGATCAGAGGGTTGGAGCACCTCTTCGATGAGGACAGGCTGAGAGAGTTGGGATTGTTCAGCCTGGAGAAGAGAAGGCTCTGGGGAGACCTAATTGTGACCTTCAGTATCTAAAGGGGACCTACAGGAAAGCTGGAGAGGGACTGTTGACAAGGGCATGGAGTGATAGGACAAGGGGAAATGGCTTTAAACTGAAGAGGGAACATTTAGATTAGATATAAGGAAGAAATTCTTCACCATGAGGGTGCTGAGGCAGCGGAACAGGTTGCCCAGAGAGGTTGTGGAGGTCTCATCTCTGGCAGCGTTCAAGGCCAGGTTGGATGGGGCTTTGGGCAACCTGGTCTAGTGGAGGGTGTCCCTGCCCATGGCAGGGGGGGTTGGAACTAGATGATCTTTGTGGTCCCTTCCAACCCAAACCATTCTATGATTCTATAATATAGCCCTGAGTTAGACAGGACAATTAGTCACTGTCCAACTCTAGAAGGCTCCACAGTCAGTGTGCAGGCTATGAGGGTTGCTCTTCAGAAGTAGCTCTACATTAAGAGCCTAAGATGACTAACTCACATCTTCTGAATCATCATGTTAAATCTAAGCATCTCATTTTTAGGTGTTAGAATGCCTTAGGTTGTATGAGTCTGACCTCCAGTCTCTATTAGTGAAAAAATAATGTCCAATTTTATTAATTTCTCTATTTAATCCAAACTGATAATTAGTTTTCCTGTAGCTTCAGCCTTGAAGCACCTTTGTGTGAATTGTCAGTGGATCACGATGGAGTGGCAGGACTCTCACTGCTAGATCTGTCTGCTCACTAACAGCGTATGCTCAGGGACAATTTCTTCTGCACATTGACAGTTTGACAGACATGATTTTTTTTTTTTTTCCTGATCCTTAGAAGAAATGAAAAGATTTCTCAAACTTGCTAAAGATGCTGATTCCCGAAGCTCTGTATTGCACGGTTTTTATTAAAGCATTCCAGCGTCACAGCATCCAGACTTGTGCCCTCTTAGTTGATAGTCAAGGGGGATATTTGCAGGACTGACTGCACAGTGACCTCAGGCTTCCAGCAGCAGCAAAAATGCCTCAGGGAAACTCGAGAGATTTATCATAATGCTGTTTGTTTACAGGATCTTTCAGGTACAACAGAGACTGACAGGTACTGTACACGCAGGTTAAACAGCAAAGAGCTTAGCAATAACAATATAGAAAGACAGGCAGTCCAATATTTACATTGTATAGAAAATTTCTCTCTGCTGGATGATGTTTAGAGTTCCCTAGAGCTGTTTTCCTTGATATGCTGACGTTGCTGGGCCTACGGTTCAACATGCTGTTCTGGGTAGCAATTCACGGGGCTTTTTTTTTTTTTTCCTCCTTCTGTTATTCCTTAAGGCTGGTCAAACTCTGCAGAAACTTAAATGTTTTAAGGAGGATATGGCTTAGTAGATCCGTGCTGTTTTTCAGAGGCACTGCCATGACTGTGTGATGCAGAGGTAGAATCAGGTCATGAAAACTTGCTAGCTGCAATTCGGTTTTTCTGTTTGGTTTGTGTAAAGGAAGGATGAAGTCCTCGCTGGTGAACTGAAGAGCTGGTTAGCTGGAAGGCAGGTTCCAAGTAAGAATCTCAATTTACCCTTGATGTAAAGTATCTCTCTTAGGTACTTACATGGCCCATTGCTGCAAAATCTGAATAACTCACAGGAATATATTTCTCCTTCTGAACTTGCCATGTGAAAGAAAGGGACATATCAGTATCCTTTCTGGGCAGATAGGGCTCTGAGACTAATGTCCACAGAAGTCTGTGCAAAAGGAGGTTGAAATTAAACACTGAATTCCAAGGACACAGTCATAAAAATCTTTGTATAATGCCCCAGGTATACAGATTTTTGCCAGTGAAGTTTCCTTAAATGCTTATTTAGGTCTTTAAGGTGGGATGAATCACTCTCTGCATGTTCTCCACTGACTACAAAGGGAGCATCAGCTCCCAGGTTAGACTAGGCACCTGCCTTGCATGCCTCCGAGGATGCATGCGATAAATTTAGACCTAAACACCGAAGTCCCCAGGTTTTCAGGCGCAAATCCCACCTTGGTATTTACTGTTGGTTATGCAGGTAGCTCTTTGCTCAGCTTGCTGGCTGCTGTGAATACCCAGACACCCTTCTCAGAGCTGCTGATGCTCTCTGGGATATAGGCCCCTAAAAGTTAGGCAGGTAAGTTTATCTGTGAATATAGATCACATACCATAAGACTCCTGAATTCAGGAAAGCAAATTACTGGAATATTTTTTCCTTCCAGTAATTACCATAAATGTTTATGGAGCTTCTTTCAAAATATTTTGCAATCATTAGGTAATTTTTTGGCACTTTTTACTTTTAACAGTCAAGGCATCTCAAATTTCACCTCAGTTTAATACAGTTCACCTTCACAAACATCTCCCTCAGGTTCAGCTACTTTTTAAAAATTTTCTTCATTTACTGCTTTTACCTGTTGATACTGTTATCATGCCTGTATCTGAAGGTGATATCACTTTTTCTTTTTTTAATTCTTAATTAAATAACATTATGCCTATGCAAGTTATTACTGTTCATGAAAAATAAAATACAGCCATACATGAACTGCAACTTTTCAGAGTTTCTGCTCTCCCAAGTAAGGAAAATAATTTCTTTTACAAGGTGTGTGATAGGAGTAGATAGAAAAAAGACCCAAAAACCTGTAGTGCAGAAGTGTGGTGGGTTGACCTTGGCTGGATGCCAGGTGCCTACCAAGCCTCTCTGTCACTCCCCCCTTCAGCAGGATGGGAAGGAGAGAAAAATAGGGTAGAAAAAAAATCTCGTGGGTCAAGATAAAGGCAGTTTAATAGAGCAAAAGGCCATGCTTGGAAGCAAATGAAAACAAGAGATTTATTCTCTACCTCCCATTGGCTGAAGATGTCCAACCACTTCCCGGGAAGCAAGGCTTCAGTGCGCATAGCAGTTGCTCTGGAAGACAAACATCATAAATAACAAATGTCCTCCCTTCCTCCTCCTTTCTCTCAGCTTTTCTTGCCGAGCAGACACCATATGGTATGGAATATCCCTGTGGTCAGTGTGGGTCAGCTGTCCTGGCTGTGTCCCCTCCCAAGATCTTGCCCACCCCCAGCCTGCTGGTGAGGGGGATGTTGGAGAGACAGCCTTGATGGGTGCCAGCCCTGCTCAGCAGCAGCCCAAACCCTGGTGCGTTACCAACACCTCGCTGGCTACTGGTACGCAGCCTAGCACTGCGAGGGCTGCTGTGGGGAAAGGGAACTCCACCTCAGCCAGACCCATACAAAAAGTTAACATTTTCAGGAAGTTTTATTCATATATATATATATCTATGTACGTATATCTGTGTGCATATATGCGTATGAAAATCTAATGCATAGTCTTCTGATCAACCACCCTTGAAATAAACCATGAGCAAGAAGGACACAGAAATTACACCTATGACACCTATATAATAGTCTTCAAAAGCAAAAAAACCCCAACTATTGGTCTTACAAATTGGTGGTTGCTTGAAGTCTAGACTGCAAACCACATTGGATTGTGCAGTTCTCAAACCACACAAGAATGGAGAGTATTATAGCAGCTGTTACCATGGACGTTGACAGAAATCCGAAAAGTGCAAAGGATAAACATAACAAAAAAAGGAAACCTTTCCAGATGGCTGTACAGCTTCCTAAAAATATACACGGCCACTGGAGGCTGACTGGATTGAAAAGATACATTGTCTAAAAAAAAAAAAAAAAAAAAAAAAAAAAANAAAAAAAAAAGCTGGAGAAACTGATGTATGTTAAAAAAAAAAGAGTAAATTAAAAGATGTTGGTAAGTGAAATTTTTTCTTTGTAGAACTTAACTATACAATGTAAAGTTGCAAATGGGAGGTATAACTCAGATTGGCACATAGATGATAATGTGAGTACCATTCTAAAAAGCATCGATGGATGGTTAAATGATAAATGCCAATTGGCTGTATTTTGATAAAACAAGCATAATGTTGCTAGACTAAGACAAGGAACTAAAACCAAAACTTGATTATCAATGCTGCCTGCTTCTGTTCTAGACAAGTCTCACCACGCATGCCCATGGATTTTGTTTGACAAGATTAGACTAATGTAACTGATTTATAGGGGTCTGGTTTTGGTATGTGGTCCCCAGCAAGCAAAAGAAATGAAGCTGGAACTCATGCATGAGAGCTTGTCAGTGTCTGCAAATTGTAGTTTCCTTGAATAACTGCCTGCTGTTTAAGATGAATGGCAATTCCATATATCATGACACATAGTGAGCACCATTAGCAGATATATTTCTGGATGTCAAAGAGCTCCTGATATTACCTTCTACTTTCAGAAACTTTCACCACTTTGGCTGAAAGTTTATTGACCTGTTTGTGTGCAGGAAAAAATAAAAAAAGAGATAGTCATCACAACTCTTCCCATACCAAGACTTAAAGGACATAGGGCTGCATTTCACGTGATCTAAAACGAGACGCCAGTCTTCTGTGCTTTACAGTGTTAGAGTTGAGACTACTACAATTAGAAAGTTACAATTTAGTAATGTTTGTGCTGTTACATCTGTCATCAAGAGGCTGTTCTAAGAGACATTTCTTCCAGTGTCCAGGCTCAGATTATTTGTGGTGGATTTATACTATTTTGTTCTTGTACCAACATTATTCTTTAGATTTAAACAGTTCTTCCTTTCTTCTTGTTGTATCATCTCCAATATATTTCTCATCAGCTTCCTCTTCCCACTCAAGTTTCATTTGGCTGGACCAAACAAGCCAACAAGCCTTGCTTTGCTTATCTCTCATAAAGTACATTCTCCTTTCCCTTGATCAGCCTTGCATTTCTCCCAGTTTGATCATGGGCAACAACCAGAGGTGCGTATGTGATATTCCAGTGCTGTTAGTGCACTGGGAAACAAAGAAAGGGGCAAAACCAGAGCCTGACATCTTAACTTAAGAATTGTTACTTCTGAGCATTTAACTGTGATGTCTTAACATTCCCTAAACATTTTTAGTGCCATAGAGGTACACGTGAAGCAGAGTGATATTTTTGAAATAACTATCTAAACTTCCACTGCCTGTCAGTATAATTCCACACTCTATTGCTAATTTCAATCTAAATTGCTTCCTTTCAGGCCTAAAACCATGCAATCTAAATAATATATTAAACATGAAGGATCCAAATGAAGCCTGGCAGTCACTCAAGGTGAGATTACAGGCTGTTTAAAATGAGCATGTGCCATTTTAGAGGCAGGTGTCTCAAAGGTAATTGTCATCATCTTCTCCTTTGGATTATTCCAGAAATCATCAGGAAGATTGTGTACTTCCATTAGCCTCGACAGCTGGTTCTGCTGATGCTGGGATGTCATAAAAAGCGTTGTTAGAGTGATATATTTCTCATGGAGAGCGCATGGGTACATGGAAGAAATGCTGCTCTGAACCAGGTATTCATCTGAATGACTCCTTCCTCCTGCAGGATACAACAATCACCCATTGTTAAACTCAAAAGAAAAGACATCATCCAAGATACTGTCCAAGCTATTACAAAGTACCTTGGATGCAGCCTCCAGATACAGTTTCTTACTGTAAAGTCCCTCACAAGGAAATGATACAGTGGACATCTCATTTTAGATGATAAACTCTGCTTTCCTAACCATGTTTGCTAGCCAATCAGCAGAATAATAATTCCGTTAGATGATCTAAAACATATCTATGACTTTACGAACGTGTGGATGTTGTATACAGTCTGCACTCTCTATATCATTCCACAGCTAAATTAGGAAGCCACATTCTGGCTCGGCAAAGTACTTGCATAAAGAACAATTACTTGCACTATTTATAGTGGTTGCTTAGGTGTTCCCTAGCTGTTTTGATTAATTAAGCCTCTAGAAAGGCTCCCTCCCCAACATCAGAAGTCCTTGTTTATTAAAACCATTACACTCCTTTCTCAGGATCTTCCTGTTGAGCTATAATTTCATTATCTCAGTGACTGGCTCCACTGGGGTGTTTCTGTTAGAATGCAAGAAGATTACCATGTTAACCCTTTGTTTGTGTGTTGTACACTATCTCTGACACAATTATAAATCAGTCATTGTAACTGCACTGCATGAAGTAGCTCTAAGCAAAGAAGAGGAAGCAAAACCTAGCTCTGAGAAGCAAAGCTTGCGTTGCTTACTGTGGCAAAATCCAGTTAATTCTAGATTACTGAAGAAACTAGTGGAGGAAACAGCAAGTCCAGCAGCTAGGATTTTTAATGAACATTTTTGGTGCAGTAGGATTGTACGGTTAGAGAATACCAAAACCAGTAACAGTCTTTTTTAAGATAACTCCCCTTCCTCCTCCACAATCTTCTGCTCTCTTACTGCTCACCAGGGCCAGCTCAGGGTTTCTTAACTCTGTGAGCAAAACTGAATTTTGCCACTGCGTGGATGAACATCAGGGATATTTATTTTGTCCTCATTGTTTGTGGTGACATTTCAGTTTTGTGATGGAGCAAAGAAGGGTTTTGAGAGGATGGAGTAGGCAAGAAGGGACTTGAAGAAATTTATAAAGTTCTGGTGAAATATTGGAAGAGACTGGTCTGAGATGCTTTCCCATCTGCCCCTACTTTCCCAGTCAAATCTCTGGTCTCTTCCAGAGAGACTCTTCACCCCACAGAAAGGATGCTGGCCCAGGCTCAGCATGGACCATGTGCTCAGGACAGAGAGAGCCTACCTTGCTGGGTGTAATAAGTAAGGACTATAGCTCCCAGGCTTCTCAGCTCCCCAGAACCTCTTCTTTTTTTCCACAGAGCCCATTCATAAAGAAAATTTCATTCCTCTGTCTCTACCCTTTCATCTATCCCTTCCTTCCTTCAAGTATTGCTTTACCTTTGTTCAGAATAAGAGTATTTCTATAAGGTGCCCTTCTTCTGGCTCAGTTCCTTATTCTCAAGTCCAAAACTGCAAGGGACATAGTCTCCTACTCTTCCTCTGAGACAAGCTTCTTGTTCTTTCCCTCATGGCAGGAGGAGCATCTGCCTCAGTCTCCACACTGGGCACCCAGCAACCCTCACAGGTTTTGCCCTGTTCCCAGTCTTCTCAGTCTCCTGCCTTCTTTCCTCTACCTCCAACCCCCAGCTGGCACTGAGAGCAGGAGCTGGTCAGACGGTGAAGGAAAGGGCTGGAGGTGACGCGTGTTTCTTCTCTCTTCTCTGGCTCCTGCTCCCAGTGTTGTCAGGGAAGCAGAGACAAGACACGGAGAAAAGGAGGGCAAGGTAAGCAGACATTGAAAGAGTGGCTACCCTTGGCAGCTACCTCCCAAATCTGTATCTAAAACCAGCCCTGTTACTAAGCAAAATATTAGAAGATATTTGAAGGAAGATATCATTAACGAATGAAGGGAAATGGAAAATTGGATAAATTACTGGAGAGTTTTATCAGAGGTAATTTTTTGTCAGATTAGCCTGTTATCTTTATTTTATTTTATTCTATGTTATTTTTTTTTCTTGTGTAAGGTAATGCAGGGCTTTATCTCTTTAGATTTTAGAAAAGCACTTTCTACAACGCTGCGTAGGAAATTGGTACTGTAGGTGGAGATGATAGGAATTAATAGAGACTGTGGGGTGGATTAAAGAGCTGTTGAAAGGGGAGGATATGCAGAAGGGGATATTGGGATGGAGAAAGACTACTGCTAGTATCCTCAAGGGATCTATCTATGACAGATCCTGTTTAATGTATTCATTAATGACCCAAATGTAGGTAACTAAATATGTGATTCTGACATTCATAACTGAGCATAAAGCTGGGAGGTAATGCCAAAACAGGGTGGTGGGAGGGAATCATCCATTAAAAAAAGGCAGGGGGATGAGATGACTCAGGCAACTGAAAAGAAAGGTATGAGATGAAACCTGAAAGTTTCAAATTACAATAATGTGTACTCAGAAGCCAGTAATAAACATTTCTGCTATAAACAGAGGATTTCTGAACTGGAAGACAGATCATTCCTTAGCTGGAAGATGGCTATGAACTGCCAAGGAGTTTACTTGGCTTCAGGTGTTTTCCATTGTAGAAGGCATTGGTTAAACCTTGTTTGGCAGATTAAAAGATTTTGCCTTTTTAACCTAACCAACTGAGTGTCAAAAGGTATAACTGTCTGCAAATACTTTTGGAGAACAAATATCAAACAAGAAAAAAGTTCTGAAGTTAAAAGATCAAAATTGGTCTTCAGTAAGTTTAGAAAATAAAAGAAAACAAAAGGATGAATTACTGGAATTGTCTTCCAAATAGCACAAAATTGTCTCTCCAAATAGGAGAAGGAATCAAAATTGTTTTAAGGTGATGCTTGGTAAACTATTGAAAGGGATTGCATATCAAAATAGGGGAATTTAAGGAGATTGGAAATTAAGTTGATACAAATCCTTGGACGTCTGATGTCTTTGTAACAAGACTAAGTCACTTGATAACACTATATATTAATGACATCTTTCTGGGCTTGCGGTTGCTTGGGGGAGGGAGGGTAGATTTTTCCCTGCATATCTGTAAGATGACTTCTGGAGATAGCATGAGGAAAGTTGCCTTCTCCCGGCTTTTGTGCAAGAGAAGAAATAGGCCCTCTCAGTTTTCCTGGAACCATTACATGTTCAAGAGACTACAGCACAAATCTACAGCTCAGAGTAGTGGGTACTAGTTCTGACCCCTGCTTCCACATTGTAGGATGTGGTCTGCTTTCTTGATTCATATGGTTCATCTGGGCTTATGCAAGGTGAGTTCATATGAGAGTAGGTGGACAGCAGAGATTGAGCCTGAGTCACAGTAAATCTTTATTTAATAAATGCTAAATAACAAGGGTACTGTAGGACATTGGTAACACAGTGTCTTCAAATTCCCTTCAGAGGAATTCCCTACGCTGTAGTTGCAGCTTTCAGTTTTTCTACTGCAGGTTACGAGGTTCTTTTAGGTTACAGCAAAGGAATTGGTGACCCTTTGTGTGAGGACAACTGAAGTAAACGTGCAACGAATCTTTCATCTAGTGCCCCATTGCAGAAGCCACATTGAGTAGCACAGGTGATCCTTTCCAGTGCTGTGCTCTTGTTAAAAACTGGTTGAAACACAAAGTCTCTAGGCAGGCAAAACTTTTCTTAGAACTGTACTGAAATCTTAGTTCCCTTTAATATTTCTTCTTCTGTGAAGGCTCCCTGCTCTCTCAAACATTTCTTTTCCCTAAATAGCAATCCATTCCCATAAAAAAAAAAAAATCACAGTGTGCCAATACTGTACATAGTCTCTAAAATTTTTCCAAGCAAGACACATCTCAAATAATGGTAAGAAACCTTATGATAAAGGAAAGCATTAAGAGATAGGAATTGAAAAATTTCCATTCCTTTTTACAAATACAAAGAAAAAACCTTGGGTTTGAAAATCTCCACCAAAATTTATTTTGTTATATGTGTTTTACTTCAAAAAGATTGAATGAGAAATAAAAAGTAGAAATGATAAAAAGGACAGAATGAAATATTACTGTTCAAAATAAAATGAAACATTTTAGTTTTGTTTAAAAAGCAATATTTTGAAAGTCTTGAAAATTTACCATTGAAAAATGTTCCTAAAGAAACATATTTTTCACTGGGATTTTTTTTGACAACCTGTAATTATCTTTACCAGTGTTAAAAAAAACCCGGATTTTGTTTGATTCAGACACAGACTGGACATGGAAATGGGTAATGAGAGCATTCAGTACCCCAGTGATTAAAGTGATCTAGAAGATGCATTTCAAAGCGTAGCCCAAGAAGGTTACACTATTTCAAAAGAGAAAGTATATCATGATTGCCTTCCACTTTTTTCTTATATATTTTAAAGCTATTCTATGCTGGCATCTGTTTACTGAACCACACAGACCATTCCCTTCATGTAATTTAGCAACTCTTATGATCAGAACTGAGTGTTTTTGAAAGACTTTTTAAGTTTAGAAATAAGTTAACACTGTCCCGCACAACATCCTTGTCTCTAAACTGGAGAGACATGGATTTGATGGATGGACTACTCGCTGGATAAGGAATTGGCTGGATGGCCGCACTCAGAGAGTTGTGGTCAATGGCTTGATGTCCAAGTGGACATTGGTGATAAGTGGCGTTCCTCAGGGGTTGGTACTGGGACCGGCACTGTTTAACATCTTTGTTGGCGACACGGACAGTGGGATTGACTGCACCCTCAGCAAGTTTGCCGACGACACCAAGCTGTGTGGTGTGGTTGACACACTGGAGGGAAGGGATGCCATCCAGAGGGACCTTGACAGGCTGGAGAGGTGGGCGCATGTAAACTGCATGAAGCTCTACAAGGCCAAGTGCAAAGTCCTACACGTTGGTCAGTGCAATCCCAAGCACAACTACAGGCTGGGTGGAGAATGGATGGAGAGCAGCCCTGAGGAGAAGGACTTGGGTGTGCTGGTTGATGAAAAACTCAACATGAGCCAGCAGCCCAGAAAGCCTACTGTGTCCTGGGCTACATCAGAAATAGTGTGGCCAGCAGGTCGAGGGAGG